>WOXC01002175.1:0-523418 GCA_011680675.1 Gymnobelideus leadbeateri | reverse complement strand
TAGAAAGAACCTCTAACACAAAACATAGATTTTTTTCCCCTTATTGGAATGTTGCATGTTCTTTTACCCTAATAGATGTTTTACACTCTGCAGGGCTTGTGCATTATTAAAAAAGACATAAATTTATGTTTTATGACGTCTGTCTTCTTTAATTATTACCTTTGATGTCTATTGGTGACTAAAGAGAGCTTAGCAGGATTTCTCTCTCTTCTTAAATTTCTCGTAGTGAAGCCCAGCTAGTCCCTGACAGATGTCTGTTCCTCACCCTCAGGATTATTTTATAAATCCCTTTCTGATGAGCGGAAGTGTCAAATCAAGGACAGGTCATAAAGTAAAAGTATAAACCTTTTAAAGAGAGACCTTGGTAATATATAAACATTCTGCACACTATCTGAATTTTTTATAGACTAAAGAAAAATTATATTTCGGCAAGAGGATGTTAGAAGCTTAAATGCCACAGCCTGTATGTGTTTCAGTTGCATGGCTTTTTTTGGTCCCCCTACTCCTAATCCTCTTTTTCATAGTTAACTGAAAAACTTTTGGTGTTAAAGGTATCCTGAAAATTTTAGTTTTGTGTATCTCGTTCATTTAATTCACTGTACTTAACATTTAAAGGGCCTACTTTTAACAACTTCATATAAACCTAGTAGCACCTTTGCTTTTGAGGCTTACTTACTCTGATTTAAGCAATAGTTATCATTTTAAAAAGTTGTTTGAGTTTATCAGTTATTTTTGCTGTTGTTTAATTTTTAGTTTACCTTTTCTTATAAAATTGGAAGTACCCTGAAATCAACACCTTCTGGACCCTTCTGGCAGGTTTGTGTCATAGCATATCAAAATATGTTGCTGTACATGAGACCTAGAAGTTGTACTAGAATAAGCATTTTTTTCTGGATTTCATGTATGTGAATGGTTTGATGGTGCAAAAATAGTCTAGATGACATTTTGGGGGCTTCATATTTATCCTGAAATAAATTGCTTAGCTAGAAACTGAATATGAGATGTGGCTATAGTATTACCACTATTTTTGGTAAATTAGGTATTACATTTTTGTTCCGTAATAATGTCAGCACTTTAAAGCTATGATTTCCCAGCTATGAAGTATATACCCTCCAGTGCTGTACATTACATCCTCTCTGTATCTTAGGTTAATGGGCTTCATGGGTTTCTGTGGCTAAAATGGCTTACCACTTTTTAGCCAATCTTTTAGTGATGAACCACTTTGACCTTAGGTAGGCCAGACCTTAGACAACAGACACACCTTTTGATCATTGGACCTATATCTTAAACTTTTCCAGCTTGTTAGGGCCTGCCTGAGTTTGTGCTTCATAAGCATAGCCTTAAGAACTCTTCACAATGAGGAGTCATCAATGTTGGGTTTGAGTGGAAGATATTTATGTCATATATGATGTGTTTAGTATTTACAGGGGAGAAGGTAAAGGACAAAGAAACATCCATTAAAAGTATATCAATGAGTGCACATAGATATTCACACTTCACATGTTTTGATCTGGACATCTTTTCCAATAAGTAAATACATAATTTTGGCTCTTCTGCTTACCATCTTTGTGAACTTGGGGGAGCTAATTTAATTTCACTCGGCCTCAGTTTCTCTGTTTATAAGTGAGAAGGTTGGATTAGATGATCTTTGAGGTCATTAGAGCTCTAAATCTGTTGCCTTGTAACCTTTTTTATTACATAGCCATAGGATCTCTGAATGAATGAGAGAGGTCTTCTGTTCCTTTGGTTTCATTATGTAGGAAATTAGAATTCCAGTGCCACAGAAAACTGCTTAACCAATCTAGAACACTGATGATTAAGAATTGACTTCTGTGTGTGCCTTTAAAGTTTGCAAAGTATTTTTCTTGTATTATCTTCTTTGGTCCTCAAAACAGTCCTGTAACTATCATTGTCTCCTTTGTACAAATGAAGAAATTAAGGCCTTCCCTGTGAGGTTAGGTAACCTACCTGTCTTTAAACACCTATTAAGTGTCAGAAGTGAGATTTGATCCCAGGTCTCTCCTAGACTTCAAGTATAGTGTTCTTTCCAAGATGTACTGGCTCTTTGCATAATACAAAAAGTTTTCAAAGGGGAAAGGTCTTTATAAGACAGCTGTTTATATTACCTTTTGCACTGCCCTATATACTATAGACAACCCTGGGTATACTTTACTGAAGGTTGAACCTTAGGTGTGATGTATATTCCATCTTTCAGATATTTTACTTTTGATGGTTCTTTTGAAAAGGGGATCCCCTCCTCCCCAATCCTTACACCATCCCTGACCTATACATGACTTCAGGGTGGATTTTTGTTGTATTTTTTAGGGGGAAGTAGATATATTTTATTTTGCTTTTTAGTTGGGAAAAGCTAAAGTCATACAGTTTATATGTAACTTTGTACTTTTCTGTGTAGCATGATCATATTGCTGCCCTATGCAAGTTCACTTGATTAAATAAAATGCTTAAATTGCAATCCATGTAAAACAATCATGTTGGAAACACTTGATGTCTCTGTGAGAATCCACTTAAAAGTGACTCTATTTAAATGATTTAACCCAGTAGTAGAACTGGAGGGGAAAATACTGTTTTTTTTCTAGATAGTATCTTCCCTATGTGGATATGCATTTATAAACAGTATTCAAGTATACCATATAACCAAAGCAACAAATTCATGTTCTACAAGAAAAATTCAACTCAGTGTAGGTATGTATCTTTTTTCTTTTGCAGTCAAAAGATATATTGTCTCCTAAGAGAAAGGGTCTTTCTGTCCAGCTACCCACTCTACCCACTCTGTGTTTCCAGAATCTTCCACTCACCCCCATTGGTTAAGCCACTAAGCCTTTGATTCCTTCCTGATTACACTATGGAAGACATCTATCAAACACTGTCTTATCTGTTTGTAAGGCAGCTCAGGCCCCAGATTTAAGTCATGGGTTTTGGCTACAAGTTGGAGTGTGATTAATAATTGACTAATGTAGCTTTTATTTATCACAGGCTAGCACATTTCACCATTACTGAGTTAATTTATGTTAAGTGTAAGCTGTCGTTCAATCTGTTTTTCAACTTTTTTTTTTTAAATCCTAAGTCTATCTTTCACTTTTTGAGAAACAAAATCCTTATACAGGGCACAGGCTTACTTGGTGCCAAAAAGTTGATTTCCTTTTCACTGGAGTCATACATCACCAGCCCTCCCAGCTGCAGTGTCAGCCTCTGACAGAATGACATGTGTCATTTATCAAAGGGGCCAGGCTGGGCCTTGGGAAACGTACACGACAAAGCCTGAGAGAGTTCATTTCGCAGTCCCCTCCTACCCTCTGTGAGCCTCTTGCCAGGAAAGCCTGTGATGTTTCTGTCTTCACAGCATTACTGTAAGTCCTTCAACCTTCACAGATTTAACCCTCCCCACCTCAAACACCGGCAACTGCTACAAAATCACCCTGGAAAAGAGTTCTGAAACCCAGATAGCCTGTTCTTTTCACATCTAGAGATAACAACACAAAAACTGCTACGTTAAGTCTGTAGCCCCTAAATTGTATCCTTCCAGCCTAAAGTACCATCGTCCTCTCTTTTCCCTACCTACCTTTGAATAGGGTATAAGTCTTAGGTTTCCCTACAGCAGGGCAAGGTCAGAGACATAAAGTACAAATAGAAATTTTGAGCTGGACAACATTTTAATGAGTAGTAGCCTTTATGTTGTTCCCAGGTATAAGTTTTATCTTATATTTGTTTTAAATCTTGTTTTCTCATAGTGCTTTATTTCCCCAGGTCATTTTGAAACCAATCACCCCAACACTAGACATTTCCTCTATTTCCTTTTTTTGTTTGTAATTTGTAAATCTTCCACCACTTACATAAAGTCAGCGACTTGGTTGTAGTATAATTCTTGGTGAAAAGTAACCCCTTTTTTAGGGGACAGAAAAGGCTGATATTACTCCAACAGGCCCTCACTTTTACTGAACAGTTAATTTTTTGCAATCTACTTTTTTCAGTCCTACAACAAGGAAATGACCAAAAAAAAGTTAAAAGTGGAAAAAGAAAGGAAAAAAAGCCATTTCTTTTCAAACAGAAAAGAGACTGCTGTCAAAACATATCAATATTTTTACTGAAACAAATCTGTCTTTTTTATCCTTAATGCTTGGGTTTTGCATTTTAATCATGTACAAAGAATATCAGAAAAAGTTATTGTTTCTCTTCCCCCTCCCCCTTTGTACTTTGTATAGTTCCTAGAACACTGAAGTTATTTACAGCATCAGATATCATTTAAAGAGATAGCAAAGGAGACTGTAGCCTCAGCCAGGAACTTTCCAGAAAGAAGTCCTATAAATTAGCCATTGCTCAGGAGTGGCTGTTTTCTAGTCAGGGCTGGTCCTTTCATTTGTCTACATAAGGCTAATTTATTTTTGCAGCCAGATGTGGGCTGACAGCCATCACTCAGAGCTTCCTTCCCCCACTGTTAGGAGGTCGGGAAAACAGTCACGTTTCCCATTTTACAGAATCCCCATCAACATTATTGAAGATGGATGTATCTTTAAAGCAAAGATTGATTGTGGATATCGGAGTTATGGTGTCATTTATCATGGTGAATATTATTTAGACTTGGATTGTACAAGGCTGTAACTTGAGACACAGCCAGGGGAGGGACAATCTGGAAACGAGGATCCATGAACTTTAATGGATGGATGCTTTTTTCAAAGCTCAACTCACTATAGCGTGATTTACTTTTCTTACTGAAAGGAAACAAGCATTTCAGTTTTAAAGGGACAGTATGCCTCATTGTCCTGTTCAGTGGGTTCCACAAAGAGTTGAAGCTAAGGCAGAAATACTGAGAAAAGTATATATGTAAATGTATGTTCTCCAGAATATTTTTATATTTCAAACACAAATGATATATATTTAATTTAGGCTGCCTTTTGAATTAAATTGATAATATTATTTACTTATTATTCTGTACCATTTATTCATATCATTCTGGAGGTAGTAACCCTGCCAAGCTTTGTTAGTGAATTGATAGGAGTTTGCTATGATAGAGGAATCGGTTAATATATTGTTTATGAGATGCTCACCATACTCCCATGATGTTGTAGTATACTGGCCATTTACATTTAGGAAGACATCTGGAGTCTACACTCTTTAGGGTCTTAACTGATGCTCTTGGTAAATTGTAGTTATCTCCTAATGCTGAAAGTTTGTAGCTTCTTAGGAAATATAAGTAGCCTTACCAACACAATTCATATCAATCATCTTCATTTTGCTATACATTTTGACATGCACCCATCTGGTAATTTTAGGGTAGCTTTAAAATATGAAACCATTTCATCTCAGGTTGAAAATGTAACTGTCTGGCCTTTGTATGTTTCTTCCCAGAAATTACATATCTGAGCTTTTCAGGGGAAGTTACTTTCTTATCTTGGGGCATGAATCCCAGAAGTTCATGCATAAATGCACATACATGGAAAGAATGAGGGGTTGGCTCACCTCATTGATGATGGATCATCCAATATACCTTATCTTAACTTGGGTTTGACGTATTAGCTGTTTAGGACATGGCTTCCTTTCCTACTATTTTATTTCATTTGTCATCAGAATTTTTATTTTATATTGCCATTTGAAAGGTTTAGGTGAGTTTAGTAGATGGTAAAGCTCATCAGAATGAATGACATATTGGCTAGATTAAGGCACAGTGCAGGCAGGTGTTGGGCAAGCTTCCCCTGTGCAGGTCTGCCAATATACCTCACTCCTGACTTGCAACACTCCTATTTATTTCAGCACTGGGCCTCTGATAAACAGAGATTGCCAATTGTGCGTTGCTGTAGAGATGTTGGGTCATACAGATCTAGAGGGAAATGAGAACTCCCACTGTCTTGGAAGTCCCATGTGACCCAAAGCCCCAAAGAGCCTGAAACTTTTTTCCTTTCAAATGTCCTATAATTCATAGCTCTTCTCTCCCACCCTTTGAAAACAAAGGTAGAAAGTGTCATTTAAATTCTGTCAGATGTAAAAGATTCATTTTTCCTTAAAAACTCTTCCCCATGGCCTCATTTGGAGAATATTTCCCACCTCTTCAGAAGGAAGTTCAAACATCTACTATGGGAGCCAACACCACTGTGATTATTTTCACTTGAGAAAGTAACACCCATGGTAACAAGAGAAATCATGGGTCCCTAAGAAGGCAGTTAGGTAAAACAGCTGATGAGCCATATCTTCTACTGAATGTTTGTTCCAGATTTTTTTAAAGAACATCTTTCTGTTTAAAACCAGTTTTAAGTTGGTGGAATAGTTTTCATATGAAGTCTTTCTCATAACAACAACAAGAACAACAAAACAAAAAAGAAACCCAATATGACAACAAAGAGGAGGAAGGCACTTACAATGGAAAGAATTATGAACATCTGCTTTTGAATGCCCACTTATTCTGTATGTAAGGAACAGCAAAATCACATTATCTGGAACAATAAGAGAATCGATTCTTCTATCTTAGCACATGCTTGCAAGAATATCATCTCTACCATTGTAATGATTTTGGGTCTGTAGAAAGAAAACTGTCAGAATTTCTTATCATTCTTGTTATAGTTTATAGGTCTATATTTACTTGCAAGTTAAAAGCACATTTGTCCCCTTTTGCAAACATATGAAATGTCTACAAACAGGATGTAGTTTATCAAATTCATATTAATCACAGCATCTATAATGTTGACCGAGGTCAAATCATTACACTAAATATATTGTAACTATTATTAATGTATGTAGCCCACTGCCATAGTTATGATATAGGACTGCTCTTTCCTGATTAAAAGCTGTTTGGTGATGCACAGATTCAGTAAAACTCCTCTCTGTCTTCTTGTGACTGACAGGAGCTTCTGGTGTTCTGGTTTCTTTTGATAGTGCAATATAATAATATGAAAACATTTTCTAAAACTGAGGGAGTTCCACCCTCCAAGAAATGAAGAATACAGCAAAAAAGTATCTTAATTTCATCAGCCATAACTGTACATCCATAAGGAGTCCAAATTTATCATGGCATGTTACATGTTACAGCAAATGTTATGAAAACCATTGTTTTTTAATTTTTTTCTCTAAGAGTCTGAATGAGGTGATTTATGGTAGTTATCCATCTTAAGGGTCATCCATCAACTTTTAGTTGCTAGGCAATCAAATCAGCAGCTGTTTGCTTTGAATCAAACTGAAACATTGTCAGTCATCACATGCAGGTATGACCTTAGTGGTTGAAAACATCATGCATGCAAAATTAAAGAAACATAGTCCTCCTTCTTCTATTCCCTTGACTTCACCCCAGTATTTTGGCATAGTGCTATCTGACAACTGTAAAAAATAAATATAGTTAGAAGAACATCTGAAAATTATTTAACCATAAATTTGAAAATGTACTTTTATTACCATGGGCCACATATATTCTGATAATTGTACTGTAGGAGTGCATCTCAGAAGTAAATTCAGCCAGGTAATGGAAGGAGTATTTTGTTTCAGTGTTGTATCAAGTGCAGATCATAAAGGCTATGTTGTATCAGTGCATATCATAAACCCTCCATACCTTAGCAGACAGTTTTCATGAGTGACTGTGGCCAAAATAATTCCTTACCTAGTAACCAACCTTCTAATTATGAGCTTAGTTAAGCTAGACCTGAAACTATAGATGCATGTGGCCTGTCTATCCTAAGGTACTTTCTAGTTTCAGGGGACCTTATAGCCTTTCAGAACTCAAAGTCACCTTCATGCCATGTACCAAAAGGCCAATTTTCATCATTTTATACTTCACAGAAATATTTGTTAATATACTTGTCAGCTTTGCCTTGCCTGTTGTATATAGGGTGTTTTGGAACTTGTTCTATTTACTGTAGATGTGGTAGATAGGTGGAAAATACATTCAGGCCATGATGCTATAGTTGGAATGTATCAGGTACATGAAAAGTTCATCTGTCCTAATTCTAGATTGGCTCCTTCATGCTACCACTAAGCTGGGGATGGGGGCTTCTTTGCTAGCCTTTGCCTTGGGAAATGCATCATATGATTGTAGTTCCATGAAAACTGAGGGACTTTGGATTTCTCATCTCCCTTCCTACTGGTGTATTTCTTCTCAAGTTCATTTGTTTAGTCATTTGAAATTGGTCCTTCTCCAAAGCCAGGCACTTGACGTGGACCCTTATGTTTTAGTTACTCACCTCAGAAATATGTCCTATCTCTCTTTGAAGCATTGTTGAAACTGAGAGTGTTTGAGAGGTGAAAGAATTTTAAAAGTTCTACTCCAGTACCTTGCACTGTAGCGTATAAACTAGATACTTACCTGTTCCCTCCTTATAATTTTAATGTTAACAGAGTCTTCAAAAATCATGACTAACAATTCAAAAGAACGTAGACTGTATGATGTACTGAATTATACTGTTTGGAGTCAGATTTCTTTTTTTTGTGAACTTTTTTCCCTAAGAAAAAATTACCTGTGTTGATCTTCATTTTCAACAAGTTTAGCCATTGAGACAGTTGCAAAGTGAAGTAAATGATTAATTAAACACAATTTATCAGCACAGTGTAGTGGAAAGCTCGTTGTTTTTGGAATTGGAAGAACTGGGTTTGCATTTATTTCCTTTGTGATTAAACAAACTTCTGGGCATCAGTTTCCCCATTTGTAAAAAGAGGGAGTTGTACTGGATGATAGTCAGGGATCTTTCACGTCTCTAAATCTGAAGATCGAGAAAAGTAGAGGGAAATTTTGGTAACCTAGATATTTCAGTTGAAAGTGACTTTTCATTTTGTTTTTAAGACAGAGACTAATCCAATGGTTCACAAAGTTTTTTTCCCCCTCATGGCACACTGAAGTTTTAAGTTGGCAACAGTATGGGGGAGTTGGAAGGCTTGTGCATATTCCATTTCCCTCCAATAAAGCAAGGATTTTGTGTGTGTGTGTGTGTGTGTGTGTGTGTGTGAGTTCAAGGTATGACAGGTTTTGAGATTTGTGTGTGAGTCACAGACTAGTTTTGTTTATTTTGTGAATTCTATACTTACCATAGTGGGTATGCTTGCCATACCGTGCTAGGTAAGTAGATTTTATATTAAGCAAAATTATGTATATGTTCTATTTTATCAGCAATAACATGACATCCAAAATTTCATGCACATCTAGTGAAACTTGCAGCATACTTGTGTGCTATAGTGTACCCTTTGAGAAGCTGCTTAACTAGACATTTTGAAAAGAAATTAACTTGTACTGATGAGTGTGCTTAGTTTAATTAGGGAATTGGATCTTCCCTACTAAGCTTTTTCATAATTTTTATTCATTGAGTCATCATTGATTCATTTACTCTAAAAGTATTTGAATGCTTCTTCTGTACATAGTACTGAGCTAGTTATGTTTCAGACAGATATGCTACTATTCAAAAAAGAGGGTTTCTAGGCAGAACTTTTCATGTAGCAATTTTGTGTAGTTGTCTAAATGTAAACTATGCATAGTGAGTTGACAAAGACCTGTAATAAAACAAATCTCCATTTGTCTGTGCTGAGATATTAAAGCTGAGAATTTTAAGGCAGAGGAAGAAATTTAAAAATTAGGGCAGATATGAGCCACCCTCCAATCCCTCCTCTCCACCAATAATGAAATGATATCATTCCTCCATAGATCAGATTCACACCTTTCCTTATCTTTAATACCCAGTCTAACTCTTGATAGGCCACTGTAGAGACAAACAGTGCAAATACTTGCTTCCTGTAGATAAAGTTGGTGAACTTCCTTTTTTTAGGTTCTTTCATAGGATCACAGAGTAATAATAGGCCATTTTGTGCTTCACAAAATTACTTATGTAAAGAATTTCAACTTATTGGGTAGATTCAATATGGAGAACTTAGTGAGAGAGTGGGGAAGGATTGCATGGGATGAGATAGCATGAAAAGATGACAGTCATTGTTGATAGAGGAAGTCCTGATACCAAAGAAAACCATGGGTATTTCAAAGTACTGAAGCAAAAAATACTTCAAGAGGAATCAAAGTTCATCTGAAAGAGATTAGGGAGGTTTAGTGGAATTTAGTCAATGATATGATATAGCAGCTCCCAAAAGCTTATGTGAGGCAAAGCTGCCTTGAGACACATAAAGTCAAGGGCTAGGGAGACTTTTGTCTGTTTGTACTCTATTGTAATAATCCCACTTTTGTAGTATTTTGTTGAATCCTGGGTCCCGAATTTTAGGTATTACACTCATAAACTAGAGAACATTCAGAGTGAGGCAGCCAAGATGGTGAAGTGCCTTGAGATCTTGCAGAATTGATTAATCCACAAAAATTTGTTATGTACCTTTTATTTCTCAAGCACTCTGCTAGGTTCTGGGGATACAAAGACAAAAATAAAATAGTCTCTTCCCTCAGGGGGCTTACATTCTATTGGGAGAGACAATATGTGTGCATATAGAAATATATGCAAAATAAATACAGTATAATTTTTTTGGAGGAAGCACTAACAGTTGGAGGATATAATAGGTATTTCATGTAAAAAAGTGGCACTTTTGCTGAACTTTGAGGGAAACTAGGGATTCTGACAGAAACTCCTTGAGAATAGGACTTAATTTTTTTTATCGTATTAGAATCCCCAATCTCTAAATCAGGGGTCAGCATGTGATAAGTGCTTGCTAAGTTTTTGCTTCCTTGTTTTTTTTCTAAGGGTGGAGATGAATAAATGCACTCCAAGAGTGAAGAAGATCCTATGCAATGAAATGGAGATAGGGGATAAAAAGTTTGTTGTGTGGGAGAAAAACAGCAAGAAGGTCAGACTGTAGAATGTGAGAAAGGTAGTGTATAATAAAACCAGTTGGGAAGGGTTTCAAGTGCCAAACAGGAATTTGTTTGAAGATTGGTTCAAGGAACTCTTGATGTTTGGTTCCAGAGGAAGGAACTAGGAGAAGTTTTGAAAGGTGCAGAGAAGCAAATTTCAGTTTGATGCAATTAAAGATTCTAAAGATTATGGTCATCGCAAGTGGATCGGGATCCCTCAGGAAATAGCTAGCTCCCGTCCCTATGAGTCTTCAAGCTAAAGTTTGGATGATCATTTCCCAAGTACATTGTTAAGGAGAACCTTAATAGGTTGGACTAGATGCCTCTTTTGACTTCGAATTCTATACAAATTCTGTCATTCTTAGCCAGGCCAGTGCTTGTATTGCTGTTGTGCTATTTGTTTAAGGAATGGAGGCTAGTTGTATTTGGGGAAGCATATCCCTTCTCACCTTTTTTCCTTCTTTTTCAGTATCCCTTGGGAATACTTCCCTGATTCCCTTTAACCCAACAAGAAAAGAGACTATAGCAATTGATAATAGAACCAGCTTGGTCCAGAAGGCTTTGAGAATGCTACCTTTCTACATGCCACTTGTTCTTAATTCTTCCCACATTCCCCCCTCTGGATTGGGATGTTTGCTCTGTAGAAATTTTCAGAATCTCTTCAAGTCTAATTGTGACTATTGTGCTATGCCTTGTACTTGACCCTGTGATTTTTTCCTACTCTTGAAGAGGACCAGGCAAATTGTTTTGATTTTGAGTACTGGTTTAAAAATTGAATGTAGAAAAAAGTAGAATAAGCCACTTTTTATGTACCTCACTGATACTTCTTATTACCAGTGTATTATAGGAGAAGTATTAAAAACACAAGAGTTAATGTTCTATTAATTGTTGTTAATTCATACATATATGTATATTGGGTTTGTTTTGTTATTCTTAAACCCTCCATCTTCCAAATGTTTGTTTACCTCTCCAAGTAATTTCTGATGCTTTGATACTTCAGTGGGTTTAGGGACTTGGGGAATGTTCTTAAATATTCTTAATACTTATCAGTAGGGGGTAAAATAGTCCAAATATATATAAACTGGGAGTTCATTTGTGATGAATGTTTCAGGAGTAAAAACATTAAACAGTCTTCCCCACCCTCTACAAGTCTGCATTATCACATTCTCACTCCTCCTGTGGCTTACACCAAACCTATGGCTTGTTAGCAGTTGCTAATGAACTTGGCTGCATCATTAGAGACTCCAAAGTTCGGAGTATTTGACATTTTCCTCCATTGTTGGAGTTCTGTTTGGAATCCTCCTTTCATTTGTGTGTTTGGTACTGAAATTAATTATATTAGTAGCCTTTTGGTTATCTTTTTTAAAAAGTGCCAAATGAAGAAACATGTTTAGAGTAATACAGTCTGATGTAATCCTAGGTTTCCTGTAAAAATGACCATTCCTTAACCAAAATATTAGAATATTGCATAAAGTGCTCCAACAAAACAGTAATTCTTGTAATTGAGGTACAACACATATAACTGTATTTAAATGCTTGGAGTTTCCAACTTATCCCAGTGTTAAGATGATTATGTGAATGGAATAATAAGTTTTGTACTTTAGCAGTTACAGGCAACTAAGCAGGAATTTAAGGTAACAGTGTTGTTGTTTTTCTTCTTCTGGATACTTTAGTTAATACATTTAACCAGAGATCTGTCATAGAAACAGAATTTTAGACCCCAAAGGGTCATTGGAGGTTATCTTATCTCGTCCTTGTCAGTAATGCTTTCCTGGACCTTGTAGCCTTTGGTGTCGCAACTCTAACATACTTAAGTAATGTTTTGTATTGTAAGTTATCTGTATTTCTTATCCTTCTACCAGATTGTAAGCTCCATGAAGGAAGAGACCTTGACTTATTCAAACTTTATATTATATGATGACCTGCGCACTGGAGACATTTGTTAAATAGTTGCTAATTATTGAATTTACATTGTGTGAGGGTAGATCAGTTGACTTATTAACCTCTTTCCTGGCCTTTTTCACATTTGAGGTATTATACTTAGTAACCATATTTTTAGAACCTCAAATAAATGATAAGAGCCAGAATGCTTTTTCCACAGGGTACTACTAATTATCTAAAATGTATAAAACTGCGAACAATTCTACAAAAACAAAACTTTTTTGGTCTGCTAAAGTATAGTCATTTTGTGAAGTCCCATTAAAAGTATTCTTGAAATCGGTATTGTTCCAGAAAATTTAGTATGTATGGTCACCATAATTATATTGCACTCCTGTAAATTCTTCATGAGATTTCGATTGGGAAAAATATCTTAAACTTAAACCACTGAACACAGTATTATTGCTCTTGTTTTATTAAACATGAAAGCATTACACAAAATGGGAGATAAGCTTCAGTGAAACAATACTTGTGTATTTAATTTATTGAGGAGAATTAACTGATTTTTAAATACTTTTAACCTTCAAAAACATATCACATTATAAATTTATTTGGATATATACCCATATCATCTTTTCACATTCATGGAATTATTTGAAATAGCCTACAACTGGTGATCTATTTTTTTTTTTATTGCTTTTTGGAGGGGGCAAAGTAGGGTAAGTGAGGTTAAGTGACTTGTACAAGTTCACGTGGTTAGTATTGTGTTTGTGTTAAGTGTCTGAAGCTGGATTTGAATTCAGGTCCTCCTGATTCTAGGGCCAGTGCTCTATTCACTGTGCTACTTAGCCGCCCCTAATCTATTTTTTTAAGACCTATTCCTTACGATTTAACAGATGTTGGTTTTAAATGATGTATCCTATGTAGATGCAAACTAAAGCCCAAATATATTATGCAAATTTGGAGGAATCTCCTGCATGCAAACAACAGTACTACCAGTAAATAAATGGTGTCTGTCCACAGGTTAGTCATGAAAATAAAAAGCCAGAGACAGTGTGGCCAGAGAGAAACAGTGCAATCTCATGTATTTTTGTTATTTGAAATTGTAATTGCTTGTTTCTCTCTTATGTCTTTCTTCCTATTCAACTTCCTTGCTTTCTTCCACACCCTTCTTTTGCTTTCTGTCCCTTTTATTTTCTTCCTTCTATTCGTTTTCCTCTCCCTTACATCTTCTCTACTGATTTTTAGTGTCACAAGTTTAGAAATGTCCATCATAAAACATGTTCGTTATTTAGAAATAGTTTGACTAAACTTTTTCTTTAGGGACCAAATGTTACAAAATGTAATAAAAAATAACAATTGTGCTTATAGAAGATGTTGTAGTCCTGATAGGCTGGTAATGATAGCAACCCTCTTAGATTGAAGATTCTCTTTTTAATTTAATTCTTTCTTTCCTTTTGTTAGTTTTTGCCTCTTCTATAGATAAGCACAGATTTCATTGCTATGCTTTTGTGTTACCCAGTTGCCAACTAAAATTAAGAAAAGTCTGTGCTTGTTGTTTTCATTGTCTCTTGACTTTAACTTTTTAACTTTCATATAACATTATTATATTATCTTTTACTTAGCATTGGAACCAAAATTTGTTTTTGTAGAAATGTAGGCATTTTTATAAATTTTAGATAATTTAGAGGTACCCTGTGAAAAGAACATTCTCTTATCACTTACTAGTCCTTTGAATCTTGGCTGAGTTACAAAACTTCAGTAATTTTTAAATACGAGAGTGTGCTGTTGTACTGTGTTGGGCTAGGAGAGATAGGGGAAAAAAATTAAGGCATGGTTCCTGCCCTCGTGTGTTTCACAGTCTTGAAGGGAAACGTGACACATAGAGAAATAACTTACCCCTTCCCTTTGTCTCATTTTCCTGGTTTCTAAAATGAAGATAAAAATTCCTGTCTTTCTTTATTTAGAGGGATTATTGTGAGAATCAAATGGAAAACAGAAAAAAGTGCTTTGAAAACTACGAAATAATTTACAGAAGTAAGGCATCATGATAAAATGTTTTGTCACAGATACTTTTGGATGTTGTAAAATTTTTGTTGAATAATAAAATAAATGTGATTAGTCTTGGATTTTGGGGAAAATGTGCTTTCTCTATTTCATTTATTTATTTATCTCATTTATTTTTCTTCTTCCTTTTATTCACCTACATAATTCATCTAAATTCTACTTCTTGCCTCTGCTCTCAGTATTGTTGGAGTCTCCCAGCTTTTTATAGATGTTTGATTAGAGGTATCTTTTCTCTTGAGCTTTCATTTTCACTTAGAAATTCCTTCTACCACTTATGTGTTTTCCCCTCTTAACAGATTCATCTTGGTATATTCTTGCTGGATCAACTTCTTGATCTGGCCTCTTAATAAGGAAAGACTTTTAAATGAAATATTAACATGTGTTTATATATTAAGTTCTGAATTTAAATAGGTATGAGAGAAATAATATTGCTAATATTTAAAAAAAGGATTTATAATTTCTTAACTCCTTCCCATTTAGGAATATCCTTCATACTAACTACATTATAGTTTGGTTTTAACTTTTTTTTTTCTTTTTCAGATCACTCATTTAAGAAAAAAGTTACAAGTGATCTCATAGTTGCTAAATCTGATGACTTTTCCTCACTTCTCATTTTCCTTGACCTCTGTGTAGCCTTTGACACTATTGATCACCCTCTCCTAAATTTTTTGGGACAACATCTTTCCTGGTTCTCTTCCTACCTACCTGATTGCTTCTTTTCTCCTTTGCTGGATCCTCCTCCAGATCATACCTTCTAATTGGAGGTGTCCCTCAGTGTTCTGTCTTGGTCATCTCCTCTCCTCCCTCTATACTATAATTTCACTTTGTGGTCTCATCAGCTTCTATGGATTTAATTACCATTTCTATGCCAAGCATTCTCCAATCTACTAATCTATCCTTACTCTATTAACCTCTCAATTGCTTTTCAAACATCTCAAATTGGATGTCCAGTAGACATCTTAAACTCAATGTCTAAAATGGAACTCATCATCTTACTACTCCTTAAACCTTTCCCTCCTTCTCTCCTTCTATGAGGGGCAACACTATTCTTCTGATCCTTCAGGCTAACCTAGAAGTCATTGTGACAAGGGGGTGATAGGTGTTTCAGGGGCTCCAATGACCAGAGTCCTTGAGTGGGCAGTCTGGAATAAATTCATAGGACCCAAGCAATCTTTTAAGTCAGGATTGTAAAAGTTTATTGTTACGCTTTACAGTGGGCAAGAGTTCTTAGGAAACCTGCTAACTTAAAGAAATCATAAATATGGTTTATAAAGAGTTACAGTAGTAAATCAGATGTCAATTATGCTAACTAGGTGAGTAAGGGTGGGATTAGGGAGGAGCTAAGGAGTGGTCAGTGCTTAAAGGAACATGCACTTTTAATATCAACTGTATAGGCATATTGCCCATAATTCACTGGGAAATAGCCCAAAGGGGGGCTACCTAGAGATGTGGTTTTAGGCTTGAAACATCACTAAGTCAGCTAATGGTCAGGGCTGACTGAGAAGTGCCTAGTCTGCCACCCATCATTGTCATATTTGACAAGATGGATGTTGGGAACCAAGGCTAACGGGGATTCAGGATGTGCCTAATTGGCTGAGGAGTTAACTTACAGATAGTGCATTGAAGGATTCATAGGTGCAGCTGGCCATTATACTAAGGGGAGATAAACACTTCATGAATTGTTGTTAGGCAGAGTGCTGGCAGGGGGAAGGGGCAGAGTTAATGCTCTGAAGGGGGTAGGGGGGATTGTGATTTTACAAACTGGTTTTACAAATTGATTTTACAAACTGATGTTACAAACATAGACACCCCAAGCACCCTATCAATCCTGGACTTTCACTGACCTCTGCCCTCCACATCCAATCTGTTGCCAAGGACTGTGGATTTCACCTTTCCAACATCTCTTAAATATGCCCCCATCTCTCTTCCAAAGCTGCCACCACTCTAGTGCAGGCCATCATCATGTCACACCTGGACACTATCCTGCTGATGGTTTT
Organism: Gymnobelideus leadbeateri; assembly: GCA_011680675.1. NCBI lineage: Eukaryota > Metazoa > Chordata > Mammalia > Diprotodontia > Petauridae > Gymnobelideus > Gymnobelideus leadbeateri. Next base: position 506,708 of record WOXC01002175.1, on the reverse strand, counting down.
GCCTGTCTCAAGTTTCTCCCTCTTCCAGTACATCATTCATTTAGCCCCTTAAAGGCAGCTTGGGGTAGTAGAAAAAGCTTTGGACTTTGAATCAGAAGAGCTGGATTTAAATTCTGACTGTGAAATTTACTTACTCTGTGTGTGTGTATTTGTGTATATGTGTATGTGTAGGTATGATTATGAATTGTTCACTTAACCTCCCTGAACTTCAGAGTTCAGCTCTATAAATTGGTCTCAATGATGGGGGCACACTCAACTTACTTTATAGTATTTTTGTAAATAAAGTACCTTAAAAGCCTTAAAATCTTATGTACATGAGTTGTTATTTTATCACTTCCTTAACTATCATAATCTTACTTCTAATAGGAATCTGATTCCTGTCTTAAATCTTTATTAGAATATATTCCAATCATTACAATTTGGGAATCAGGACTGGACTGGGAGTCAGGATACACTTGGGTATGGCCCCTTGGTCTGCCACTAGATTGTTATGTAACCTTAGAAAAATCACTGATGTTTTTGGTGCCTTAGTTTCTACATTTGTCAGATACTCTTAGACTTATGTTTCTGTCACAAGCATAAGTCAGTTTCATAAGATTTGGGCTAGGTGGGGCTAGATAGAAATTGGGTGAATGTAGTGGACTTTCAGTCCACTACTGGTGGTCCACAGTTCCTGATTGTTACACTGCATTCAATTGATCCCTACTTTTAAAAAAATTTATACAATTTTTATCTGTGCCCTTCTGTAAATGCTTTATAGGGGTGCTCTAATTATATAGGGGCATCTACATCTCTGAATACTTAATGGAATAAAGTGGAGGCCTAGGTCTATCCATGAATCATTGCCATGTGACCAAGCCATCTCCTTTTTCTGTCCCTAACATTCTTTGATGATGTCCTTCCTAGCACTTTTCTGGCTCTATTCTTTTTTGGTAGTATGTTGCAACCTGTCTGCACCTCCTCTGTGCCTGTAATGGTCTTTGGGTGTCTCTCTTCTTTAAATCATCAAAGACTGGTTCTCTGTGACTCATAGCCATACAGAATTATTGGAAATGCTTGGGGGTCATTACAAGCACTGTGCAATTTCACAAATGTAACTCAACACTTTTCTTGTTTTTATCCTCTTCCCATTTAGTTCTGAGCTCAGTTCATTTTCTGTTGGCAATGTCCAAGATATACATCACAATTGGCCAGCTTTGTGAATTGTATATCCTAATATGGACAATAGGCATTTTTTAAATCCACTTAGATTTTCTTGTGTGGATAGTTGGGTTTTTTTTTTTTTTTGGAGGAGTGATTATAGATCTTGTTTAAGTGACTACAATATTCCAACAATTTCAACAATCAACACTATATCATAAAAAGCAAGAAAAGTCTGAATTACTTCACAGAATTCCTCATTAGTATAGATATTTCTCTGGAAATCTTTCATATCACTGGTAAATATCTTTAGTGAGCACATACTTATTTTTGCCTCAGTTGATAGTAATCATTAAAGAATGGTGAAAATTATAAATTTTCTTGTATCTTTCAGGAACTCTTGTATGATTTTGAAATATGAATAGGAAGCATGTTTTTGGAGGGTTTTTAATGTGACATATTGCTCCATTGAATCTAATGCTTAAAAAAGTTAATGAAATAAACTTTTTATTCAAATGTATCTGGTTGTAAAGATGTGATCTACTCTAGAATTGGCAAAAGCCTGCCCCTTCCTTTTTCCCATCTTCATCAAAGATGCCCTTGATACATTTACTATATCCTCAAAAAAATTTTTATAGAGATGGGAAAGTGAATCTTGATTTTCCTCAATTGCCCTTTTTCCATAGTAATAAGGTCCATGATTTTCTTCTAGAGGTCTTTATCCTACTCTTTTGCAGATATCTTGAGAATACCTTAACACTGTCAAAATTATGTCATTCTTTAGGACTGACATTTTCTGTTTATGCTAAGTATAATTCAACTGTTTTTCCTATCTTTTAAAAAAATTCTATTTCTCTTTCTTCATACAGCACATCATAGACAGTGATATTATAATCTGAATATGGAGACTCCAATGGCTTTGATGGATAAAAAGTGTATTATTGAACATTTAAAAGCTTTTTTCCCTATTTTTCACTTGAATGTCATTCCTTCCAGTTTTGGCCTTCAATGGCTTATTTGGAGCTTTTTGCCAAGTTGTTTCTTCTCTCCGAAGTGTTCTTAAGATGTGGCACTATTTGTAACCTTCTATTATTCTTCTCTTTTAAGATTTTTCAAATGAGTTTTTGTTCTAAATGGGGATGGTTACCCTTGGCTCCAATCTCTCTCTCTGCTGACTGAAGGTATCACATGATTTCTGATTGAAGTGGTTTTTAGGCTCCTTTGGTCTTCTTACTGTTTGTGACGATTTATGTCAGTTAATTTTCCTTAGCAAATGGTGGTAGTCTGTGTCTGTGTCTGTTTGTCAGTCCATTTCCTACCTTATTTGGAAATAACTTCCACATAGATAACCATTCATTTCATATCTGCTAAAATATATTGTTTATTTATCCTCTTCCCCTTTTTTATACTCTGCAATGTGCATCTCATCCTGACTTTTCTGAATGAGATATTCTTAATTTATAGATGTGATACTTTGCGTCATCTACAAACTCTCTGGTTTCTTACTTTTTTTAAACCATTTTTTCCAATTTTTTCACTATTTTTCTGTACTCACCTTTATATTGATGACACCAAATTTTAAAATATATTTTGATTTATCTTAGAGAATATCAAATTATTCATAGAATTTTTCCATTTTTTAGTCCTCTCTGGCAGATGTTGGTATATAAGTGGAAATTAATTCCATGGTCATCTTGTACAAATGTGTATTCATGATCATTGCAATAGGAAATGACCACTTGCCCCTTGAAATGATGCTTCTTGTTACTTTTGGAGACACAAAACCAACTCTACCAGCTCCTTTGTGCTTTTTGATTGATTGACCTTTTGAACCATCCTTACATTTAAATGCAATTTCCCGTAGTAGCTAGCACATAGGATCATATTTTTAGAATTGGAAGGGACCTTAAAGGTTATGGAATTCACCCCCTTCATTTTACAGAAGAGGAAACAGCTTGACATGAGAGTGGTTAAATGACTTGCCCAGGATTATGCAGTTAATAAGTGAGTAAGGCAGGAGTTGAACTCAGGTTTTCCTGTCTTCAGCCCTCACCCTGCCCACTACACCATGCTTTCTCTTATAGTAGGTGCTTAATAATTCTGTTGATTGATTGATCATCTGTTGTCTTCTGGTTTTATTTATTTAGTGAGAATATCCAGTGTTATGTCCATTGGTTAAGAATCTAGAGTATATGGTTAACTTAATGTTTATAGACAGCTCTAAAAACTGGGTGATCCTTAGTGTTCGATGACCTTTTCTCAGCCACTATGCCATGGTGACTCTAGAAGTGGAAGGCAGCAACAAAAGGAATAAAAGTTATTTTGCTTTTAACTTTTTTTATGGGTTGCTATCACTAAAGAATCCATTGCCATGTTGCCAGACAACTAAAAGTATCTTCTTATGTAGACAGGTTGGTCCTCATCAAGCAGATAGTTACTACTGGGAGCAGATTTGAAGCCTTCCCTCTACTCCCACACCCTTCCTATGTTCCCCACCCCCCAAATCATTGTAGAGCCTTCCAGTACTTGTGAACCACTGATTTATCCTTTGAGAATTCAGAATGATGTTCATGCCATGAGGAGGTGCCAAGGAGTCCTTTTTGTCATGGCAGTCAGAAAAAGCTAATGCTATCTGAGGCAATACGAGGAAAAACATAGGTCCACACCTTGGGAGGTGTATTCTTCCTTGATCAGACCACACCTGAAGTATTGTGTTCATTTCTGGGCACTCCATTGCAGCATGGGCATTGACAACTATACACAGGATCCAGAGAAAGGATAATCACATTGGGTGAATGGCCTAAAAAAGTTATGCTTTATGAGGATTCATGGGATTCTTCCCTCCTGAGGTCTTGAAGCGCAGGATGTTGTAGCAGCAAGCACCCCAATATCCCCAGGGTGACTGCCAACACAGGTTCTTAGATCTGCTTTTCAAAAGGAAAGCAACTCAAAATGGGTTAACAAGCTTACTTTAATCAAACAAACACACATTACCTAGTTCAGGGAAAAAAGGTCAGCACCCCGAACTTCAGAGTTACAGAACTTACAGATCAAACAGACAGGCTTCCAAACTGTCCTACCATTATATCAATACCAAATCACAGTTACCAGAGAGGGAAGCATCAACATCTGGGTTTTCAAAGCCGGGGGGCTCTCAACAACGGCTTCCCAGAGTCTCATCTGGTCAAATCACACAACACTTCTCAAAGTGAGCCCCAAAGCAAAGCCTCTCCTCAGGGCTTATATAGTCTTCTCCTAGCTCAGAGATTGTAACAACCTCCTTGACCCACTGCCCAATCACAAAGTATCAAGGTGTGGGCTTCCCTGAAAAAACAAGCCTCCCACCACAAGCTCCAGGTGCACTTAAGCTAGGGGCAGGGAAGATCTTTAAATCTGCATTTCCATTACAGATGTAAGGCCATTTGTCAGGTGAATTAGACAGTATTTGCTCAGGTATGAGTTGGGCTAAATGCTCTATGATGTGATTTCTAGCTTTAAGTTTCTGTGACCAGCAAAATGAGGGGGTTGGAGTAGATAGACAGTGTCTAAGGTACTCCCTACTTATAAATGTTGATGATTCTGTCCAACATGCTTCTATAAAATGTGGTATTCTATAAGGATTTAAGAGTATATGCCATGTGTGATATAAGAGCATAAATACTAAGGTTGATAGTTCTTTCAGTATATCATTTTTAACAATGGCACCAAAGGGCTGGTTGTGGCAGAGAATGATTTCTTTCTGTGACTTCAGTCAATCATCATAAATTTATTAAATCTATTATGTGTCAGTATGCTTAGATGATGGTGAAACAGACATGAATGAAAAAGTCCTGAACTCAAGAAGCTTCCATTTTATAGGAAGATTTCATTTTTATATACAGGAAAAATATATAAAAAGGAAATAGAAGTTTGTTTTGGGAAGGAGGCAGCTGGGAGGATCAAGAAAAGCCTTATGTAAAAAGGAGAAGGGAACCAAGCATGTATTAAGTATCTGCTGTGTCCCAGGCACTGTGCTAAGTGTTTTAAAAATATTAATTTGGGCCTCACAACAATCCTGGAGGTAGATGCTATTATTATCCCTACTTTACAGATGAAGAAACCGAAGCAGACAGAAGTTAAGGGAAGTACTTGCCCAGAGTCACACAGCTAGTAAGTGTCTGAGGCTAATTTTGAACTCATGTCTTCTTGACTCTGGGGATAGCACTTTAACCACTAGTATTTGAACTGCAGGGCATTTGACTGGAGAACTGATGAAAATTAGGTGAGGTGAAGGTGAAGAGGTATGAGGGGACAGCCTGGCAGTCATGAAGACAAAGGAGGTAAAGCCAGTATGGCAAGACTGCGTGGAAAAGCGTAATGTATATTAGAACTGGAAAGCTAACTTGGAGCTGGATTGTAATGGACTTGAAATGCAAATGTATTTGATTCTTGAGGTAATAGGGAACTACTAAATTTTCTTGAGCAGAGATGTGACCTGACCTGTACTTCAGGAACATATTTTTGGCAGCTGTGTGGAGGGTAGCTCGAAGAGGGGAGAGAATCTGTGGATATTCCCTAAAGTATCTCTCCTTAAAAAAAAGTCATTATAGATGCTATTAATGAATTTATCTAGACACTTAACAGGTTCTAGAAGTCCTCCCCACCCAATGTGTGTAATTGTAGTTATGTAATTTTATACAATGAAAGGTGAAATATTGGTTTTCATTTAACAAAGATGAATGTGACAGTAGGCTAGAAGAATCTGTGGTATCTAGCACCTCGATTTAGTTCTTTATAGTATTCCATATATTAAAAAAATAATAAATGAAGTTAGCATATTTTTTGATGAAACTAACTTTTTAATATTGTAACCATTAATGGATTGAGTTCTAATTGATTTCTTCAAAGAGTATTCCACAAGTTTTTTTTTTTGTTGTATAATAAACTCTAAAATGACTGAAAAATAATCACAGAGGGAAATAAAGGAAAACACCAAAAAAAGTTTTGTGATCAGACAAGTTATAAATGAATTGCTCTCCTTACATAAATGTTGTATTCTTTGAGTGGAAACAAAGTGGAAAGAGTTGTAAAATTTACAGCATTGAGATAAAGAATGGATGTTCTTCAGTGTATCTAAATTGCTTAGAATAGTGTTTTGGGTGTGTGTGTGTGTATTTGTCCATGAAATATTAGGTCTTCTTTTGATTTCTGTTTTTTATTTTTAATAAGTCTCAAAATCTCAGCTTAATTTGATCCTCTAGGAGAAAAAAAATGTCCTGATGTTTCCTAAGATATGTGAGACGTCATATAGTCCTTGATTGTGGAGAAAAAAGAAATACTCCACCTGCATGACTTTTTGGCTTCAGCCAAAGTCACTTTGCTGCTAAAAATAAATTCTGTTTTCTAAGCTGTACAACAGTTGTTACAATCTGGTACATCTGTCTTTTAGTACCAGTTTTTTCTTTAATGTTTTCTGACATTTGTTTCCTCTCTGTTTCTTATTTTTTACTTCCTTCCTCCCCCATTTTCTCTTCCACTCCTCCCTCTTACTCTTAGGCTATATCACCTTCCACTACAATGGATAGAGTGACCTGTACTGTGAGCATCTGGGAGAAAGCTGAATATCAGTTGCTACAGCCTCTTGAAAAGTTAAAAAAACAAAACAAAACACAACACAACAGTTCACATATTTGGTGGGGTGGATTCATTTTGTTCTGATTTTTTTCTTCTTACTGTATTAAAGGGGAAATTTTTTTATGGTAGATTTAAAAAAAAAATCCTTTCTTTGAGCACTTTGGTACAGCTTGTCCTTTAAATATAATGTAGTTTGCTGTTACTGACTCTGGCCGTAAGAAAATGTGATTCTTTGAAACTATTTTTGAAACACTTATTTTAAGTAAGCTGTAGTGAGGAAATTTTAAACTAAGTCTTGCTAAGTTTTTCAAAGCTATCCTAGCCCTCTTTAAAAAAATCAAGGTTTCCCCTCATCCCCCCCCACTACTAATTTTTTTTTTTTTGGTTCTCTGTTGTTTTTTTTTTTTTAAGTTTTCTTTTTACTTGATGCATCTAAGTTTAGGTGAGCAGAATTGGCATAAAGTTTGAGTTCTACTTTTTTTTTTTTTGCCTTGTCTGGAATTTTTATGAAATGTTTGGATAAGAATGTTTGCATTTCTAGAACTATAAGTGCCAGAAGTGTCATGAGAGACTTCCAGTTCACAGACCTCTCCGATTCTTGGGTGTTCCCTTAAGTATTAAGGTTATACTCACTTGATGCCAAAATATATAGTCAAAGAGTCAGTCAATTCCCAGCACTCTCCAACACTGAGCTGCCATTCTTCATGTTCCATGCATACCGCAGGCTCTTGTGCCTTGAGGGTTCTTATTCATGTTGTGTCATTGCCTATCCAATTCCTACCAGTTCTACAAGTCTTAGGTAAAAGCCAGGCTCCATCTTGGACACTTCTCTGGCTAGCAACCTTTTCTGGAATACCACTTCAACTCTGTACCACACAATTTAGCACTTAACGTCATAACTACACCATACATTTTTGCATGACACAAATTTAAATAGATGCAAAGTGCTTTCACCTTTGTTGTCTCATGCGATCCTTCTAGCAATACTGTGAGGTTGGTAGGGATCATTATCCAGTGTACAAATGTGAGAATACCCCTGAGATTAATATGTCTGTTTTCTATGAGTTACATTACCAGTAAGGCACACTGGACCCAGAATAAACCTAAAAGGAGCTAAAAGGAGCCAGTCAGGAGTCTAGAGTAAGCCAAAGTCTTGCTCACTCCCAGACTACTCTCACACAAATGAGGAAACTCAGGTTAAATGACTATGGCAACACTTGAGAAGCAAAACTTGTGTTTGCCAATTGCTATCTAAGGCATTTGTCTTCTACCTGTTGGTGAACTCTTTGAAAATAAGGATCATGTCCTATATTTTATTTTTTATCCCTTATAATTACTAGCACAATTTTGAACATATTGTAGCCTCTCAACAGATGCTTCTTGTATTGACTGCTAAGGTCATATAGATTTAGATGTAGTGCTGGAAGGGACTTTAGAGGCCATGGAGTCTTTTTCCAGATAAGGAAGCTGAGGCTTGCTAAGAGCTACACAGCTGTGAAGTGTCTGAGTCAGGATTTAAACTCTGGTGTTTCTGATTGTTTGGCATAATGTGGATAAAATAACGTTTGTTTGCATGATCTCTCCTCCACCCTGCTTTCCCAAGGGAGTGGGATGGCGGGGAAGTGGGGAGAGGGAGGGACTATCATTGCTAGGCTGCTGGAATAAAAGGCCTAACAGTTCCCAACAGGCCAGAAGGGTTTCAGGTACAGGTTGGGCCACATTTATGTAGAGAGCTTGCTGCCTGAGGACCAGCTTAGTTGGCTGAGTTTGGAGACGAGCTTCACTAGGTTTGTCACTAGGTGATGAGTAATTTTGGCCACAAGAATGCATTAAAACGTTTCCTGAGGCTTGAGAGGGTTTATTAGTGGAAGAATGATGAAATCATCCCACGGATGAAATCATGGATCCTTGGAGTACTGAAATGTGACTGGTTGGCTAACTCATATTCCTTTGGTGTGTTGTTTTCCTAATACTCATCACCTTTTTTTCACTTTTTCCCTTTGTATAACATTATTCCTCCTCACTGCCTTTCAGTCTAAGTAAGGGGGAGCAAGCAATTGAGGAAAAAGGAGAGTTAGTTTGTCCATTTGATTTTTTATTTAACTAATTCCTCATTCATCAAGCATTTATTTAGTACCTACTGTCATTTAATCAACAATTATTAAGTGCTTCCTAGGTGCTGAGGATACAAGGATAAAAAACAAAGTACTCTCTTCCCTCAAAGACCTATCAGAGGAAAGAGTTGTGTGTGTGTGAGTGTGTATATGTGTGTATATAAATAAAGTGTATATATATATATATATGTTATGTAAAACAATGTACATCTATGTAACAATATGTCTATAAATGCAATATTTGTGCATGTGCATATGTGTGTATATTTATTTTTATTTATGTAAATATATAGTACTTTCTGTGAGGAGGGACCCTGGCCCTGGGTGGGGGTGGGGAACAGGAAAGGTCTAATACAGGGGGTGGGATTGGAGCTGAGCTTGGAAGGTAGCTACGAATTGCAGAGACTTCGGCAAAGACAGAATGCATTCCAGGAATAAGGGGCAGCCTGAGCTGTGGGATGTTACACGTGAGGAAGAGCAAGCAGACCAGTTTGACTGGACTTTAGAGTATCTGAAGGGCAGTTGTATGTAAAGGTAGCCTGCAGCCAATTAATGATGGGTACAAAATACTAGATAGAAGAGTTTTAATTTTATTCCTGTTTCTTGAGGGAATAAGAAGCCATTGGAGGTTTTTAAGTAAGAGAGTGATATGGCCAGAAGTGTGCTGTAGGGTGATCACTTTGGCAAATGTGGAGAAAGGTTTGTAGAAGGGGAAATTAAGGATTAATTAATTATTTAAGGAGAGGGAAGAATCAGGAGGCTATTGTGTATAGCAAAAGTTAAGAGGGTTAATCAGGGTGGTGGTCATATAATTTAGAGGAAAGGGGACAGATGTGAGTGATATTCTGGAAGTAGAGTAAAAGAATTGATAAGGGAAAATTAGGATTCTGTGAAGATTTTGAGGTTTCAGTCTTGAGGAATGGGAGGATGGTGGTACCGTCAATTGAAGTAAGGAAGTAGATTTTCTTTTAAGGGGGAGGAGAGGGAATAATGGAGTTGTTACTGTATGCAAGATCTCACTTGTAGCATCAAAATATCTTTGAGTCCTTGAATTTCATGCCATCAGAATACATGCTGTGGCAGGGTTCTACCAAGATGAATGATTTTAAGGCCAGTGCAGACCTGGTGAATCTGTGACCCCAGAGTCTGAAGATAAGCCTAGCAAAATTCAAAGAGATGCGTCATTCAGAGAATGGGCACCAGCTGATGAATTCTCTTGGTCATGGAAACTCATGGAGATCAGCTGGTAAAATGTAGAAGGGATGCAGTTTGTGATGGTGGAGGAAGGACCCCATGCTGATGAAATCACAGATCTTCTCAAGTGTGAGATGTGTGTAAGGCCTGGGACTGGGAATGAAGGGGATGAAATCAGTTGACTGTAGTACTTTTAATGCTCACTGTCTTCAAGATAAGGAGAGATATAAGAGAAATAGAAAATATAGCTTTTAAGGAGCACAATTGTGTCTTATCTTTCAAGCAATAGAACTTTTAAAAATACTCTAATTATCTGAGGGCAGAAGGTATGACTTCTTCTGACTGATATAAAAACTCCACAATGCAGGTAGGTAGAGCTCAGAGTCTAGAGTTGGGAAGACCTGAGTTCAAATGTGGCCTTAGACACTTATTAGCCAGGTGACTCTGGTAAGTCATGTCACCTCTATTTACTTCAGTTTCCTCATCTGTAATAATAGCACCCACCTTCCAGGGCTGTTGTGAAGATCAAAAGACATAATAATTGTAAAGTGCTTAGCATAGCGGCTGGCATATAAGTGCTACATAAATATTAGCTATCATGATTAGGACTATTACAATGGAGCTTAGCAAATATTGTTTTATATAATAGTTATGTATGATACATATGCATATTTGTCTATCACTGCTACATTGGAAGCAACTTTAAATAACTTCTCCACTACCTTTTCTTTTTAAATATTTCATCTTGGCCATTAGCATGTTCCATTTGCACTTTAGTATTACAGTGAATTTTGAAGGAATTGACTGGTTTTTATTAAATTTAGCTTCTTGCTCTGGAGGGTGTCATTCACTTTTTTAAACAAGTGTTTATTAAGTTGCTGTGTGTGTTAGTATGCACTAAGATGTGGGAAATTCGAAACATGTAAAAGAGAAAGTTGTTGCCCTCACAAGGCTTACAATGCATCAAGATACATGGTAAGTTTCTTTGTGGAGTTCCATTTACCATTTTGAAACAAAGTGATGGGAAGTGAATTTTCAGTAACTAGAAGCACATCTTGATGAAATTTAGTATACTACTAAGGACTATCAAGATAGATTAGAGGCTTGATTTGTGATTCAGTCCTTGAAACAGAATTGCAACTGGTAAAACTTTTCAAATTGATGTATATTCTATAAGAAGTAAGTTCAGTGAAATGGAGGATAAGATTAGAAATTAAAGTTGTGTGATGGTACTGAGTGAGGTTTAGAATTCATAGACCTATGATTGATAGTGCTGAAACATATCTGATTGCATGAAGGTGTTGGGGGGGGGGAATACTGACTTGTGTGATTTGGCACAAGTTAGCCTGGGGTCTGTGGAGAAGGGACTAAAAAGGGATAGTATAGCTACATCCTTGAGCCTTTCTTCTGGATGGTAGATCATGTGAATTGTACAGAGATATTTGTCAGGCTTTTTATATGTATATTCATATGTGTATATATGTATACACAGTAATATATGTGCATAAAAATGATGTTATTTTATCATTTGTAAAAATGCTAGCCTTCCCAGTAGAGGCCAGCTACTGTCTCACTTTGGTATTTGTAAACCTAGTACCTAGTACATTGTATGTGCTTAACAAATTCCTCTTGGATTATAGCATTGTGTTGATGTTATGGTAGCCCTTCTTGGTACCCTGGGATGAGACCATAGATTTGAAGAGTGAAATTAAGTTGGCCAGCTGATTCCTCAGCTTCAAGGACAGCTTCCAGCAATAACTGGAACCAGATTATGGAAGGTTAGTAGAAAGGAGACTCCTCTTTCCTCTCCAGCTGAGGCTATTTGTTATTAGCACTTTCATTTTTCAGTGGGCTCAATGTTGAGAATGAAGATAATAGTGATGGTTATAATAACCATTGTTCTTTTTCACAGTCCTTGTGAAATAGAACTTTTGAACAAGAACTTTGATTGGCCAAAACAATTCACTTATGGCTTTCTTAGACTCTGAAAGGAACAATGGTCCAAGAGTAAGAACATTGGGAACCTTGGTTTTAATACTAGCTCTTTTACTTATTGTATGACTATGGATAAATCAATTAACCTCTCTTGGCATTTATTTCTTCTCCTTTAAAGTGAAGGATTGGAGTAGATGATTGATCTCTAAGGTCTCTTCCAATTGGGTGGTCATGGGGAAAATATCCACCTTTTAAAGCTGACTTAGATTTAATTATTTTAGAAAATATCATTAATTGCTACTTTGATATGTAAAGATCATGCATGGAATTCTAAAGCTAGAAAGGACCTCAGCATCCTTTCTAGTCCAAGTCCATCATTTCACAGACAAAAAATATTGAGTCTCGGAAAGACTATGACTTAGGAAACATTTGAGCACAGGTCTTCCTGACTCCAAATCCTATACTCTATCCACTACTTCAGGTTGTTTTTTAAATGACCTAAGTATTCCCCCCTTCCCATAATATGTATTCTATACTCTTCCCACTACTATCGGCTACTTTTAAAATAGGTGTTTGTTTTTTCCCCTTTCACATGTTATATATTCTTAGGTGAAAGTAATGATATTTTAAGCACTTTTAAAAATGATTATTTTAACATGTTATTCCTACTTAACTTTGAGATCATTGAGAATTTCACAAGATCATGTAGTGGGATCTTCCTACATATGTATCATGATGCTTTCCTATTATTTGACTACCCCAGTGATATTGTAGGTTTCAAACCATAGTTTTCCGCAGGAAGTTAAGCATTTCTCTATGCTCATTTTGTAAAACTTGATCAAAGACAGAGACTTAATTTGTAAAAACCATGATAGTTTGGTAAGAATTGCTATTGTTAGCCAAAAGGGCAAAGAGCCACCAGTTTATCTGTCCCAAAAGGTTTATCATCTGATCTTAAATTTGTGAAATATCTCCATTTTAAAAAACACCATAAGAGAGAATTCTGTTAAAAGTTAATGAAGGAATTCCAGTGGAACCCTATTAGATTCCCCCCCCCCCCCAATTTAATGACTGCTACAGACTTTTAATGGATATTTTAACTAGGCATTGTTATCAAAAGGACTATTGCACAAATTAAAACCAGGCCTATAATCTGTGAAGAGAAACTGGATTTACTTTTTTGCCTTTAGGTAAAAAGGGGGAGGGAGATTCCTACACTTGTGTTTTTCAAGGTTTGGTCTAGGAAAATGGCCAATGAAATCTAAAGCCATGGAAAAAAAAAGTAACAAATGGCTTTGCAAATATCATTTTGGAATGAGGAAATTTAATGGTACTATTTTTTATTGGTACTAGAAGCTTTTATTGGTACTAGAGTGTTCATTTTTGAACTATTCTGATGATATTTTAAATTTGCTTGTTTGCTTTATGGTATTATATAATATTTTCCATTTTTGGTGGGGCAATATAAGACCATATGAAAACCTGAGGTCCAAGCTTTGTAGGGGTGAGTTGGATGGGGTGAGGAAAGTAGTTGGTTCAGTGCTATCTCACACCAATAACCACAAAAGTAGGATTCCTTAAATGCCAGCATTTCAATTCTTAATGTTATTCTGTTTTATTTTAGTTTGGGGAATTGTTTCTTTCCCTGCCTAAAAGTTTTCTATCTGCAGCTATGAATTTTTTGCAACTTGAATCTGACAAATCTTTCCCTTGTCCACTCATACTGGGTGCTCAGACCTTTTCTATAACATGGCTATAATTTAGATTTTATCATAAATTAACTGTGATCATCTCATTCAGGGATGTAGTTGTTGAGGTTTTACCTTTTGCATTTTATGCTAGGGAAGTTGTGTTTTCTTTTACTAAGGATCCTAAAAATGTACTGGTATTAAATGTTAGCATTTGTCTCTCTGACTGAATAAACCTCTAAAACAACCTCTGAGTGTTTAAGTGATGCTTTCTCTGAGAATTGTTGGCAATTAGAACTCTATTGCTGTGGTATAGTTGTGTTCATATGGGGCTTGTGGAAGAAGTGGTGGGTCTGTTTTGATTAACTTTGATAGCCCCTGTAAAGTCAAATGTATCTCACTTTCTAGGAGGACATTTAGCATTAAGAGGTTGATTCCAGATCTATGGATAAACTTACTTTGGAACACATAATAATATCCTGCAGCTATGTTACTGCCGGGCTCGCTACAATGTAAGTAATGCATATATAGTTCAGTGACCTGAAAAGGTTAATAAGTCCTATTACTGCTGACAAGAAGGGAGGATTCTTCTTTACCTCAAGTGAGAGAGGTGTGACATTTCGGAGCTTGAGGCTTTTGGTTCAGCCCTTACTGTGTCATTCTTGGCATATAGACCTAGACTGGTTATAGTGCAAGTATAGTATGCATGGTGTGTCAGAGGGCAGCATAGAACCAGGACTATAAAAAAGCAGTGCAGAGTGGGGCTTTAAATTGCTTAACTGTCTCCAGCACAGTTAGCCATATTCAGATCTTTCCTAGTAGCAGATTTAATTTTGTGAGATGAATTATCAAAGAACACTGGGCCCTTTGTACATCTTGGTTGTAGTGAAGATGCTCAAAGGGGCCACAAGCTATCATTCTGTGGGTGAAAAAAAAGGCCCATGTCTTTTTTCTCTTAGGCACAGAGCTGGTTTAATTGAAAGAACAATTTGATTTGCAGCTGCTACACTAAAAAAGCTTGAAATGCTAGCAAATTTTTACTTCTCTCACCCAAACCCCAGGATTTAATACTGGCAGGTGAACTTCTGAAGGCTGCCATCAAGTATACAGAGACAATAACTGTCTTAAAGGTGGAGCTTTGTCAATATTTTTTGCCTTGGGCCAAAAAACATTCACAATAATGGAGTACTAAAGTCCTGCTTGAAAATGTTGCAGGGGGAGAGAGAGAATGAAAGAGAGGGGAATTTATTCCAAGTTTGAAACTGCAGTATTTTGATGGGATGTGTGGTTTCTTAATCATCCTTATGTTATAGCTCCATGGAAGCAGCCTAGATCAAGTTCCCCACTCAGGAAGAACATCTTGTGGGCATTTCTTTGCAAAGGTAGAAAACTAGCAAAAAGGACAACAGAAAGCTTCCTTCTCCAAGGCCATAGTAGAGAGTTTTTTTTTCCCTCATCTCCTTTCTAGACTATTCCTTTCTATCTTGCTCTTGCCAAATGCAGATGTATTTTTGTAACGGTAAAAAAAAAAAAGAGCTATTGCATAGTTTTAGATTCATAGAGCTTGAAGGGACATTGGAGGTCATTTAATCTAGACTTGTCATTTTGTAGGTGAGCATATGGAGGCTGGGAGAGGTCACCTTACCTGTCCCAAGTGCACACAGCTAGCTAGTGGCAGAGCTTAGACTCAAACCCAGTTCCCTTGACTTGTACTTTTGTTATTTCTTTCTGAAGTAAGGGAGGAAGGAAGTAAGAAAGAAAGAACCAAACATGCATTTATTAAGTGATTACTATGGCCAGGCACTGTGCTGAGCAGGGATACAAATACAAGTAAAAAGAAAGACAGTTCCTGCTCTCAGGTAGCTTATATCTCACTGGGAAAAGACAACTCACAAATGGGAGCTGAAAGGCATTGAAAAGAATGATAATTCCCAGTTCAGGGATGTAATTATTCTGAAATTCATAAAGCTAAGAACAGTGCCAAGAGGTGAATGAGGGAAGGCTGGCATCTCTTCACAAAATGGGGGCTTTGAGAGGATCTCACTAGTGAGAGAAAGCATGGCAGGCCTTGTGAAGAGATATTCCAGGGGGAGCAGGCCTCAGAGGTGATAGATTCTTCAGAGGGAGGAAGCTCTAGGTACTGAAGGAAATTTCTGAATGAGAGGCATAATTCTGAAGTCCAGAAGGTCATGAATAGTGTAGGGAGACATTTTCAGTGCCCCCTTTTGTACATCAAATTGATGCAGCATTATCCAAACCTCCACCGTGTCACTGAATGGCCCCTGCTGGTGAAATTCTCCCATCTTCTTTATGAGTGAGTGTAAAGCCATGCACAAGCAGCTTTCCAGAGGACTGCTGCTGTGAACAGCTTTCAAGGTTCTTATTACATAGTATAGTGAGCTCTCTATTTATTCAGTAACAAATCAGAGCAAAACATTCACAGAAAATCAAAATACAGCATTCAAAATGTTACAACTTTTCACAAAAGAAATCAAAATACAGCATTTACCATATCACAACTCAACAACTTATCACTAAAATGGCCACATAGTTTTCACCAAAGTGGTCACAGAGTTTTAAACAAAGTACATTCATTTAGTCAATCACATAGTCCTTAATTCAATCACAAAGTGCACAAGTCAAAGTTCTCCACCCCTAGATCACAGTAAATCATAATCTCAGTCAGTACACAGTATCCAAGTAAAGTCTTCTTTCAGCTTGACTCATGGCTGGTTCTCAGCTTCCATGGTTCCTCTTCCATGGTCCCAGCTCCAGCTGTCACCTGGGTTCAAGGACAGGCAGTTCCCAGTTCCTTGTCCAGCTCCTTTTCCAGTTCTTTTACCAGTTCCCATTCCATATTGAAGTGTCCAGTCCACCTCAAGTCCTTCACAGTTCCTGTTTCTGGGAAGACAAAGCTTAACAGAGCCACAATAATATTCATACACATTGCTGGCACCCTCATCAATTCACTATCTGCCTGTGAAATCAACTCAGACCCACCAACAAGGTCTGAGAACTCAACACAAATCATCAACATAGAAATCAACACAGACCCACAAACCAGGTCCATGAAGTCAGTACAAATCATTAATAAAGTCTCAGGACCTCCAAAACCCTCCTCCAGGACTTCTATAAACAGACAACCAGAAAATCCTCTTTCAGGGCTTCCAGTAAGGTCCTAGAGCTTCTGTACAAAGTATCACAAACAAACATCAATGCAGACAGAGCAGACAAACAGAGTGCCAGGATACCACAAGTTTTCTCCTTGACTCTGCCACCACAAGAGTCCTCTTCTCAGTTCTGCTGTCTCTAGCTTGCGCCTCTCCTTATATATGGTCATTAGCTCCTCCTCTTCCTGTTGTAGGAGTTCATGAGTTCTAAGGTTCACATGTTCTGTTTCTTAACAGACTTGATACAAGGCTCAAAAGAAACTTGAACTGAAGCAAGGTGTGAACAGCTTCTGTGCTTGCCATTACAGTGAGAAAAGTGACTTTGCCATCACTTTCAAATCTGTTACCTCTTTTGTATATATAAGCATTTTAATATTGTTTTATACCATATTTCCTAATATATCTCCTCTCAACCTTACCTAGAGATATGAGATACATATATGCATAAATGTTATATATCATACATATATATTCACTGATAACAATGAATAAAGAAGAGGGGAAACAAAACAGTTCAGCAGGAGTACCTAACATATCAACCAAATCTGACATTATATGCAGTATTCTATTCCCAGTGTTCTATAGCTGTGATAGCCCCTCATGTCTTAAAAGAAAGGAGGGAGGGGCATTCTCATATCTTTTGGGGGATTCTAGATTCTTCATTATAATTTTATAGTATTTAGTTTCATTTGTTGTTTTTGTAGTCACATTGTTATTAGTCATTATGAACATTGTTTTCTTGGTTCACCTAACTTCACTTTGCATCAATTCATATGCCATCCTATGCATCTCTGTGTCTTTATAGTCATAGTTTTCTTATAGTAGAATAAGGAATGAAAATCATGTTCATATTAGTAGGCAAACACTGTGCTAAGCACTATGGGTACAAATCCCCCGAAACAAGATAGTATATGCCCTCCAGGAGCGTGCATTCCAGAAAGGGAGACTATAATATATAAAAGGGAGTGGTAGATAGGGAGGGTTTTTTTTCCCTTTGGAAGGGGGAAGGCAAGACGTTTGGGGTTAAGTGACTTGCCCAAGGTCACACAGCTAGTTGGTATGTCAAGTGTCTGAGACCAGATTGAACTCAGGTCCTCTTGACTCCAACATTGGTGCTCTATTCACTGTGCCACCTAGCTGCCCCCCACCCCTTTTTCTTTTGTTGGAAGAAAGTAACAGGATGGTTATTTGAGCCAAGGGGATATAAATGAATACCTTTTCCAGAAGTAATGGTAGTATCTGTTTGATTTCTATTCACAAAGTAAGATGGAAACTGGTCTGTGTACATGTAATGGCAGAGTGTAGAGCAAGAAAATAACCAAGATGAGTGGTCAGACAGGATGTGTGAAGCACAGTTTCAGATCTGGAATTGTCTAGATATAGTGGGCTGGGTGTATCTGTGCTGGCTGATGTTAGCAGTAACCAGAACTGTATGGCCTCAGGGCAGTGATTCAAAAGTTAAGCTGCTTTTCACTGAGTGTATAGTTTCAGGATCTGGTGATCCACAGGAAATAGTGGGGAGGACACAGTTTCTTTAGGCTTTTGCTGTTGATAGACATTTACTTTGTTTTCAGTTCCTTGCTATTAAAAAAAAAGACATACTGTTGACATATTGGTGTAAATGAGACCTTTCTTTTTATTATTAACTTTCTTGGGGTGTATGCCTTGCAGTAGGACTTCTGGGTTAAAGGGAATGGACATTTTAGTCACTTTCTCAGCGCAATAGCTTTACAGAATGGTTGGACCAATTTATGACTCTTCCATTATTGGAGCCTATCTTACCTCAACCCCTCCAACACTGTTCCCATTTTTGCCAATTTGCCAGGTGAGAGTTGAAACTTCCTAGGTGTTTCAATTTATATTTCTCTTATTATTAGTGATTTGGAGCATTATTTCCTATTTGTTAATAGCTTGCAGTTCTTTAGGGAACTGTTTGTTCATATCCTTTGACCAATTTATCCATTGGAGAATGTCTTTTGGTCTTACATATTTGTGTTAGTTTCTAGTATATCTTGGATATTAAATCCTTATCAGAGATATTTGATGAAGCACTGTTTTAAGTTACATTTACCAAATAATAAATTCTTTATCATCTTAAAAACAAACAAAAAGATTAGGTCTGCAAATTGGTCTTATCTTTAAGGTTGTCATAATTTGGAAAGAAATATTTCTATATTTTAGTAGTTTTGAAATCTCAATGTGGGTATTTCCTCCATTGGTGCAAATTATAACCCATCTATCCTTTCTCATCCTTTATGATTCTTGCAATCATTTTATAAAGCCTCCAAAGAAGATCAATTCATTTTTCTAGAAACTGTCAGTGGTGGATGCTTTTTAGAGGCAGAGAGATTACGCAGTGGATAGATAGAGTGCTGGACCAGGAGTTATGAAGATCTGAGTTCAAATTTAACCTTATATACTTACTAGCTGTTTGACCCAGGGCAAGGC
This sequence comes from Gymnobelideus leadbeateri, assembly GCA_011680675.1. NCBI lineage: Eukaryota > Metazoa > Chordata > Mammalia > Diprotodontia > Petauridae > Gymnobelideus > Gymnobelideus leadbeateri. The sequence continues at coordinate 487,406 of WOXC01002175.1, read as the reverse complement.
AGTTAATCTCAGATTCTTCATCTTGTAGCAGGAGAATGATATTAATACCTACATCTCAGGTTGTTTTAAGGATAAATTAAGGTTATATTATAAAGTGCTTTGAAGATGCTATTATTGCTACTACTAGCACCTCAGTTAAACTTCGTTAATTATTCCTCACACTCACTGCAGGCATAAATGTTTTTTGACTGACTGACTAACAAGCTCACCTCCTTTTCTAATCATACATTCCCTTAATAATGTCTTCGCTGGTAATATGCTTCAGTCTGCTTACATACATTATCAGTCTTCCCATAGTCCTTTGAGTTACCTGCCATTTTGATTCCTCAGAGACATGGTGCTCTGTGACTTGCCATAGAGTATCACTGGGAGAATGTTGATGCTAAAAAAAGGGGGTTTTATGTCAGAGAACAGTTTGGGAGCATTAAAGACACTGTGCAATTTATCAGATATTATCTAGCTTTCTTCCAGTTGATTCTGGGGCCTGCTTTTTGTTTCCATGCAATGTTTATAATACATGCATATTTATATTGGTGAAAGAAGAATACATGCATACAAATAAATTCACACATATATAAAATGCATATATAGGTTCTTGTATGTATATTTTTGGTTTCTATCTGTGTGCCAATCTAAGCAATGTAAGGTACTCTGGGGTTAGAAAACCCTTTCACAGATGTGACTCAGCAGCTCATTTACATATATTTTAAAGCCTTAGGAATGAACTGAGGTACTAAGTGACCTATCCAGCTTATCACAGTCAGTCTGCGTAAAACCTGAACCCAGTTCTTTGTAACTCCTTGGCTGGTCCCCTAGATATTGTACCATACAGATCCAACTAATATTTCTCTTGGGTAATACGTATTCTTCAACCTTCTCATCATCAGGATGATCTTTTGTAAGAGGCCATGGATTTTATGCAGTGGATGCTACAAGACCCAAAGTCACCAGCATCATAAACAATCCTGTTATTTAATTATTTAATCAGGATAAAAATTTCTCTTTGATTTGGTTAGTGGACAGAGGGACTGACAATGGCGAATGCCTTTGGTGACCAGACCTTTTTTCTGTTTTGTGAATTACTTGATACTCATAGAGACAGGGTCACTGTGGTTGTATTTATCAAGGAAATCTTGTGTGAGCTTAATGTCTGAATGAGAGAGACCCCTAGATGGAAGGAAACTGTCAAGGCTGCATTTTATATAAAGTCAAATGTTTTTGTTTTGTAATCACCAGACAGAAATCATAGTGGGATCTAGTGCTGTGTTTGTTAAGGGATAGCCTCTGAAATTTAGTTATATGAAAATATATGTTTTAGGAATTCTTACCCTTACAAAGCTTTTTTTGTGTGTGTGTGTGTCATGCATGGACCCCTTTGGAAGTCTTGTAAAGCCTTCTCAAAATAATGTTTTTAGATGCATAACACAAAATGCATAACAAAGGATTTGAGAGGGAACCAGTTCTTTTGAAATAAAGGTGTAAAAATGTCCTATCTAAGTTCACACACTCACTGAAATAGCATAAAGAATGACTGATTTAGAAGGACTCTTTTAAGTGCTGAGTAAATGTAAACTATTATTATAGATATAATAAAATTGTTATTATTATGATTACTATTTGAATATACAGGGTGTCCTGAGCATCTTCGAACAGTTTTTAAGCTTTAATGAGTATTAAGGCTTATCTAATGGCTGTTACAACTTAAAACTGCATGAAGATTTTTGGGACACCCTGTATATAGAACCAATTGTTTTGACAATGAGATTCTATAATCTACACTTCAAATCTTTATTTAGAAATACTAATTCTACAAACTGAAATAATTTAGTAACTGAAAAGGAAGAAGCTGGGGAGCCATTTACACAAATATTTGTGGTAGTAAAGAAAAAGATAGGCAATTCAAACAGGTTTATTTTATTTTATTTTTTACTGATTTAAAATCAGTAACTTTCTTATCCTTACTTATATAATACCTTTTGAAATCCTTTAAAAGTTAACACTTTTAAAATATTCTTTTGTTTTTGATGTTAAGATTTAATAGCTCAAGATTTCATTTATTGAGAGCTGGGAATGCAATTTGGCAGCAGGAAAAAAAGAGAAAAAAGAAGGCTGAACCTAGTATCACAAGACCTGAGTGCAAATCCTAGTTCTGGTACTTAATGACTTATATGACCTTGACAATTCACTTCTCCACCCTGGGCCTCCCTCATTTCCAAAGTAAAAGGGTTGCAGGAGATCATCTCTAACACCTTTTCTAGCTCTAAAAGCTATGATCTATGGAGAAAACAAAAAGAGTAATAGTAATAGCAGTTCATAATAATACTAATGGTTTACAAAGCACTTTCCTCACAGCACTGTATCTGAGCCTCTGAGAAATGAAGTTATTGGCCTGAGGTCACTTGACTGACAAGCATTGGATCAACTCTGGTCATTCCCTGTCTATTGCCTTTGGGATCAAATATAAAATCCTCTCTCTGGTGGAAGTTCCCTTCTATAACCTGTCCCCTTGTTCCCTTTCTAGTCTAGTCTTCTTACTCCTTACATACCTCCATGTACTCTGCACAGTAACACTAGTTGTTTGCAGTTTCTCAAACTGTCTGGTTTTGGCAGCTCCATCTCCTGAGGCATTTTCGTTTACTATATCTCATGCCTGGAAATCTCTTCCTCCTCATCTCTTCCTAACTTCTTGGGATTCCTTCAAATCCCATCTTTTGCAAGAAATCTTTCCTGAGCCCCTTAGTGCCTTCTGTATATTGATTATCTCCATTTTATCTGGTACATATTTTGTTTATGCATAGTTATTTGCATGCCTTCTCCTACATTGGACTGTAGGTTCCCTTGAGAGCAGAGGGTGTCATATCTTTCTTTGGGTCCACAGTATTTAGCACATTTGTTGTTATCATTCAGTTATTTAGTCATGTCTGACTCTTTGTGACCATTTCTTTCTCCAGTGAATCCCCATTTTACAGATGAAGAACTGAGGCATGTAGGGGTTAAGGGACTTGCCCAGGGTCATACAGCTAATATTTGAATTCACATCTTTCTGATTTTAATCCTAGTGCTCTATCTACTACACCACCTATCTGTCCCTATTTGGCATATAGCAAGTACTTAATAAATGCTTTAATTTGACTTGACTCACTCACCAAACTTAATTTTGTTAGTGGTGGTAAATTAGAGGAAATAGAAACTACTCAATATAAAAGGCTTTTTGGGAATGTATTTGTAGGAAAATGGGCATGATAAGCTCATTTAGAAAAAATGATTTAGTTTACAAAAAAAAGTTTATACAGCAATTAAAACAGATGCTTGTGATATACGATTAGCATTAGTAGCACCAAGAATTATATTTTGGTGGGTTCCATTTTCCTTTGTTAAAATTCTTGTGTGTAGTCTTATTTCTTTTTTGGACTAATTTATTTCATACCGCCGGCTTAATTTGTGTGGAAAAAGTGGCTGCATTTGGTTAGAGGGACAGGAGAATGGTGAAAGAATTAGTGTTATGGGAGTATCCTGAAAACCTGGCAATGGGGAGAGAGCTGCAGTTATTCTTTTGACAGCATTCATTGGTAGCAAGAAAAAAAAATCTCACTGGAACATGCAGGATAACTGGGGGAAACCAAATTGGGCTTAAAAAATTGCCATGAATAGTTCACAAATGAAACTCCATCATCTTCCCTCTTAAACTATTCCTTCTCCTGAATTCCTATTTCTGTTAATGTCATCACCTTTTTTTCTGTCACCCAAGCTTTAAATCTCAGGGTCATCTTTGATTCCTCTTTTCTCTGTTGCATCTCCTGTCTAATCAGTCACTAAGTCTTGTTGATTTCTGTGCCTGACATTTCTCTAACTACCTATCCTTTTCTTTTCCCAACATCAGTATTTTAATTCAAATCCTCATTACCTCTCTCCTGGATTCTTGCAGTAGTCTCACTTTCCAGCCTCCACAAAAATACAAGATTAATCTTTCTAAAGTACAATGCTTATAGTATAATTTCTCTGCTCATTTAGCAACTCAACACTGTCTATGAATAAACTGCAAAAATAAAGATCAGGCTCTTTGGATTACTGAACTACATTTGGTAAGAAAGATGACAACTGGGAGAGGTCATAGTAGATTGGAGATTTCAAATGCCTCGATTTGCAAAATGGGAATGGAAAAATAGATGTATCATGAACATTTAGAAAGGAAAGTGGTGATCCCTAGGAGCCAGTGTGGGAGCTTTAAGAGCTTATCATGTCAGACTATCCTTGTGTATTAGACTGATAGATTAGTAGACTTATGGGATGCTATGGACACAATAACTAGATTTCTGTAGGACAGTTGACTCTTTCAACATATCCTTGTGGTTGGTTGGTTGTTGTTCTTTGTTTTCAAAGAGGACCAAAATGAAATCATTATGCTAGAATTAAGTTTCAGTGTGTCCTACTGTGACTGATCAGACTAAAATGTGCTTGGAATATTCTACCACAGGTCGGGCACAAATATTCTGTGTTCATTTCCCTTTGGACAAGATGGAGAAAAGTGGATTTTTTTATAATGCTTCGAATGTTCTACCTCAGGTCAGGCACAAATAGTCTGTGTTCATATCCTTGTGGACAAGGTGGAGAAAAGTGGATATTTTTACAATGATGGGCCATTATGGTTAGTTGGATTTTTGGCTGGTTCATCTCAAAAATACCAGTGTTTTGTGTCTCTTAAGAAATTTTACTAATAAATTGCATGAGAGTGTAGATGGCATACCTGATCATTCGCTGATGTCAGGATTTCATTTGCACAGATATAGATGATGTATATTGGCTAACTGAATCAGGATCTCAAAACATTTTCATAGACTCAAATGATGAGTTTAATATGACAAGATGAAATTTATTAGGGATTTATTAGGGATAAATGTAAAATCCTAACAGATTAAAAAAATCAGCTGCACAAGTACAGGATTGATGTTATGTAGTGAAACAAACATTCATGTGAAAAAGATGGAAGGGTTTTGGTTATGGATGTAAAAAAAATTATGCAGCCTTAGATTGCATTAATAGAAAATGTATGATGCCCAGAACAAGGGAAGCCACTGTTCTACTAAATTCAGCACTACTAACAAAATATCCAATGAGCTATGTTCAGATCTGGGCACCACATTTTAGGAGGAACATTGACAAGGTGGAACACATCCAGTGAAGGGAGACCTGTAGTGCACAATCATCTTGGTCAGAGCATCTGGGGGATGTTGAGCCTTGAGAAAAGGAACCTTAGAAAGAGACGTAAGTCATTTGATGTTTTTCAGTTTTCAGTTTCCTCATCTGTAAAATGGGATTAATACTAACACCTAGATCCCAGGGTTCTTGTGAGGATCAGATAGATGGCTTTCTCTCGCTCTTTCTCCCTATTACTGTCTCTGTCTCTCTCTCTGTATATATGTATTTTTACACCCACATATGTGTATATATGGATCTAGCAGTAGCTTTACAAACCTTAAACTGCTACATAATATAAATATTAGCTGTTACTGCTGTGGGAGATTGATTAGGCTTGTCTTCTTAACTCCAAAGGGCAAAACTAGAATCAATGGGAAAAAGTTACAAGGACATAGATCTTGACTTAGATAAAGAACTTTCTGGAAATAAAAATTGTATGGGTGTGGAATGAGCACAGTCATTAGATGTACATGCCTCCTAATCTTATAGTCCTAGGTTTTGGTCCCACATTGATCCTTGTAATGAGGCATAATGGTATATTTGGTATTCAGAAGGCTTGGATTTAGATTCTGACTCAGGTACTTTTTTTGTATGTACTTGTGAAGATTTGAGTAACTACCTTCTTTTCTTTGGGCCTCAATGTTCTGCTCTTTAGAATGAACTGTAAAATTCTCTGGTTTCTTAACTTGGTATTCAAAGGTCTCTATACCTAGTCCCAACCAGGTTTTATAGCCTTATATATCACAGTCCTCCCATTCCAGGTATCTTGAGCTCCACTAGAACTATGTTCCTGTCTGTTCTCCACACATGTTCTCTATTTTTTTCCTCTTAATGTCTCTTTGCTTACACCATTTTCTTTTCCCCAATTACCCTTAAAGCTCCTAAGGCCTTCTGTGATGGCTCCAGCCAGAGGCAATAAATTCTGCCTTTCTCTGAATGACTTTACCACATTCAATTTTGGTACTCATCTTATTCAGTGTTGTGTTTTTGCTGTTTGTGTGTCTGCCTCAGTAACTAGTAAGTTCATTGAGGGCAGATACAATGTCTTATTTATTATTGTGTCCCAGATACTACTCAGCATAATTTTGATACATGAAAGGTAATTGGGAAATGTTTGTTGGATTAGTAGAAGCAGATAAGCCACAGGTAGATGATTTAAGTTAAAATATAAAAATTCAAATCAAGAATTTAGAGTTGTAAAGGATCTTAGCAACTTGTCATAGTGAAAAAGAGATGGCCCCAGAGTCAAGAAAACACAGGTTCAAATGTTCCTCTGATCCATATTGGCCTTCCATATTGCACAAGGCACAAAACCTCTCAGTGAAACCCTTGTTTCCTGTAATTTATAGAGCAGGTGCTCCTATGTATTTATTATTAGAGGGAGTTTATTAGATGTTCACTATCCCAATGACATCTCAGGTCTTTACTTTCCCAAAAAGTGTGTGTATGTGACAGAGAGACAGAGGGAGGGGTAGTAATTTTACAGATGGTGAAAGGTTAAGTCTAGCCAAATCAGCAAACATCTATTAAGCTCTTAAAATATACTAGTCTCAGTGATAGATAAGTGATGAGAATACAAAGAAAGGCAGTTAGATCTTACAGTGGATAATGTTTGAACTTGGAAGGAAAGGAGATTTGAATTTGAATCCTGCCTCAGACATGTAGTGGTGTGACGTTGGGTGGGTCATTTAACAGCTCTCATTCTCAGTTTCCTCATCTGTAAAATGGGAATGTTGTAAAATGGGTTGTTGTAAAAATGAAATAAGATGATATACAAAAAGTAGTTTTCAAACCTTAAAGCACTATATAAATGTTATTATTTGATGAGGATGAACATGATGATGGCAAAAACATAGTCTCTGAGTTCAAGGAGCTTTTGATTTTCCTAGGGTCCCATAGCTAATTCATGGCAAAACTGGGAAGAGAACCAAAGTTTCTTGACTTTCTTGTTGGCCCTCTTTTCAGTTATACTACACTGTCTTCCTAGTATACAGAGAAGCACCATATTCCCTAGAGGTTTTGCACATAAGGCATTTGCTTTAGGAGTTTAAAAAGAGTGTGGACCACTCATCTGGTGTGTTGGAATGTATTTAGAATGGGACCTAGAATTTTTATCTCCTGTAGATTTGGTCTTTTAACAATACGTGTTTTTACACTAGCAAAGTTAAGAAATGGTAATTATTTTTAGCTTCCTATTTTTGGGAGGGGGAATTATAGTGAATTTCTCTCCAAATTTTTTATTGCTTTTAAAAAATGTTGATGATGGATGTTATTTGCTTCATATGTGAACTCAATGAGGTGCTAACTATAACAATTCCTATTTTAATGCTTTCTATACAATGGCTTCTCCAGTCACATTTCCTAACATGGAAAAAAGAAAAGACTAGATCTTCTACATTTATGAATTAGTGGTGACTTTTTGAATATTTTTAATAATAGTGGTAGTAAGCAGCTTTAGAACAAGACTTGTTATTTAATAATAGTAATGATAACAAAAATAATTATGCCAAGTATAAAAACAGTGATTTTTGATGGTTTTTTTTGGTGAATATACTTTTCCATAATACAAATAAATCTATGAAGGATACAATTCAGGTGTTTTTCATATCGGTGAAAATAAAAGAGGAAAAAGCCACTTTGGAAATAATTTTGAATTATGTACTTAGGGTTGTTTATGTACTTAGGGTTCACAAACTTTGAAGTGTGTGTGTGTGTGTGTGTGTGTGTGTATGTGTGTAAGCTATTTCAGCATAATTATTTTCCTTTATAATCCTATGTATTTTATTTTATGGATTAAAAAATTATTCTGAGAGCCATTTAGATGGTCCTGTGGATAGAGCTTTGGGCCTGGACTTAGGAAGATCTGAGTTTATATTGGGCCTTTGACACTGGTTGTATGACTTTGGGCAAGTCATTTAACCTCTCTGTCTTCCTTGATTTCTTCATTTGTAAAATCAGGATAATAATAACTAACACCTACCTTCCAAGGTTGTTGTGAGGATCAAGTAAAATAATATTTTTGGAGTACTTAGCACTCTGCCTGGCACAGAATAGGTGCAAAAATGCTAATCTAATCATCACCATTTATGATTACTATGATTATGAGAAGGGGCTCTTAGGCTCCCCACAGGAGACCATGGTACAAGAAGGGTTAAGAACCTTGAGTCCAGATCTTTTATTAATTTGCCTAGCTAGAAAATGCAAGACTAGAGGTAGGTTTTTTATGAATGTAAGAAACAAAATAGAAAACTATGGCTTCTGCAGAAGCTGAAAGCAGCAGAACTCATGTGATACAGCGTACATGATAGATTCTTTTCTTGTCTGATGACAATTGGTCTATCCTAATAATGTGTTTGTGTGATATTACAGTTTTGAGGGTCATATGTTTTGGGGTAGTTTACCATGGTGGATCTTACTTGCATTGAGGATTTTTTTTTGCCTTCAGTTTTTTATTTTATTTTATTTATTTATTTTTTAAAGAATCAGTGCAGTTTTAAAGAACAGAGCAAAATCCCGACTGATTGCACAAACAGAGTGGAGCAGAACTATAATCATCTAAGTGTTAAACCAAGAATCTGGGTGCCATATTTCCCTGCTCCCTTATCAACTAACAAGTTCTGGGGCCCTTGGCACTTATCCTATTTTTCTCAGAAAAGTGATAACTTACTAACTGACCAGCATTGCAGGACTCTGGGTAACAATAATGAAAAGTAAAACAAATTACATTTTGAGACACTGATAAAAACTTCAGTGTATGTTCAAAAATATGCAACTACATGAAAGTTCCTTGTCTCTCCCTCCCCAGTAATATGGACTCTCCTTGAAGGTAGGGACTTTGTTTTTTTCTCTTTATTATCTCCATAGCCTATTTCAGTGCCTTATATATGTAATAAGAGCTTAATAAATACTTGGTTATTTGAATTTAATCTGACTTCATTAGCATGGGGAATTTCTGAAGGAGAAGCTCCTTCCTCCAAATGTTAGATGGTAGATCACAGCTCATCTATGACCAAGTAACTGAATCCCCTATGGATTTTCCTTAGGCATGTGATGGTGAAGGGATTTGCACAGGGTCACATAGTGATTAAGTATCAGCAGTAGAATTTGAACACAGGTCTTTTTGAATCCAAGGCCAGTGCTCTAAAACAGTGTACAAAATAATATGTTTAATAGCTCATTTCAAAATATAGGTACACCTCATCTCTTCAGAATTCAGCTTTCTCATGACGTTCAGCAGCAGGACCTACCTTCTTCATGAAGCTTCCCAGTCCTCTCAGTGTATTCCATTCCCTTCTATATATTTTTACATGCATATCTACATACATATCTATGCACACAAATGCATGCTTTTTTCTCTGAGGGAAGGAAGCATTGTGAGGGCAGGACATCTTTTCTTTTTGTATTCATAGTTCCCATAGTGCCTGGCACATAATAAGTTCTTAATCAATTCTTGTTGATTTTTTAATCTCACCCACTCAGAATTTAGGCGGTGAGGGGACATAGACAGCACCTACACTAATATCTAGAAGTACACATTTTCAAACATAATAATCACTCACATTTATATAAGACCCTATGGGTCCACAAAGCTCTTTCCTCTAACAGTCCCATGAGATAGTGAAAGTATTTATCTCTGTTTTATAGGTGAGGAAACAGAGGCTCCTAAGAGGTTACTTGACTTCCTGATTACAGCTAGTTATTATCTGAGGCAGGATTCAAATTGAGTTTTCCTGATTCCAAGTCCACAGTTCTATCCACTGCATAAATGATGCCTCTCAAGTATTTTGTAAAAATTGTATTTTTAAAAAATCCTAATCATAATAGAATTAGTATGTAGGTGATTGATACCAAGGAGTAAACAGCAACTACCATGAAAGCCTGTGAAGAACTGAAAGAGTTAACACAAAATTTCTGCACTATGTTTTGTGTACTTTTCTCTTAGAAGAACAATGTGAACCTTCATTTAGAACCTCATTATTTTTCGTTTACACACAATCCTTGGTTAGAAAAACTCAAATTATGTCTAGTATGCTTTAGTTTGATAAGGCGGGGGGGTAGAGTATATATTTTATTAAGATTTCTATCCTAAGTGGTTAAATAGCAGGGGGAAAAGGCTTTCCTACTTAAACAGATCACTTGTCAATGATGGTTCTGGATACCTGTGCCTTTATTGTGCTAGTATCTTAACTATAAATTTCATTTGGCTCTGTAAATTTCTTGTGTTCTTTCATTACAGCAAGTTTGTATGATGTTATGCAAGTGACATAAGGGGGTTATATATGTATATTTTTGTCATTACATGTTATTGGATATTTTTTAAGGGAACTTGGTTTGAATATATTTGGTTCTGTTCTTTGGGCACATGTGATTTCACTCTTTTTCCCAGTCTACCTAGATAGTTTAGGAACATTGCATATGGAAAAGGATAGTTTTCTAAATTTGTTTTAGTATAAGTATCTGAAAATTGGCAGTCTCAGCTTAATTCACGACTGAATTTCTTTCCTGTTTGCTTTCACTATGTTCCTCCCTATCTCCATGGAGCTGGTCTGAGTGGAGAGCTCCATCTTGTCAGATAGAACAAGGGAGGTGTGATCTGAAGGTGTGAATTTGACTAGCAGTATACAGTTAGCTTAGTAAGGAAAGTATATCTTGAGTATATGATGTGCTGTGGGATTTTTTTATTTATAATTTTAAAAAAGAAGTAGTTGTGTTAGGACTTGGAAAAAAGTACAAATCAAGTGTTAATTTTCAAAATGGAACCACTTTCGAGTTGAATAATTACTTAGTGGTCCAGAACTTACTTAATCTTTGAAAATTTCTCACTTTTTAAGTTTGAGACAATTTAAAATTTCTCAATATAATTCACTTGGTTGTTAAGATATGTATTTGGACTAACCACTGAGAAAAAAAATATAATGCCATCATTGTTAGCCCTTGAAAATAATTATTTGACTTAAGTATCTTTTGTACCACAAATTAATAAGATTACTATAGTGATGCTAACAATGTAAAAGAATAATAAAAAAGTAAAAGAATAATAGAGCATTTCAGAACTTTTGGGAGTGTAAATTTTAATTTTCTATTGCAGGTACTAACTAAGCTGAATATTAAGAGGAACATTTGTAGTGGTATATTTGAGGGTGTCACCATTTTAAAATGGAAATTATATGAATTGATATAGATGAAGTATTATTTTAATCTGATTCCTAGCTAATTAATCATTTTGGGAGTTAGGCTCTTAGATATGTATACCATGGTAAGAAAAATGGCCCCTTGATGCTTAACAAGATATAAATGGAATCAAAACAGTCTAGGTGAACATTAAATTCATTATGATGGAAGCTAATATTGCTATGGTTTAGTTCAAAACCTTTCACCTGTCTTAACTAAGTAATGACTAAATAATCAGTAAAGAAGTGAGACTTCTTTTAGGATAAATTTATAAGATTAGCACTTCTGTTATTGATGGATATTATGCCATTAATTTATAAAGGTATTCATAATGACAGTGAGTACATAAAATAATAGGCAAGTTATTTTTAATAGCATTATAACATTTCAATGTTCCTCGAGCAATTAAAGCCAGTTACTAAACTGATTAAAGTATCTCAGGTCTATGGCATTAGAAAACAAGTCAGAATGAAATTTTTAACAGGCATGGACTACTAATAAATGTCTAAATTGAATTCACTTTTCCTCACTTTAATATAAAATAAGATTCCATATATGTATTACTTTTGTTTTTACTCATGGTAGTGTTAGGTATTTCTAGTTTTTGTTTAGTGGGACTATTTAAGTATGTGTAAGGTATTCTTGGGGCAGCTAGGTGGCATAGTGTATAGAGTGCCAGGCCTGGAGTCAGATTCTTCTTCCTGAGTTCAAATCTTACCTCAGACACTTACTAGTTGTGTGACTCAGGGCAAGTCACTTAACCCTGCTGCCTTGGTTTCCTCATCTATAAAAGGAGCTGGAGAAGGAAATGGCAAAACACTGCAGTTTCTTTGCCAAGAAAACCCCAAATGAGGTCACTAAGAGTTGGACACCACTGAAATGACTGAATAACAAGAAGGGTTTCTTAAATTAGTGACGATGGGAAAAGCTAGAATGGGAAATTTTGAAAACAATGCACCGAGTTTCTTTAGAAAATACAGCATATCGAGGAGCAGCTAGATGGTACAGTGAGTAAGAACGCTGGCCCCCGGAGTCAGGAGGACCCGGGATCGGTTCTGGCTTCAGAAAATTAACACCCACACAAATAACTAGCTGTGTAACCTTGAGCAAGTTACTTAACCCCAACTGCTTATATATATGTGTGTATATATATATATATGTAAGAAAATACAGCATGTCTTTATAACTGACATTACCATTTCCCATGATTTACTAATAGGATAGGAGAAGGGAGGACATAGATAGAAAAAAGTTTTCTTCTCTTATTGAGTAACAGTTTGTTCTTTTGTTACAGTTTGTCAATAACTTTTACAGAGAAGGAATTTATTTTACCTCTTTCTATATAGTTAGCTGAAATTTTCACACTTACTAAATTTAAATATATAATTATATGTAATGATAACTCTTACAGATGTCTCAAAAGGCTGTGCTTTTTTAAGCTATTAAAGTTTTTGATGCTTTAATTAAAGTTTTAAATGCTTTAATGGCTTAAAATTGCACTAAGATATTGGGACACTGCATAAATAGCGGTTTGATGTTTACACAATGCTTTCCTGTGATTTAAGTAGTATTCCCTCTGTTTTACAGATAAAGAAACTGAGAACAGGGGAGTTGAAGCAGTGGTATGCTGGCAAATGTTTAACAACACGCTCTCTCAGTATGCACAACACACATTTACATTTAATCGGCATCATTTACATCTTCTACATCATTTTCTTCAGTCTAGACAATCAACAAAATAATAAATAAAACCCTGCCTTGTAGTGTTTGATTTCCCAGGAATGGGAAATGTTCACACTGAAAACTTAACAACAGACTCTCTCTCTCTCTCTCTCACTTCTGTGAACTGGCCCCAACATATCCCTGGAGTTAAATGACTGGCTTATATTCCCACAGTATCAGAGCCAATATTTGAATTTACCCATCATTCTTTTCATTGCACATTGCTGTATTTCCCTTAAATTTTATAAAGATCTGATCTTAGGTCACAGCAGGAGTTTCCAGAATATGGGAAGTGATCAGCTCACAGTATGGGCTCTGGTCAGACCACATGTGGAATATTGCATTTTGTTTAGTTCTGGGCATCACATTTTAGGAGAGACATTGACAAAAAAACTAGACCAAGCACATCCAGTGGAGGATGATAAGGTTTTTGAGGCTACTCAATATTATATCATGGTAAGATCAGCTGAAGAACCTGTGGATGATTCACCTGTCAAGAAGAAGATTGGAGGGGAAGGAGAGAAATTGACTATCTTAAGCTATTTGAAAGATCGCCATGTCAGCAAGGGATTAGATTTGTTCTGTTGGATCCCAGAGGGTAGAATTAGGATCAGTGGGTTTTGAAATTGCAGGTATGCCCATTTCCTTTTCCTATAAGGATGAGCTTCTTAACATTGAGAGAACCCTAAAGAAAATGGGTTGCCAGTGAGTACAAACATATTTGGTAAAGAGATAACTACATCCACTTTGTGAGGCTGAAACTTTAAATATTTTTCCCATTATAGATTGAATAGCACCAACTAAAGACTTCTTATAGGTTTAAGAAATGTGGCAAATCTTTTTGCTCTGGGGTTTCTGATTAAGCATTCTCCATTACATTTTTTTGCATGTTTGTAACATGAGGGTACATTGTTAGTGCTAGTTTCCAAATAAGAGAACTTTTATTGCCCATACAAATAAGTAGGTATGCCATATTGGTGCTAACTCTATTTGTATAATGCTTTGTGACTTGCACAATACTATACAGATATCTCATTTGGTCTTCACAATAACCCTAAGCAGAAGGTATTGTTATTATACCCATTTTTGTGGATAGGGGACCTGAGGTAGTGAGAAGCTAAGTGATTTGCCCAGGGTCACAAAGCTAGAAAGTATCTGCAGTAGGATTTGAACTCAGGTCTTTCTGACCTGGAAGCCCAGTACTCCCTAGCCACTGTGCCACCTAGCTACCTACAAAAACACTCCATTTAGTGCCTCAGAACTAATTAAAAGACACTACTATCAGAATTTTCAGGAAAAAATTTTTAAAGCTTGACCAAATCATACTTTAATGAAGTGTTCATTATTTGCCCACCCTATTTAAATGGTTTCAGTTTTTTGGCAATTGACTAAAAGAATCTTTTGAGGTATATAGGTGTATATTTAACAGTCATTGTGGAGAGAGGGCTTGACTTAGTGTTTTTGTTGTTGTTGTTGTTGCCAGTGTTGTTACTTGGAACATTTGCCAAGACAATGCACTGAATAGGTATGTTAAGCAATAGATCATTTACGTTTCTTTTTTCAGACTATTTCCTCTTGCCAGATGTCAAAGACAAAAAAAAAAAAGTAGGACAGCAATGTGGTTTGGGGAAGTGGAGCTTTGGAATTCAGATTTAACATATTAATAAACAAGGGCGTGGGATATCATCATTGTCCATGAGAAAATGATTAAACAATCACTGATGATATAGTATTCGGTAAAATAATATTTTTCTCTGTTGTGAACTTAAAACAATAACATATGGCTTTAAGTGTTCAAGATGCCTTGGAAGTGTTGTGCTAGCAACCAAGATTTTTTGATACCCACAGACTCCTGGGGGACATCTTATGCAAAATCCAGAAATGGAAAAAAATTGCTTTTGATCATGGTATTTTTCTTTCTAGATCATATATTGAATCGTCATAGCTTATGCAGGTCTATGACCCAGACTATGCTTATTCTTCTCATATATGTGTTCCCAGGTGATGATAGTAAATAGTGGACAGTCTTTGTGATTAGATCAGTGCTAACCACCACCACCTTTAGAAATATAACAGAAAATAGAAACCCTGTTGAGAATGGGTTGATTAGGAGCTTCTATTTATATGAAAGTTTGCACATTCACATGCATATTCATTTCTGTCAGTATGTACAATAATAGACCAAGGGTATCTAATGGGTATCATAGTTAACCTTTTTTGTTTGTTTGTTTTTTGTTAAGAACTTATTTGGAAGTCTGGTGAAGGCTCTGGGCCTCTTTTCAAAATAATGTTTTCAAGTGCATAAAATACATAGTATTAAGAAAGAAACCAATTATATTGAAATAGTTATTAATACAAAATATTAAAAAATTAATCTCAAAAAAACAAGTTCATAGACAACCTCTGTCCTTAAGAACCACTGCCTAACAGTGTTTATAGAACTTTTGGTTTACTGTATAAGCAAATGTATTGCTCCATGATCCCAGAATATTATTATATATTCTCAGTATATTACCTAGTAACATATATTAGTAATATAGCTCTATACTTATATAGATATTTCGTGTGTATCCTTAGGATATCCTCAGGATACTGTTTTAATAATATGATGATTATTATATATTACAAATGTCACCTAGTACACTGAGGATATATAATAAATACTGTGTTAAGGACCTTATATATGCATATGTGTGTACACACACACACCTATACATATATCTATCTATGTAATGTCTATATCTCCTCTCACTATATTTTCTAGGAATTTACATTCCTAAGTAGGTTACCTTTCTTATATTTACCATCTGAACTACATGAAATTATAGATGTAAATTTTTTGTTGTTAATCACAACAACAAAACTTTTGGGAATTCTTGGTTAATAATACCGGTATTATTTGAATTCTAAACACAGGTTTAGTTCTCACTTTAAGATCAGAGAGAACACATTTTCCTGACTGAGGTAAAAATAAGTATTTCATTTTCCTTACTGAATTTTGCCTCTCATGTGGACTTACAAGCAGTAGTATGTCTTAATGGATAGCAGGTTTTCTTTGAAGTCAGGAAGGCTTGAGTCTACATCTTGGATTTGACAAATACTGACTGACCATGGGCAAGTCACTTGACTTCTCAGTATTGCAGGAAATGCCCAAAGATTTTAAGTTATACACAAGTTGCCTATCTGCAACTTGCTTCCACACCAGGAATTTCCTATATTGATAAAAATCACAAGTCTTTGTTTTTCTCCTTCCCTACTTCTGCTGAAACAAACCCACCCCCCCAAAAAAATCCAAATAGAAATGAAAATAGTTGAGCTAGATCATCAGAAAGCTTCTGCTTTATTCATGTCTTACCGAAGCAGGAAGGGCATTGCCTGGTGGTATAGCTGTATCATAAAGAACACAGGGAGCGAATGTGCTCCCCAGTTTGACTTATCTCCCTCTTGTATCATTATATACATATCTTCTGCCTCTTTCTTTCCTCTCAACCATGTTACACTGAAAGTTGCATGAGAGCAGGGGCTGTATTGCTTCTGTCATTGTATATTTGGTGCCTTCTGAATTGAATTCTTTGCCTGGTCACTTGAATGTATAAAGTCTATGCTAACCATACTGGCGCAGGCAGAATTCTGATTACCCCATTTTCCAAGGTCATAAGAGTTGGATCCAATATCATACCAGTGATATATGCCTGACCTCAATGAAGCTTTAAAGGTAACTTCATTTTCTGGAGTTGAAAATAGTAAGCCACTTATAGCCACTTGTTTTCCTATAATTTACCTTTATGATATTCAGGCAAATGTCCTCATTTTATTACTAAGTAGAACACTTAAGACAGTAAGCACATAAATGAAGATAAGTCTCAGTTATTTTGCTTTCAAATAAGGCTTCTTTCTTTTCACTACTGACCTTGTTCTGGCTGTATGGCCTTTCTCTGCCCACTCTTAGCTACTCCCACTACTCAGTCTCTTAGGTACTAATATGCATCACCATTACCTCTCCTTTAATGTATGTGGAAGCCTAGGTGATCTAGAAATCAACTCCGCAGGCTTGGGGATGAAGAATTGAAGGAAGTTACACAAGATAGTGAACTAAGGGATGATGCTTGTCACAAGCAGAGAAGGATTTTTTTGTGTCTACCAAATTGACTCAGAAATAAAGTATTCCAAAAATGTTTTGAGTATTTTTGAGTAGGTGCAAGAATGGCCTTGTTTAGTTACCAATTTAAAGGGTATGCTGAAGTATATTTAATTTCAGATTAATTTCAATAACTTGTAATTTTGGTGTCAAGTTTCACAACCCCATCTATAATGTCTCAAATAGGTTAGGTGACTTGCCTATAGCCATATAACTTAATAAATATAAAAAGTCAGATTTGAACTCAGCCAGGCCTTCTGAACTCCAAGTCAATCTACTAGGTGATATTACTTATGAGTTCTGCTATTTTGGTTAAAATATTAATCTCTTTTTGGTATATTTCTTAAAAAGTTCAATCTACATTGTATGTAGTAACAGCAAGAATGGTATTAAGTGGATAAGTCATTTTGTCTATAATAAATATACAAATTAACTATAAAGGACATATGAAGAAAGATGCTGTCTTCATGCAGAGAAAGAACTGATGACTAGAAGTCTATATAAAATAATTTTATATGTATATGCCTGTTTGTGTCTAATGGTAGCCATCTCTAAAACAGAGGAGGAGAGGGAAGGGGAAAAAAGAAATTTATATGATAACTTTATTATACATTTAAAAAGAATAGCAAGTTGTACATAATAGACCTTCAGTTTCATGTGCAGTCATCTTTTTAAATTATATGATGCTATAGAAATGCTTTTTTACTTCATAAATTAAAAATAAAATAAATGTGAACAAGAAAACAATTACCAATTTACCAGTCTTAACAAGAATTTGTTATGTGCTTAACCATGTGCTTCATATGATACTAGGCATTGTACAATGACAAAAATGAAATATTTCCTGCCCCCAAGGAGCTTACATTATTTTGAAGGAGATAACATGTCCAGATATATACAAAATATAGATCATAAAGAAGGAAAAAAGTATTAGAGACAATTGCAGTCTTACTTCAAGAACTATTAGGACCTGGGGATGGGATTAGAAGGACTTAACTTTTTGGATTCAAATGATTTTTGACTCAGTGTCACATGCCTTTGAATTTGACAACCATTCTAATCAAAGCTTTGAGATTTTCTCCTTTTTTCCTTCCTTCCTTCCTTCCTTCCTTCCTTCCTTCCTTCCTTCCTTCCTTCCTTCCTTCCTTCCTTCCTTCCTCCCTTCCTCCCTTTTTTCCTTCCCTTCCTTCCTTTTTTTTTTCTTTCCCTTCCTCCCTTCCTTTCCATTGCAAAACCACAAGATGAAGAATCAAAGGGATTTAAAAAAAAATCAGTGGAAGGGAACTTCGTGTGCATTTTAAAGGAAAGTGAGCTTTGCCCAATATTGAAATGCAAGATAAAAGCTTCTAATGCTGATGGGCTAGAGAGACAGATTTCTGCTTCTAATGACAAGAGAACTGCACAACTTAATATATAAAGACTATTCTTTCTACTTGCCATTGGGACATTTGCAATGAGAAAAACAGACATCCCTGAATCAGTTTTTCAGAAACTTTCCAAGTTGTCCTAAATTTCTCCCAGAAGTATCTTAAAAGTGCCTCTCAAAAATTTCTCCCAGATCCCTACATTTCATGACACCGATGGTATTACTGTTGCTTTCGTGTACAAAAATAAAGCAGGAGTAATGAATAAATAGCAAGACTTCATACAGTTCATTATGATACTGTATAATGTTAAATGTAATTTTTATGATTAGTTTCTAAGTTGGGCTGTTTGATTTAGATACACTTTAAAAAGTTTTATTCTATTAAGTACATCACTTAAAATATAGTGTTTATGGTTATTTTATAAAAATGTTTTGCAACCTTGGTTAGGAAAATAATTCTCATTTGTAATATTATTCCTATGAGAAAATAAAATTTAGCATGTATCTTTTTGACTTACAGTACCATTTCTTTTTGATTTAACAACTTTCCCTTTCCAGGACTGTAACCTGCCACAAATGTGAGAACCAACTAAATTTCTGTTTATTTTAATATGCCATTTGGACAACTTTTGAGAACTTTTTGTCCTTTCTCCTCCAGAAGAGAATGTGACCATTTGTTTTATATGAAATAGACCAAAATAATTTATATACCATCAATACGTTCTCCAGATGGCAGTGCTAGTTATCATATAAGCTTTTTTGTTTATGTAAATTGTGGACCTTGTAACTTTGAGACCCACTCTAAATTGAATTTATATTTATCAGTTCAGGAAATGCACCATTTAAGTTATCATATGCCAAGAGACAATAACCTTGTCCAGTACTGCTGTGTTTATTCTTTCCATCTTGCCAATTAAACCACAGAGATGGTGTTTTCTGTTCGTCATGGTGTTTGTATCAACGTTTCATGCAGATACAGTAATCCAGTGTGAAAGGAAATCAGTGTTTTTCTGGGCTGATTTGCATATGCATGTCAGCTCTAGCTATGCCGTTTCTTAGGGTATTGAAGAAAACAGAATGACCTTTTCCTAAGTTTTTTATATTGGAAGGTTCTCATGTTTTGAGTTTTCGGGGCCGGGATGGGGATGGGAAGGCGAAAGAGGGAAGAAGCATCTGTTGATTCACATCCTTAATGCCAGTGACAGTCTGAAGTCTAAATGTTCAATTCTACTTGGCGGTTATGATTGTAGCTCACCGTGCCCAAGGCTGCTACAGCTAGGTCACATTAACTCCTATTGCCAGGCACCTCCAGGAGGCTTCTGAGACTGAAACAGAAACGCTAATACTTGTGACTGTGTGATGTTGTTCAAGAACTTTCAGTTTGAAAAGTTGGAAATTTCAACAACTTAATAAGAAGGTATAATAATGTTGAGTCCATAGAATATGTTCTTTCAAGGAGATGAACAAGGTTTCCTCCTACCCTCATAGGAAAGTTACACCGTATTAAAAATTAGAATTGTAAAAGTGATAATAATAGCTAAAATGTATTAGCAATGATAGGGTACCTGAAGTGGATAGAATGCTGGGGCTGGAGTCAGGAAGACCTGAGTTCAAATCCAGCCTCAAACAGTTACTAGCTATGGTACCCTGGGCAAGTCACTTATCCCTGTTCACCTCAGTTTCCTCATCTGTAAAATGAGCTGGAGAAGGAAATGGCAAACCACTCCAGTATCTTTGCCAAGAACACCCCAAATGGGGTCATGAAGAGTCAGACGTGACTGAACAACAACCATCACCTCCCATTTGTATGGCATTTTCTACATGCATTACCTCCTTTCATCTAGGTCACTGTCTTCCTAAAGGCCCAATATTTATTTGCCAAAATCTAAAATGAAATGTTATCTTGTCAATATAGTTACGAAGAGCATATATCTGAAATAGATAGTGTACCCTTCACACAGATAGTAAAATACGCTAGAGAAGCTTTCAGCTTGCCTCTATCAAAATAATTATCTTAGCAATTATCTGTGCCATTCAGTTAACTTTTGCATGCGGATGGTGTTTCTGTGCTTTTGTGTTCATCAACCTTGCTGCTTAGCGTTCTCCTAGGAACTATTATACTGACAGTTTTTTTTTTTAAGTGTATGGAAAAGAAGAAGAAAGAGAAAAGGCTATTTATGAGAAATTGTACTCTATTACCCAGGTAGTTAATAAATTATTCAGAGATCAAGGTGACTGCCTGCATTTGTGAGGTGGGGTTCTGTTGGCAGGGCCTTCTAAAGGCTAATTAGGACTGCAATATCTTGTCCAAACTTAAAGGCCAGCTTACATTTCCAGATGAAGTAACCTTGCATTATATAGGTTTCTAGAAATCTTGTAAAGGAAACAAACCACCAGATTAAGTAAACTTTTGTACATCTTACAAAGAGGTTAAAAAATATACGTTAGTTTAATTTATTGCATTTAATTGTTGGTTTGAGCTCTTTATATGGCATGGTCGTCTGCTCAAGGTCATTCTTTTTCCCTTTTACTAAACAAAAATCCAGAACTGTTTTTTTTTTTTTTTCACTGAGGGTTGTAAACTCACAGTAAGGAAGCTACAGTTACTAATGAAAATCTGCTCCTGCTTTGCAACTTAAAGTGTTTTAAAAAATTGTCTAGAGCTTCATTAGATTAAGTGATTTGCCTAAAGTCACACAAGCCTGTGTATGTCTGAGGTGAGCCTGATCCAGGTCTCCCTGATGGAAGTGGACTCTGTATTCAGGATACCACATTGCTTCTCTGTATCAAGATGTATTTGTGTTATTCCCCAGTAGAACAAAAGAAAAGCAGAACCATTTAAAAAACATAACACTATGTGCAAAGAAAGAAATTGAATGTTTCCCATTAAAAATATATGTATTTTTTAAAGTTATAAGGGTCATTATATTAAGCAACTTCATATGAGGAATGGAGGCCTTGCTTGTAAAAATTTTGGCAGTAAGTGGGGAAATGTTTTGTAGACCTATAAAGACATAGTTTCTTCCAACTCTTAATATTTGATGATTTTGAGATGGAATGTTTAAAAAGTTTCTTTTTTTTAAAGAGCTATTTTATTTTAGTATATCATTAGACAGAAACATTTTTGTACCACTCTCCCTCCCCTCCTGCGCAACACGATGGGGGTTAAGCTTCAGTTGGTGGAAATACTCTGAAAAAAAAAAAGGAAACTAGGTGCTTTTCTACCCACTTATAGCAAATTTGGACTCTATGCTGATAGCTTTTTGAAGCGAACTTGAAATGCATTCCTTTCATGACCCATTCTAGCAGCCCATTATCATAAGTTCACTGTCGTATGGCCACTGAGTTAATGTACTTACAAATGACAGAGAAAGTGTGTTCTATGACCTTAGGGTTTTCAAAAATTAAATGACGTAGTAGGTCATATTTCAAAGAATGGCTAAAGAGAATGGATTTCTTCTGTGCATAAAGTGTCTCTGCTCATAGCAACAGGGTATTGTATTTCTTTTTTATTACAGAAAAATGTGAAGCTTTTAAAATCCTAGAATCTCTACATAAAATTTAATATTGGGGTGGGGCAGTCTGGGAAAGGAACTTTTCAGTGGATAAATCTTGTTCCCGCCCTATTCCATTCTCTTTTCATTCTCATTCCTTATTTAGATGAGATCACAGCTTGGGAACCTTCCACCCCCCACCAAAAAAAAAGTGGCAAGAGAAAACCAAAAAAAACAAGAAATAAAGGTTGACTAGATTTTGTTGGATGATAAGCTTCTCATTTTCTGAAGTGGAATGATTCCTATATTTTTACTAAAGGCTATACAGTGAGTATTTACTGGCATACTCTTTGCAAGGATTATTTAACAGTAGATCACTCCATCTGATATTTCTTGGGCGTCATTTTTGTTTAAAGATCATTTTAAAAGATCTGGCTCCTCCGACTTGAGCCTGAACTGAGCTGAAGGAAACTCTTAATTAAAGCAAGTGATAATTGGCATTTTATCAGTGCACAGAGTCCCCATCCTTCCCAAATTTTATGGTGTCATGAACTTACATTGCTGAAACCCACCATGGTGAATGATTGATGCTTCTTTCATCACAGAAGGGGTTACATTGAGGGTAAACCACAGTGGCTGTGATATATATCCAGTAAATGAGGCAACAGCAGGACAAACCACAAACATGTAGTACAAGTGGCATATCTTCACCTTTTCCTCATAAACTTAGGTATTGAACTCAACCAGCTTATCTTTTCTAGTTTTCTCTTTAAAAAAGTTAGTAACACTATATATTTAAAGTGTCTGAAAGGCTGACTCTCCAAGCCATTTGTGGTTAATGTATTGACTTAAAACCAGTGCTACAAATTTGAATAGGGGTTTTCCCTTACCTTCTGTTAATTGCAAAATACGAGTGTCTCCTTTCCTGGACACCTCATCCTCCCTCCTCCCTGCCACTGTCCTCCTTAATAAAGGAGCTGCTTTTATGGTATTTACATATATTCTCATAAGCT
This sequence comes from Gymnobelideus leadbeateri, assembly GCA_011680675.1. Classification (NCBI taxonomy): domain Eukaryota; kingdom Metazoa; phylum Chordata; class Mammalia; order Diprotodontia; family Petauridae; genus Gymnobelideus; species Gymnobelideus leadbeateri. The sequence goes on along the minus strand of WOXC01002175.1, from coordinate 464,306 downwards.
TTGCCTGGCCCCAGCAGACATCTAACAGGTATGCAGAGGGAAAGAAAGTTGTAATTAGGGCACTCTGCAGAAAGTGTATCAGTGGGGCAGGAAGTAGAAATCACCATTATGTTCCTTTGAAACATAAGGAAATTATTTACAAAGCCAAAATGTGAGGCTGAAATGGAACAGTTTTAAATTTTCTTTCAGCTACCACCTGAAGACTGCACAATTGATGGTGCCTCACTCAGGAACTATTGATGTAGGCTCCTATAGATAACCAGGAGGAGATATGCAGCATGTCCTGGAGTTAAGCCACTGAGAATCTTTTCAAGCCAGTTTGTAGTTCTACAGATATTAGGCCTCGTGGTGAACCTGTGGCATTCTTGACCTAAAGAGTATTCCTTAAAGTTCCTAAAATTTGATGAAGATACTCAATACAATTTGAACAGCATTATAAATCCTAAACTATATTGGGAACTGGGAAGGAAAAGGAGGGTGGAAGATGTGATTGCTGTGTGTGTTTAGAAATGGCTCGTCTTCATTAATTTTTTGTGCATTCAGTTAGAATATTTTAATATTTTCTGATGGCCAAAAAAAGTTTTCATTTCTGTTCTAGATTTAGCAACTTCATAGAATTGTCTTATTCCCTTGATTTCCATAGACACTAATTGTGTGGCTCTCTTTTCTTAAAAATGAGTGTATTCCATGATTACTGAAATATTAAAATGTTTCCCATGGGAGAAAACCTCATCTTATATTGCAATTCTGCCCATAATCCTGCATTCGTTGATTTGAAGCTGCTTTCCCTCAATTTGAATAAATGATGCAAACATAAAACACAAGTTCGTGCTGCCTTTTTGAGACACAGCAGAGTAGAAGAAGAAGGCAGAATATATTTCATAAACAAATTGTTGAGGGCACGCTGACAGACTCTGCATGGTCTAAATGGCAATGGTGTTCTTAAATTGAAATAATTTGGGAGGTTCAGCATGGTGTCAGAGCCAAAGTGTATTCAAGGCGATGGAAGACTGCTCAGGAACAAATGGATTTAAAACAATGGCATATAGTGTCTGAGGCACAGGTAGTGAAAATGGTGAATTGTAGAGGAAGCTTTGGGTTTCCTGCTCCTCCACTGGAACCCAGGGAAAATTAGGAAGGGAAGAGAAGGTAGGAGAGGCGCGAGTCCAGTTCACTCTACTAGTAAATGAGCAGTTCACTTCCATACTAAATAGATTGTTAAAAAAAAAGTAGCCTGCAGTTTAGAGAATGCCATTGAAGGGAAAATGCTCTCATTACCCAACTCGGATTGCAGAAATAAAATTTTGTGTAGAGAGTGAAATGTTGTGTATGCATGTAGGTTTTTGTATGTTGGATCTGTTTTTGTTAGGTGCACTTTGGGTATTAGAGTTGGTTTCATTCTTTAATAATAGAAGGAGATAGATTACTTTATAGCAATATAAATGTGTAAAATTTGTGCATGCCAGAAAATAATGGCACAACATAAAAATAAAACTCTGCATTTTCATACAGAGACTAGGGAGACATGATCACCCCTTTTGGTTGTAACTTCCAAATGAATCTCAGGGACAAGGTCAAGATTTTTTTTACCCTAAAGTCTTCTTCTTTAAGAAGTAGTGGGTACCAAAGGGTTTATTAGTACCATAAATCGCCTTTCTTGTCATTCAAACACCAAGAAATGTAGGACATGATACTGGCTTTTTCGGTGATGGAATATAAATCATTCAAGATTAAATTATTAGATAATTTGGAAACTTAACAGTTTGCATTTTGCACTTCAAATTGTTTTGCTGACTTGCACTTTTTATGGCTGTCCTGGATTTTATTAACAGTCTTTAAGACATCTATCACCTCCTTCCTCTTCATTTTCCAATGGGCAAATTTTCACAGGAAGGAGAGTTGCAACCCTGATGCCTGCAGTAGCTGCTCCAAAAAGATTGCTGTATTTTCATTGACATGCAGTGCATTACCATAATTGGCTTTTCTACATGATAGGAGAGAGGAAATAATAATGTCATTTTATTTACAGCCAGAGTGTCGCTTTATGAGACTTCTCCAAGTTTCTGCCATGCTGTGTAGGTCAAATGACATCTTTTGATCAGTCCTGTCCAAAGACATCAAAGCTGAGTGGCATGTAATGGAGACCTAGTGACAAACCAAATCTAGAAAAGAAATAAGACTGCCAGTTTCCCATTAAACAGCCTGCTAAACAGCACAGCTTCCCTGTGTCGGCTACGAAACCACTCTGACCACCTAAATCAGGAGAATGAAAGGAGGCTGAATTGGACATTAGTACTGCAAATGACTGCAGTGATTGCCACTATTTCCCTCCTCCCCCTGCCCCAAAAAAATCAGCAAGCAAACCATGCGAGTTACAGTGAGACTGGTCTTCTCCCATTTCATTTATGTTCTGCCACTTGCTGGTTTTCTGATCTGGTTTATTTAGGTTTGACATCAGCCAAATGGTGTAGCGGGATATCTCTGACAGATATTCTTACTGATTTAACATGGAACAGACCTTAGAAAAGATGGATCTTCTGAGACAGGATTTCAGGTTTTGTTGGGATCTCATTATTTATTTATTTATTTTTGCCCTTTCTCCCAATTTTCCTCCTTATGTGATCTCAGGTTGTATGGTTACTGCACGCTGTCAAACTCTTGGGGTTTACAGACTGTTACAAGTGGTGTGGCTGATGTTACCTTTAACTCTGGTTATAGAGAATCCCTTTTGTAAGCATGAGTTCTTAAATATAGGGTTTAATATAGCAGTTTGAGGGCATGGATTGGTATAAGACATTATGATTTCTACTGTATTCCAGTGAGATTCTCTGAAAGCCATGCTTAAATTGGAGCTGTTGAAGTTTTTGAACAACCCACCAATACTCTAGGTGAATCCCCTCGTTCCAAAGTGAATCTAAGTGAATGTCTTTATTTGGGAGTAGTTGTAAGGAGGAAGAACATTTGATAAATAAAGATTGTATATATGTGCCTATTGACAAAATTGTTCTATCTTTTTGCCAAACCAATAAACTATATAAGTCTATTTTGCTGTGCACAGTGCTGCAGATAATTTTGAGTTTCTGACATTTGTGCCACTGTGCAGATGACCACGGCTGATTAAGTTAACCAAAAATTCCAGCCAGAATTGTTCCAGATCATTTCACAGAGATAGCTTTAGTGTGAAAATAGCCTGTTTTTGAACAATACTTAAGTATAAATTCATTCCATTTGAGGTTACTATGACGCACATGGCATTTAAAATTAACATTCCTTATTCTGTGATAGGGCAGATTGGACAAATATTCTTGATTATTTGGACTTTTGGATGTTTTTGGACCAAATTATTTGAAGCGAGGCAAATGATTCCTTTCAGGCCTATAGTATACCCACCATGACTCTGAAGAAAGGCATCAGCAGTGGCTCGATAAAGTTCATTTACTTTATTTGGATGAGTCATTTACCTTATGTGGTATCATGTCTCTTTACTGTAAGATTTGGCCTTGCTGTTTCAACTGAAAATAACTTTTGGTGAAGAGTGTTTTTTTTAATCCATTGTTTTTGGAAAGACTTCGCTTCCAATACAAGTGTCTTATTTCTCAGAGTCTCAGTTTCTCCATCTATAAAATGAGTGTTGGACCTGGTGGGACTTCTAAGGTCCCATCTAGCTCTGAACCTGTACCATCTGTATAGATCACTTGACCCTCTCTGGGCTTTAGTTTCCTCCTTATTAGACTGAGGAATTGGATTAAATTCTCCTCAAGATTTCTTCCAGTTTGAGATCCTGTATATTTTCTCATTGTATCTACCCAGTTTGATTAATATGTTAAATTATTGTATATTTTAAAATTGCCAAACATCCTATAGACATGAACTCCTATCTACTTTCTTCATCCACACCTACCCATATTCCACAGCTGTGCAAAGGGACCCTAGGATATATTTTCTTTATCTCTGACTGTAAAAACTGTTTTCTCCTAATTTAAATAGGTATTCCTTCCTGAGAGTTTTCTTGGTTGTAACTGAAGTAGAGAGAGGTCAGAAGACCATAGAATTGATATTTGGGAGCTTGGAATCTAAGCTCAGAATTAATTTAACTGGTCTAAGTAGGCTTTTTCCTGGAAACTAGTCACAATGGTATTTGTTTTGCTCTAGAACAGACACTAAAGCTTTCACTTTTAAACTTGTTTTTCAAGGATATGTTATCCAAACCTTATCTTTCTTAAACATTTCTAGATATTGTTACAAGTTTGAGGTATATTAGCCTAAAAGATTGTAAGCTCCTTGAGGGCAGGGACTATTTCATTTTTGCTTCTGTCTCACTAGTACCTAGGATGGTACCCAGTATAGAGTAGGCACTTAAATGCTTGTGGATAGATTGATGATGACCCTCCAACCTGTGGTGCTTTAAATAGAATTTTTTAAAGAACAAAAGTATCTCTAAACTTCCTTAATATTATTTATACCAAATTATTTGGAAAAAAAAAGTTGATTTCTGTTCTTAAAGTTTAGCCTCCTCTATCCCCATTCCTCCTTGTCATTGGGTATGAAGGAAAAGACATTTTCAAAGTGTACTGAAGTTGTATACCATGGTCTAAGACTTAAACACCTTCTTCCATCCTTCTAGCCATAAAACTCTTGTCTCTTGCTTCACTTAAGGATGCAAATGAAGACTGAAATCCATTCGCCTGCTAAATTCACTTCTCCAGGTGCCCCAGGCATCCTGGGCCTACAGTCTTTGTCAGCCTGATCTCTGGTGCTCTCAATAATGCAGCAAGATTTTGCTCCACCAAAGTGTCACCTGTCTAGGTGAGTTGTGCCAGCGTCTATCTGAAGTGACAGCCATCTTTGAGTACCAGCGTCTTTAACTGACTTCTCTTTCATCATTCATGTTGGAGAGATAACATTTTCGACAAGGTGGTTTCCTCCCTCCTCACCACCCCCCGACTTCCTTTTCTTGCTCCCCCCATCTCCTTCATCCTTTCTCCTCTTTGTTAGAGCACCTGATCAAAACATTATTACTGACAAAGATTTCTCTCTCCAAATTAAATGAGCCCAACTAGCCCGGGAATTTTCACGAAGAAAGAATGTGAAATGCTGATGTTCGAAGTTAATGAATCTGGTAACAGAGAGAACATTATTGAGACTGGATAATATGATCTAACAGCTTTCCTTCTTCTCATCCTCCTTGTAAAGAATGTATGGAAGTCAGTTATGTGGCATGATTCTAACATCTGTCCTACCCCATAATGGTAATTTGTATAAGTAATGGAAACAGGTTAAATACTTCCATTCTAATGTTGCCAGCAGGGATGAAAATGAACATTTCAATGAAATAATCTCGACAGAGCAGGGAGGGGAGGGGTGCATGGACTGATTCATCTCCAGCTCCCTTTGGTGATCCGAACACTAATGAGAAGGCTTGAATGTATAGTTTATCAGATAGAAGAGGAAGAGCAAGTAAATCTTTCAGATTAGAATCACTGCAAAAATATGCTGGCATGCAAGATGCCTTGGTCTTCTGTTGCAAACCTTGGCTAATAATTTCTTCAGTTCATTCTGGGAGTGAGAGGAGAGAGAAAATGGTGAGAAAGGGGTGAGGGGTATTTTTGTTGCTCTGTAATGGGCTGCCTATAAGGGTTATCTTCAGCTGGCTGAAACCACAGAGGTGTTTATATCTCCTAGGACTTTTGCATTAAAATACAAAGGAGTAGGGGCACTTACATTTTCTCTCTCTCTCTCTTTTTCTATATAATTATAAATAAATCCTGTCTTCCTGTTAGAACAGACCTGTGATTGCCTGAAACACTCTTATTTTCTTTAGTAGCTAATGTAAAGACTAGCCATTTTATTTGAGCGCTAGTCACTATAAACATAAATTAAAAAAAAATTCTTGGGCCTTTCATTGTACATTCTTCACTATTATGTTTCACCATACTTCCTAGGAAATTATCTAGTTGCTTAATAGAAGGAATACCGGCCTTGTTATTCATTGTGATACATGGCCTTTCATATTCATTTTCCAACTTCATCAGTATTAGTTTGAAGATTTTTTTAAAAATGTGAATTATTTAAAATTTTCTTTTGAAAATACTGTATTGGTAAATTATCTTTATTTGTATCTAAAAATGGACTGAAATCTATAATTCTCATTTTCCTCTGACTCAACATATATAATGACAAAATAGCTTAAGTTGAAATTTTAAAATTCAGTCATACCAGTATTTTTTCTCTATAGCACTTAACATCTGGATATTTCCAGATAGTTAGATATTAGGTATTGTGTAGACTGAACATCTGGCTGATTGAGTGAATTTTCACTTTTCATCTGGATGCTTCGGCATCATGTAGAAACAGACAGTGAGCACATGGTGCACTGTGCGACTGGACATTTTGAATAACCATTCTATTTTTTGCTGGCTTAGGAGCCCCCTCCGCCCCAATTGAATGCTATACATTTTAAAGGTTACAATACGCAAGGGGCAGATGCCCTAGTTCATTGTTGCTTCAGTTACATTGTAAGGGAGTGTGAGGTTTTATGGACCTAATTGAAGAAATGATGTTAATGCATAGCAAGTATGTAAGCTTTAGCAGCTATAGTAACACTCACCTGTTATAGAATATCACATGGTGATGGTTCACACAAACACATTCTTTATTTTGCATATAATTGGGGTACAGATTAAGATTCAGGTTCGGGGGGGGGGGAATAAAAATCTAATTGCTTGGAGCCAGTGTTGTTAAGGCTCAAGGGAATTTGGAACTTTACCACATTTAGCCATTAAAAACAAATACAGCTGTCACTTCTTGCTACTCTTGAAATGATTGTTGAATACAGAAAATCATGCTTTCTTTAAAGGGGGAAAAAGATAGTTTTTTTTTTTAATTGCCTTTGAAATGCTGGGCTCATGAGTTGAAAAATGCAATTTTACTAATTTCACAGGTAAAGTTTTAATGTTTGTGTTTCATTATAATTTAAAAATTGAAGATGTGTCTATCTCTGTGTATATATTTCAGACAACAGATGTGTATTTACAGTGTAAATCCTCTCACTGCAAATGTGATTATGTGCTCTACCCCTAACATGGACCATATATATCGCCTTGTGTCCACTTACATTAGAATGCAGAGCTTTTAATGCTGCTCGAAGATGACAGCACATCTTTAGGGAGACATTGGCATCCAGAAGGCACATTTTATGGGCAAAAATATTAACAAGGTTTAATAAAAGACAACCCAAGCACAATATAAAGCTTTCTTCCCTCTTCCTCCCCATTCTCCCTTCACCAACCCCATTTATATAGAGTATGGGATTGTAGAATGTTTGTATATGTGTATTTGTATGTATGTGTGTGTTTTTTCTTTATATACCCGCAAAATAAGATTGGCAGTGTTATGTTACTGTACTGGTGGTTTTGTTTGCTTGTTCATATGGCTTTAAAGCAATCTGTAGTGCTGCTCAATATATTTTCCCACTCACTGTAGGACATACTGTACATGTTAACAGTCACATTTTGCAGCATTGTGTTAGTCTCAGGAAGTGCACGGGGGAGTGAAAGGAGGCTGTTTTGACACAAAAAAATGGCAGAAATCATGATTTGGAGTCTTTGTTTTATTTGATGGAGGAAAATGTCATTTATCGTTCTGAGTAACTGCGAAAGAAAATTTTACATTTAAGATTCCCACAGTTTACTCATTCACCCAAATTTCTGGGGACAGGGTAAGGTTGAGGTGGGGCCCGGTGTAAGGAAGAAAGTAGAGGTGCTTTACAAGAGGGGCAGTGGGGATTTTAGGAAATAGAATAAGCAACCACTTTGATTATATTTTAGTACTTCAGTGTCATCTCTCACCAAAAAAAAAAAAAAAAAAGGCTTTTAGAATAGAAAATCAGGTTCACCTTGTGAAATACCATATGATGGCCCCATTGCCAACACTATTACATTCCTGCATATACTGTAGTGCATTATAGTATATTTGTACCAATATGAATTAGAGAGGTTTTTAAAAAATGAATGCCTATGGCAATGAAAAAAATGATTCTCACAAATAAATTCCTCTTTTACAGAAAGTGCATCTGTATGTGTGCCCTGTGTGTATATATTTATGTACCTACCTAGCACTGTGATAAAAGGGGAAAGGCACATAGCAACACACATCAACACAGTTGGAATCATCCCCCGAAAACTCTTGCAAGTTTTTATGGTTGCTATTACTTTTTTTTTCCCAGGATAACTTAAAAGAAAAACATTTGAGGAAAGTTGTTATGAGAATTGACTGCTGATAGCCAGAGTAGACTTCATAATTACATAGTTAGGGAATTATCCTTTTTGTAATGTGATACAATTTTTTTTTATTAATTTGGACTTTTTAAAAATAGACAAGGAATTGTATAAATTTGTATTATGGTAACTCTTAAAAATACTAATTATATGTTGAGCCCATTATGTGTTAGCTATCTTGTGTATCATATTGGTGCATAATTTCTAGCAGATAGTAGCATTTTTAAATATTAAAATTCTAATCATTCATGCTAACAGTTGGTCATTCATTAATAACTCAGCTGCCCACACATATACATACACATAATTTCCAGAAGGGTTTTAAATTTATATTTCTGTTCTCTTAACCTAGAATTTTAAAAGTGTTTTATTAAAGATATTTGTGTATGTAAGTATGTATATACACATACGTATACACACATATATGTTTCTAAAATTTCCTAGCTATTGGTGATTTTTTTTTTTTGCTGTGGACTTTAAACTCATTTCTTGCTGTGGACTTTAAACTCATTTCTTCCCTGGATGAGTAAGACCCCTTGGTAGGCAGCCTTGACACACACAGTATTAGAGAGATAACTGAATTACCAATTTGTAATAATCTGGTATTTTTAAGAATTGGGTATATATGATGGCAAACACATATTCTTTTGGGGAAAGAAAGTGGTGCCTTTGTGCTTAGGTTCTTTCCTTATTTTAGCTGTATCTCATGTCAGATTCTGTGTCTTGAAGTGGATTTTTTAAGCAAAATATTTCAGTTTGACTCTCACTGAAGGTAGTTTCCAACCTGCGTAAGTATTATGTTCTCTGCCTCTAAATGGGAAATGCAGGGGTAGGAGCAAACATTTCGAGTTCAATATTCAGGAATTCTGGCCTCAGGAATGCCAGCATCTCCACTACATCGCAAGGAGGCGTTTGTATCAGCTCAGTTTTTCTGTTCAGTTATTTTTCAGTCGCGACTCTTCATGATGCCATTTAGGGTTTTCTTGGCAAAGATACTAGAGTGGTTTGCTGTTTCCTTCTTCCAGTTCATTTTACAGATGTAGAACTGAGGCAAAGAGGATAAAGTGAATTGCCCAGGGTCACACAGCTAGTAAGAGTCTGAGGCCAGATTTGAACTCAGCCCGATTCCAGGCCCAGCCCTCTACACACTGTGGCACCTAGCTGCCTATTAGGTTAGTGATCCTAAGGTATCTTTTAGTCTTTATCTGTTTGCTTGTAAATAGGTACAAACTATGTTGCATTAGGGTCTTTATTTTTTAGTTTTCAGAATAAAAAAATATTTCAAGGGTACATTTAAAACAAACAAAACAATAGTAATAGAACATCTGTGTGCTCATTCTCTCATGTTCTTGTGTGGGAGTTATTTGCTCCTGTTTTTTCATCTCTTTTCAATTTTCTTTCCATTTTTCACAATGCAGGTTTCCCTAACAACTTTTAGGTCTTTAAAACCTCGATTTTAATAATGCTTTGACTTATGTTGTACTGTTTAAAAATTTCGTAAAAGAAATTCACTATAAATACAGGAATTATAGCAGATACTTCAAGAAGTTTGGAAGGAGTATTGAGGAAAGAAAAAAAATGCATTTGTGGGACCTTGAATTTTTTTATGCTTATTTACTGAATATAAGATTGAATTTTCAGAATAATAGTGGGAAGAGAGAAATTATGTTTATTGTGTAGGTTAATTTTAGATCCCTAATTGAAATTACAGTTAATATCAATGTCATTCGTTTGCAAATTCTAGTACTCCTAAAAATGTTTTCTAACAGTGTCTTTTAAATGAAAAACTATTTCTATGGCAAATCAGCGAGTGTTTTATGCAGACTGGGATATTAGATAATGAATGATATGAAGCAACCAACATTTGCCATCATGATAAGATTCTTTTTTTTTTTGACTGAGCACAGAAGAACAGAATTATGATTCTTACTTCCTCTAGTGTACCGTCATCCTTTCTATAAGGAGCCTCATTTTATCAAGTCATTGTTCATACAACTTGCTTACATATCGACATTCTTCTGAGAATGGGAAAGAACAAATTCTCTAACTACGGATTTTCTCATTATATATTTGCAAGGTGTGTTCTGATTTGCAGAAAATCCACCTGCATTGTACTACCAAGATGAGATTTCAATAAAAGTGCTCCATCGTAAATCTGGAGGAAGCTGTGTACAGTAAGGTTCTACAGTGCAATGAAAATGTACATTTATCACTTAGGTTCATGTAAGCCACTTTTGTGAATTGGGCCCTTGGAGTAAATGTATTTTGATATAATGGCCATCTGTTCATGAATATCACATTTGCCAGACTAAAAAAATAGTTTGATGTAGATAAACACGTAATTTGGTACGATTATATAGTTTCACCAGGTGGCAATACAATAGCAAAGTTTGATATTTACTGTAAGCCAATAACCAAGCTGGGAATGTAGTCCTATGTTTTATATTTGTCCTTTTAAAATATCCATTTCCCTTATTTGTAGCCAACTCTCAATTATACGTGCTAATGAGGGAAAGAGAAAGCCTCGATAAACAAAATCTCTGAACCTTATTTTTGTCATTTATTTCAACCTCTTTCCTATCAGATCTGTAGAAGAGTTGCTAACGAGGAACATTTTTTGCCTGGTTTGAGTTTTACAACCTCTCCCTTCCTTCCTCCGTTTTCTGGCAAAGATTGTAGTAAGCAGGGAAATAGCTGAAGCAGACAGCAGGAGAAAAAAAAAGGAGAGGAGGAAAATGAGCCCAGATAGACCAGGGATGGAATAACTGATGCCTGAAAGATGAGGATTGGCTAACTTGGCAATTTTAACTTTTCTTCAGAACTGTTATATATCATTAATGTGAGGTCTAATTATATATATGTAAATATATGTTTATATATTAAATATGTACAGATTATACATAAAAATATGACATTTTGTGACAGTTTTATTTTTGTTAGTTCCCATTAAAAAAAACAAACCCAGAATATATTTTTCATGAAACATGATACTTGTATGATATTATGTTAAATAAGAATATGCCCTGTGATATGTACTAGATTGTTATGTATTTACCCCAAAGTTTCTTCTCCCAGTGGTCCTTTGCTTGTCTGCATGGCCATGGTACAGTGGAATGGGAGGGCAAGCACATGGTTATGCTTAGCCCAGTGATCAGGTGGTTTAGAATTTGACCTTTATCAAGGATGTCACAGCAGCAGCCAGCTTAAGTCAGTAGCTGTCCATTCAAACAAAGGGAGTTTAATTCTCTCTTTCCTTCCTGATAGCTATAAGCTTTTTTGAGGTGTAGGGAGTATGCTACCTGGAGAATCTAGGTATGACCTGGCTAAAATCATATTCCCTGGATTACATAAACTGTTTCAGCTATATTCCAAGCAGGTTTACCTCAGGGAAATTAAGGCCTTCAACAAACTTCCATGACAAAGATCACTCCTGGTTTTTCTCATCATTTAATCCTATTCTTCCCTGTTTGAACAACAAAGAATAAAATGGAATCAGTCAATGGACTATTTACCTGACTACCTATTTGGTTTGGATTTGCACTACTACAGGGCGCTGGGATTATCAGATCAGCACCTAGTTAGACCACAGTCCTTAAGCTGATATAGGTAACTCCAAGTACCTATCAGTTATTTCACTTGTTTCATGACTGCATGGCAAGGATCCAGGGTTAGACTAAACCTGAGATCCTGTTATGGAATCAACCCTACCAATGAAAAGTTAGACTCGAGTTTTTCGGGTGATCTCTGTATGGCAAAGGGGGTAGGGAGTGTTTTGTCTTTATTTCCCCTCTAGGATTGATCATGAAGGGTACTTCCAACTTGTTAAACTTTTACAAAATGGTACCCATGATTTTCTCTGCTGACATTGCCTTTCAAGGCTATATATTTAGGTTAATACACTGCATATAAAATTTCAGAGTCCCCCTGAACCACGGATAGAGGAAAAAACACTTTCTTCTTTCTACTGACTTTTTCCCAGATACAGTCATCCCTCAAGAAAGAAAAACATGTTAACTCCCTCTCTGGGAAAAATTGGTTAAAAGGGTTCAGCTTGTCTACTTTCTGGGGTGGAAGAGAAGTAATGGAGAGTGAAACACAGAAGAGAAAATATAAAAAGAAAACATCACAGTCATGATTCCAGAAAAGAGCTAGATTTATGTTGTCGAATCATGGTGTCATCTCAAGCCCTCATTCCTCTCTACCTTTTTGTATTATTTAGCACAGTTCCCTGTACACAAAAGATACTCAATGGGTCTTTGATAAATGAGTAAATGAATGACATAACCCTTTCCGTCTCAGCTAGCCATCAGGGCACTAGGGCCTAACCCAGGGGTGGGGAACCTGTGACTTTGAGGACACACATGGCCCTCAAGGTCCCTAGGTCCTTGGGTATGGCCTTTTGACTGAGTCCAAGTTTTACAGAAGAAATTCTTTTATTAAAAGGATTTGTTGTGTGAAGTTTGGATTCAGTCAAAGGGCCACACTTGAGGACCCAAAGAGCCACACGTGACCTCCAGGCTACAGATTCCCCACCTCTGGAACCACTGTGAGGATCTTGCCATCTTTCCTGCTGCCTCCTACCTCCAGCTTTCTCATCCTCTTCCACTCTTTGCTCAGGGAATAATAATAATAATAATAATAATAATAATAATAATAATAATAATAATAATTAGTATTATCTTGTTACTGGAGAGGATATCTCAGTTTACTGCCTTATAAGTCAGGTTACAATCCTTGTGACTGCCTAGTCGTAGATTAAAACTCCCTTCTCTGGGCACCACTCCTTCTTATGTCTTGTCTTTCCCTGGAAAAATTTGAGCTCCTTGAGAACAGGAACCGTCTTACTTTTATGTTTGTATTACCAATGTCTAGCATGGCATGTGGAGTATAGTAGATACTTAATAAATGCTTATTCATTGTTTAATTGATGACCCTCTTCTGCCATTAGCTTCTGTTTAGGAATGGAAATATCATTCAGAGTTGAGCAAGCTCTGTAACTACAATCAGCCTTTGGTTGGAAATAGGGAGCTACAGCAATTTTCCTACTTTGGTATGTTACTTGTTTATACAAAAGCAGTTGAAATGCATAGCAAATGAATCTGAAGAAAATCACTTTCCATAGAGAGGAACCAGGTCAAATAAAATGTTTCTATCACATTTAGTATAAGGACAAAGCTTGGTTCTTTGAAAGTGTTACTGAAGTTACAGTGAACTTCACGTCTTTCATTTCACAATAGGGATGCTAGCATTTTTAGGAAATTGATCATTAAACTCAAAGTAAAATTAAAAAAAAATTTAGACTAGTGAATATTAACAGAAGTATAACTAAACAGAGGCATATGAGTTGCGACCTTTCTATTCAAATAAACTATTGGTGCTGAAAAATGAGAAATTGATAAAGGAAAAGACATTTGACACAGGCCTTTGCTATTTCCTAAGGAGGTTTAACCAACGCCATAAAACACCACAATGAGGAGACAAAAAAGCCCAAAACTGCCTTAATGAGCAAGTGCTTTGCTAAGTTCAGAATATTAACTCATTTGTAAAGCCTTATAGAGAAAATTCATGGAAAAATATCAGCAGTATTTCTGCAAGTAACAGTGGAAAGAAAAATGAATCTGTAAGAAAGCTTGGCATGAGACTCAGCTGAGTCAGATTATCCCAAGAGTATTTAAAGATGAAACAGGAAGGATAGCAAATGGATGAAAAACGTGACAGATGTATTAGTATTTCTATCACAAACTGTTTACATTATCAGTCAATAGTCATATATTAAGTACCTGCAGTGTTCTAGATGAGTAAATATGGACTATATTCAAAACAAATACACATTGAATTGTGGGGTTGTACTTGGGGCAATCAGGAAGGGCCTCTTGAAGGAGGTGTCAAGTTTTGAAAGGATATGTGATTTCAAGGTGAGCAAGTGAGGATGAAGAGCATTCTAATCACAGGAGGTGACTTGTGCAGGGGCATGGAGGTAGGTGATAGAATATCACATGCACAGAATGGCAAATTGACAATGGAAACCCTACAGATAGACAGCCTCTTGTGCTTCAGTCCCCAGTGTGCAATTTGAAGATACAGAAATAGCATTAAATAAGATAGAGGCAGGAAGAGCCAATGGACTGGCCCTGTACTCAGAGAAGAAAACTGTGATAAGATACAACATAATTTCATTGGCATTTAGGGATTGATTTTCAATATGTCTGTAAAAAAGGGGCAGAATGCTAAGATATTTGGAAAAGGTGTTATATTTTTTAAAAGAAATTAAGAGGATATCAATAACTACCTATACATATGCCTACTTTAGCATTTCTATAAAATCTTTATGAGAATCATCTACATACATATCTAGGGCATCCTGATGAAAATCTATGAAGGGAACAGTCAGACTCCTGCAAATGATTTTCTATAGCAGACATCATCTTCATAGTCACATGGTTAACAAGGTAACATAGAGTACAAGATTTTGCTTTGGTTGTGATTTATGACTGTACAGAGTGTTTCATTTTTGCCCTTGTATCCCTAAACCCCAGCATGGTGCCTAGAACTTAGTCGATACTTAAGAAATATTTGTGGAATTGAATTGAGAAAGCTTTACATAATGCTTTTTACTTACTTACATTTACTTTACTTACATAAGTGGAGAAGGTCTACAGTCTTGATTTCCACAAGGAGTCTCTCCAGTGTTTACAGTCATAGAAGATTCTGTGATAGCCAGTCACAGAGGTAATTTTATTTTATAGTCGTCTGAGTATTAACATCAAGTAAGGTGTAAAACAGGGATACATATGCTCACCTAAGGTATTTGTTATTGTCCTAGAGGAAGTCTAGTCCAATATAAATGGTCATAGACTTTCCTATAGATAATAAAGGTCAAAGACCTTCTTATAGGTCCACTAGATGCTCTATTTTATGGTATACTACGCTCATTGTACTAAAGCTCTTGAATGTTAAAATATTCTTTAATAAGATCAATGATCAGAATAACAATCTACATAGGCAAAAAGCACATATGTAAACAAATATCATACAGATGTGTGAATATACCATTTTACACATGCAAACATATGCATATATACACATTTATGTGTGTACATGTATATACACATTACTAAACATATTCAGGTCAATTATTGTTATATCCTAAATATAGAAATTAATAAGTAGACATGCCTATAAGCAAATGCTCCAATTAGCCTGGTCAAAGGATAAACATTTAGAGCCACTTGAAAGAATAGAGAGTATTGACTCTTCTGCCATATGTAGGCATCTCAAAAACTCCATAGGACATCTCTACCTAGATGTCCTTTTGTTAAAACTTTTATCAGTATTTCCAAGATCGTGGTTTTTTTTCTTTAAAAAGATTATTGATGCTTTTTAGAAAAATATTAGTCATTTCCCAGAATCCTCCCTTCCTCATTGTACATACTCTTCAAGATTTTTTCTACCTTTACCCCAAACTTGCTTTCCTTTCTAACTTTACTCGGTGCCTCACATGTGCTTTAGAAGTCCCCCCTCTTACTTCAGATCTTCTACTTCTTTGTAAGTGCTTAAATCGAATACCACCTAATTTTATTTCTGTCATGGGATCATAGATGTAGAACTGGAAGGAACCTCAGAAGCCATTTAGTCCAAACCCCTTATTTTAAGTTTGAGGAAACTGAGGCCCAAGATGATTACACGACTTTTCCAAGGATACAAAGGTAGGTAGTATCATGGGTAGGTTTTGAGCCCACCTCTTCAGACTCCAGAGCCATCATTCTCTCCAACAGTATTTCCTCCAGGAAGACTTTGATTTCATCTAATTGGTAATTACATCAGACTTCACAAAGTACTTGTTTGCATTTCCCTTATGCACTTAAAATTTATTACTTAATATTATATTTATTTGTATATGTCCAGTTTCATCATACTTGACTGTAGGGTCCATGGAAGACATGACATACTCAGTTTTCTGTTAGCGTAACTAAATGCAAAGAGAGCTGAATTTATGGTTAGAAAAGATCTGAGCTTAAAACCCATCTTAGACACTTGATAGAATTGTCTATGACCATGGTCAAGACACTTAGATTTTTTTTTATATCTCATGGGTTTTTGTGAGGGCCAGATGAGATGATTTATGTAAAAGCTCTTGGTAGATCTTAAAGAATTAGATAAATATCAATTATTATTGATAAGCATCTGTTGATTCTGTTAAATGTATATGTATGCAAATATGTGTTTGTCCACAAATTCATAGTCACCCTGTCCCTGCAGTGAGGGCTGGGTCTAGGCAAAACCTTGGAGATGAAATTTTCTTTTGTGTGTCTTTGGTACTCTTCTGTCCTTTTTCACCCCAGATTCACAGGCAAAATTTACCTGTGTCTTCAGACTACTTTCATTTGCTCCTCAAGCTCTCCTCCCAACTCACCCCTTCTTTTCATCTGGGATTATCCTTCAGTATAGCCCTCAAGCCCTTTCTTTTCCCCCTTCCTGGGTACTTAACTTCCATTAACTTTTACTTATTCTGTGATCCATTCCTTGGGGCTCTGCTTTCTGATAATGTGATTATTAGTGATAATTGTTTAATGCAGAACCCCTCCCAGGTAACATAATGTGATTAGGTTATTAGTGATAATTGGTTAATGCCCTACCCCTCCCAGGAAACACAATTACATTTAAATGGGGGCTTTTGGTATCTAATGCCTTAAATCTAAAAGAGTAGGTCTTTTGGTGAAAAATTTAAGCCCTCTAAACAGGTTAGCTGGGGATATTTGAAGGCTGGTTGACCTTTTAGCTCCCACCCCATCTGGGTGTCTCTTCTGTTGACTTTTGCACAGTACTAACTAACCTTGCTTTGTAGTATGCTTATTTTTGAGTGAAAAGCATAGTATTTTTATTGTTTAGTGAGGGATATTTTTTATTATAGAAATTGTTATAATATTGTCTATGAAATATCCTGTGTTAAGAGTCAACAACTAAATCCTGTCTGATTGATGTTTAAAAATATACGCTACTTAGAGTGTAGAAGGGGATCCAGCTGTCCTTTGTCAGGGAAAGGTAGATGTGTCTGTCAGGAAGTTTGGGGGAAGAGGTGGATGGTGGCTTCTTCACCCTGCCCCAAACTTCCTTAGATAGTGGGTCTCTTAAGATGTGTGGTGGATCATGGGTCTGTGGTTATACTACTTAAGTAAAAATTTATCTAGAAACTTGTGTGTGTGCTGAACTCTGAAGGCTCTCTGAGGGTTATAAAGCGGGCATGCATATTCTCCACATCGCTGTGGCATGGGAGCTGAACTCAAGCAGGTCTCAAGGGTCTGGAAGTGGTTTGTCATCTTTGATGTGACGTGCTTCCCTGACTTTTTCTTGTCTTTCTATTCTAGCTTATGTTCCTGAGGAAGAATTGAAGGCAGCAGAAATAGATGAAGAAAGTGTAGAGGATGATGGGCTGTCTTTGGACATACAGGAAAGTGAGTATTTGTGCAATGAAGAAACAGAAATCAAAGAGGCTCAGAGCTACCAGAACTCTCCAGTAAGCACTGCAACCAATCAGGATGCAGGCTATGGGTCACCATTCAGTGAAAATAGTGACCAGGTAGCCCATTTCAAAAACTCTTCAACTAAAGAAGAGAAAGAGGATCCTCAGTCAACAGACAGTGCACCCTACCCACAGGACAGCTTGGCACAAATAAAAGCTGTATATGCAAACTTACTCTCTGAATCCTGTTGGTCCAGTCTAGCCTTGGATTTAAAGAAATCCAGTTCGACAACCAGCAACAATGAATCTAACCACAATGAGAGCACCACCACCACCACCCCCACTTCCACCACAACCACCAGTACCAGTGCCAGTACCCACAGCACCAGTACCAGTACCCATACAAGTACGGGCACCAGCACGAGCAGCAGCAGTAACACTGGCAACAGCAACAATAGCAGCTCTGGGTATGACTGGCACCAGGCAGCCCTGGCTAAAACTTTACAGCAGACTTCCTCCTATGGACTCCTCCCAGAGCCAAGCCTTTTTAGCACGGTACAGCTTTATCGACAGAACAACAAACTGTATGGATCGGTATTCACGGGTGCTAGTAAATTCCGATGCAAAGACTGCAGTGCCGCCTATGATACCCTGGTGGAGCTCACAGTGCACATGAATGAGACTGGTCACTACCGTGATGACAATAGAGATAAGGATTCAGAAAAGACCAAGAGATGGTCCAAGCCCAGGAAGCGATCCCTGATGGAGATGGAGGGCAAGGAAGATGCCCAGAAAGTCCTGAAATGCATGTACTGTGGGCACTCCTTCGAATCTTTGCAAGACCTGAGCGTCCACATGATAAAAACAAAGCATTACCAGAAAGTGCCTCTGAAGGAGCCGGTGCCGGCCATCACCAAGCTGGTCCCTTCCACCAAAAAACGCGCACTTCAGGACTTGGCTTCGCCTTGTTCACCCGAGCCAACAGGGATTGCGGCAGAAGTGGCATTGACAGAATCGGCAAAGGATCAGAAGACGGCCAACCCATATGTGACACCGAATAATCGTTATGGCTACCAGAACGGTGCTAGCTACACTTGGCAGTTTGAAGCTCGCAAAGCCCAGATCCTGAAATGCATGGAATGTGGCAGTTCTCATGATACCTTGCAGCAGTTGACTGCCCACATGATGGTCACTGGTCACTTCTTAAAGGTGACAACCTCAGCCTCCAAGAAAGGGAAACAGCTAGTGTTAGATCCTGTGGTTGAAGAAAAAATACAGTCTATCCCCCTGCCACCCACCACACATACCCGGCTACCTGCTTCTAACATCAAGAAACAACCTGACTCTCCTGCAGGATCGACAACTTCCGAGGAGAAGAAGGAGCCAGAGAAGGAGAAAGTCCCTGTGGCAGGTGAAGCAGATAAGAAGATTAAGGAGGAGAATGAGGACTCCACAGAAAAATTTGAGCCAACCACTGTTTATCAGTACCTGAGAGAGGAAGACTTGGATGATAGCCCCAAGGGTGGGATAGATATATTAAAATCTCTAGAGAACACAGTAACCACTGCTATCAGCAAGGCCCAGAATGGAGCACCCTCTTGGGGAGGATATCCTAGCATTCATGCCGCATACCAGCTCCCAGGAACAGTGAAACCTCTTCAACCTGCAGTCCAGAGTGTGCAGATGCAACCATCCTATGCCAGTAGTGTCAAGTCCCTGTCTTCAGAGCACAATGCACTAGTCCATTCTCCAGGTAGTCTCACCCCCCCACCTCATAAAAGCAATGTGTCTGCTATGGAGGAATTGGTGGAGAAGGTGACAGGTAAAATCAATGTGAAGAAGGAGGAAAAACCAGTGGAAAAGGAGAAGAATTCTCCACCTAAGCCCACATCTCCTGTTGCAAAAGAAAATAAAGATTTCCCCAAATCTGAGGAAGTCAGCAAACCGCAGCAGAAGAAGAGTCCTGATGCAGATGTGCAGAAGGCCAAAAAGGACAGTCCAGCAGAAGCTCATACCCCAAATGGTACAGAGCCTCTCAAAGTAAAAGTCACCAATGGCTGTAATAATCTAGGGATTATTACAGATCATTCACCTGAGCCATCTTTCATCAACCCACTGAGTGCTTTACAATCCATTATGAATACCCACTTAGGCAAAGTCTCTAAACCTGTCAGCCCTTCTTTAGACCCTTTGGCTATGCTGTATAAAATTAGCAACAGTATGTTGGACAAGCCTATATACCCTACTACACCAGTTAAACAGGCTGATGCAATTGACCGGTACTACTATGAAAACAGTGACCAGCCCATTGACTTGACCAAGTCCAAAAATAAACCCCTTGTTTCTAGTGTAGCTGATTCAGTCTCTTCGCCTCTCCGGGAAAGTGCACTGATGGACATCTCTGACATGGTGAAAAACCTCACAGGCCGCCTGACTCCTAAGTCTTCAACTCCCTCCACAGTGTCCGAAAAATCTGATGCAGATGGGAGCAGCTTTGAGGAGGCTTTGGACGAACTGTCACCTGTCCACAAGAGGAAGGGGCGGCAGTCTAACTGGAACCCTCAGCATTTGTTGATCCTTCAAGCTCAATTTGCTTCCAGCTTACGAGAGACTCCTGAAGGCAAATATATTATGTCAGACTTGGGTCCACAGGAGCGGGTGCACATCTCCAAGTTTACTGGTCTTTCCATGACCACCATTAGCCATTGGCTGGCCAATGTGAAGTATCAGTTAAGGAGGACAGGTGGAACTAAATTTTTAAAGAACCTAGATACGGGGCATCCTGTTTTCTTTTGCAATGATTGTGCCTCTCAATTCAGGACTGCTTCTACATACATAAGTCACCTAGAGACACACTTGGGCTTTAGCTTGAAGGATTTGTCCAAGTTGCCACTCACTCAGATTCAAGAACAGCAGAATGTTTCAAAAGTCCTCGCAAACAAAACTTTGGGCACACTGGGAGTTGCTGAGGAGGACTTGGGCTCCACATTCCAGTGTAAGCTCTGTAACCGGACTTTTGCAAGCAAACATGCAGTCAAACTGCACCTTAGTAAAACACATGGCAAATCCCCTGAGGACCACCTGATCTATGTAACTGAATTAGAAAAACAATAGCGTCCAGGTATGCAAGTGACCATGGGAACATTGCACTAAAACTTCTGAATAGTACTGCACTAGGCCTGATCTGAGCCTCTGAAATCAGTCTTACTTTTGTTGCTGAACTGCCTATCTGGACCTTGGTTTTTCTTACACATATTTTGTAGTTATATTTATATGCTCTTTGTCTGATCTGTGCATGTTTTTTTTTTCTGGTTTTTTTTTTTTTTTTGGTGAGTCAAAGTCTGACCTTTATTTTCAACATCTGTTCTTGATGTTAAGCTATCTTTTGTAGGATATAGTGGGACACACTATTCAGAGACATTAATTTAGCCGTAAAGAAACAGACAAATAACAATGATAAAAAAGACATCCTAAAATTACAAAGTTGCCATGACAATAAAGGTCATAGAACCTAGTAGTGTCAAATTTAACCCTCTGAGGACTGTAATAGCATTTCTGTGCCTTTTCCAAAAAAAAAAAAAAAAGACTTAAAGGCATATTTCATTCAGATCAAAAGCTGTGTCAGACACAAAACTTATTTAATAATTAAAAAACTAATAAGCTTTTTTTATGCAGAACTGGTTTGTGAAGAAAACATGCATGCAGCTGTTGGAAGATAGAAAGCTATCTAGTACTCATGGGGTTAGGAAGCTACAACTGTACAAGTTTAAAAAAAATCAGACCCTAGTTGCCACTATGCCCAAACCCTCTGGATGCTGAAAAATGCCACTTTTGGCAAAAAAAAAATTAAATAAATAAAATAAAGTATGCAAGCTGTTATTTAAAAATATGTAAAAATGCTATCTCTTTTTTTCCTGTAAAATACTGCAGTTTATAGTTATTTACAAATGTAAGCTTTGGTACAAGCTGACCTTTCTATAGCGTGCTGCATTGGTAAATGGAAAAAAAAAACCTGGGGCAAATGTTGGAGTCTTTTCCTTGTAAATTGCCAGCATCAGCTTAAACTACTACATGTTACATATCGTACCATTTTAAAACTGTTCAACTTTCTTTGTACCTTCTGGCTGTATGCTTTTCTCTTTTAACTTTTTATATTGTCATTTTATATTCAATTTCTGTGTATATAATGTAAAACCACAATTTTTGAATAAAATTTAGTTCCTGCAGCTTGATTTAAAGAGAGGAATTTTACTGGCACCTGCATCTTTCCGGATGCATGTACTTAAAGGGACTATCAGACAAAAATAAATAAATAAAATAAAGCAAGCAATGCACTATTAATTATACATTTTGATGTTCTATCATTAATATTGTACAGTACATTTTGGTTCACACAATTAAATCCACTTGTTTCTCAAATGTAAAATAAACCCACATACAATTCTTGATTTACATACATTGTCATGTCGTCATTATGTTGCCTTTTAGGTATTATTTCAGCAAGGAGAGGTATCACTTAAGCAGTCGACCAACAAAAGTCTCTTCAAAATCATCTGTTCATGATCTGTGTGCTGACATATTTCCTTTATGTGATAGGTATTAACATATTTTTTAAAAATGATCTTAAAATCTCAACCCCAGTGGGTAACAAAATCATTCTGGGTTTATCCACTGGGTGATAAGTGTTCTGTGCTTAGCTGGTCTAAGAAGGTTCATTCGGTGAATCTTTATATGTTATTTGAGAACACTTATAATTATCTTCCAAGTGCATCCAGGGGCTTCATGATTGTGGCATGGGGGAGGGGGAGCCTTATAGTTCCTGTGGTAGCAAAGACCTTTAAGGTTTGGGTGCTAGTCCTGAATTGAAGAAGAGAGAAAGATTTCTTTCCCTTCTTTCTAAATATCAAGTTTTGAGGGAAGCTGACACATTAAGTATTTGGCCTCATTTCATTCTTGTGCATTGCAGATTGCATTTAAAATGCTGGAGAGTGCTGACCATCAGGACAGCTCTAATATGTAAGTGCTACGGGGGAGTGTTAAATTTAAGACCCCTTGGATTTTTTTGTTTTCTTCAGTTGGAGCTGATGACTTGAGGAGACATATTTCTTTTTCCTACCCCTTGTTTAATTTTTCATAAAATCACATTCTCAAAAAGGTTAGGCTTACAGTACTATGTTCAGTAGCAACAGAAACAACTGTGGTATTTTAATTATTTCTTTTATGTTATTTCTAATCACAATGACAGCCAAGTATTGTTCTGTTTTCTTTAATGATTTTAGGAGAACTGAATAGGTCTCGGTCAGTTGTATTTACAGAGGTTTTTTTTTTTTATTTTATTACTAGCATAGCATAATGCCAGTAAGGCTATTTAAAACAACAACAACAAAGAAAAAAAAACCCTTTCATTATTGGTGGATACCTGTGTCCTTTAGGGGTTCTAGCAATTTAGATATTTCGGTTCAATTACTGCATGATTATGTACTTTGGGCCCAAGGGGTGACAGTGAAGAATAATGATTAGGCCAATGGCAGTAATTCAGGGTCTTTGCATAATAATCCTTTGAGGATTTTTATTTTACTATAGGCTTGCAAACATACAAGTACAGATTTCTCTTGAATAAAAAGGGTTATGAAATAGGTGAACTATAGTAAGTAGAGAAGCAAGAGATCTATAGTACTGGTTGCTAGAGTCATGTCTAATGCAAATATGAAAAGTTATCTGAGGATTTTAATGAACTAAAAGTATGCTGTGAACCAATGGAGCAACTTGGCAGGTAAAAAAATGCTAATATGGTGTTAGGCTTCATTAAGGCATGCATTGTATCTAATACTAGGGATGTGATAGTCCTGCTGAGGGCAGCTGGGTGGGGTGAGAGATAGAGTGCCAGACTTGGTGTCAGGAAAATCTGAATTCAGATCTGACCTCAGACACTCACTAACTATGTGATCCTAGGCAAGTCACTTAACCCTGTTTGCCTCAATTCCTCATATGAAAAATGAGCTGGAGAGAGATCTACTCTAGTATCTTTGCCAAGAAAGCCTCAAATGGGACCACAAACAGTCTGAAATGACTGAACCATATCTCTAAGATAGTCCTACTATATTCTGCTCTGGTAAGATCATTTAGAGTGATAGATTTTTGAACTGGAAGGGACCTCAGAGGCTAATTAGTTCAAGCCCCTCATTTTAATGATGAGGATTCTGAAGGCTAAAGGTCACAAGGTAGTAAATGACATATTCTAACTCAGGTCCTCTGATTCCAAACCTAGCATCCTTCCCACAGTAACGTGTTGGCTTCACCTGGATTGTGTTCAATTCTGGGCATCATCCCAAAGAAATAACATTTTTCAACTGGTTAATGGTGCCCAGAAGAGAGAAAATAAGATGGTGAAGGACTTAAGATCATGCTTTAGGATCATTGGTAGAAGGAAATGGAGATGTTTATCTTGAAAAAGACAACACTTAGGAGGAAGATGATAGCTACCTTCAACTGTTAACAAGGGTTTCCTGTAGAGGGGTGCTTAGGCTAGTTCTTGGTGCCCAGAGGGCAGAATTGGGAGGGAATATGTAGCAGCTCTGGGAAGCCCACTAGATAGCAACTTTTAGAGGACCTGGGTTTGAATACAAGCTCTACTAACAGCCTTTGTGATGTTGGATAAGTGAATTAAGCCTCAGTTTCCTCACTTGTAAAATAGAAAAAGTCCTTTAAGGTCTCTTCTGGGGCAAAAGTCTGATCCTTTGAAACCTCAAAGAAGTAAGATTGAGTTTGATGTCAGGAAAATCTTTTCTTGATAGTTAGTCCAAAGTGGAATCTGCTGCCATGAGATGGTTGGTTCCCCCTCACTGGAGGCCTTCAAGTCAAGGCTGGATGACAACCTAACTGTGTGTTGTAGAAGGATTCTTATACAGGGAAGTGGAAGGGAATAAGCATTTATATAGCACCTACTATGTGCCAGGCACTGTATTAAGTGCTTTTTTTTTTTAACCAGTCTCTCATTTGATCCTCCTGACAACCCTGCAAAGTAGTGTTGCTATTATTCACAATTTACAGTTGAGGAAACTGAGGCAAAAAGAGGGTAAGTGATTTGTCCAGGATCATGCAGCTAGTAAGTGTCTGAGGCTGAATTTGAATTCAGCTCTGTCTGACACCATGCCCAGCACTCTATCCATTGTGCTGTGAGATACCTCAGGATTCAGGATATGGAATCATCCCTGAAAGTCTCTTCCAAATCTTAAGATCCATAAGCTACTTCAAACCTGCTTGCAAAGTAAATTTTGATCATTTAAAGTTGGATGTAGGATAGAGATTATACCTTTGCAAATTTAAACTTTGGAGGGATCTCAGAGATCATGAAGTACAACTGTGTTACTTTAAAGATGAGGAAATTTATAAATATGTTAAATGATTTGACCACCACAACACAAATATTTCAGGTTAGAAGTTGCTTTTGAACCCAAGACCCTTGACTATAAACCCAAATTTCTTTCTGTTGTACTATCTGCCTTCCATCAAGCACATTGGATTTTGTCTTTTCCACAAACTCTGCTGTTTAAGATGAACTTATTTCTCTGAGTTGTGTATAGTAGACTTGATTCTTTCAAAGCTGTATAATTAAGTGCCAATTAGGGTTATACAGACATGCAAGAATTCTCCTCTTCCACCCAAAGGGGGATGTTTTGAAGTACTTTCTCCCACCTGAGCATTGGAAGGAATGTAGACTAGAAAGAATTAGATTGGGGTAAATATTAATTGACATTAGCATGAGAAATTGGGTTGAAATTGAATGCTTTTTCAATCCTGACTTGAAGTCTACCTGACCTACTATTGCAACTTTGGATATCATCTTTTATTGTTACTGATGAAAAGAAGAAAATCATGTTCCCTATCATTTTGTGATGTTGTGGTCAGTGAATGTAGGTACACCCAGCTATATGAGAACTCACTGTACAGAAAATCCTAGTTTTATATAAATCAGAGGACTGATATGACATAACTTACCAAAATAATTACTCTGGAGTTTTTAGCTCCCTTAGTGGTGTGTTTCAGTAGATATACTCACCTATTAGTTCATCTAATGTTCTCTGTGTTCCAGGAAGTGTGCTCTCCTGTGTGCTCATTGACTACTGCATTTAAAAATGATCACCCAGTTCTGTTTTTCTGTGTCCTTACTTCAACTCAGTTTATTCATTTCTGTAAGCCAGTATCTTTTTCAGAGTGCTTGCAGACAGGGTCTGAGCAACCAAGGATAGTTGTTACACATTCTCTTAGTTTAGAACACTGAGGAAGAGGCTTGATAAAAATGACTTTTTAGTTATGTTTGCTTTTTTTTCTTTCAGCCAATCTGTGTCAGATCCAAAGTAACCTCATGTTGGCCTCTTTTTTTTTTTAGCATTGTTATCTTTCATCAATCATTTCTTGTGTGTGAGTGTGTGCGTACTCACGCTCGCGTGTGAAAGAGAGATTTAATGGTTTGCTACATCTTAAAAAGGACTTTTTAATCAAAAGGGTATGCTTTTATTATTATTGATAGTTAACTATATGGTAGGGGAAGAAACAATTTTTCATAAAAGGTATGGCAAGCAACTATTTAAGTGTCTATGTGCCTTCAAGCCCTGTCCCAGGTGCTAGGAACACACAACCTGAAAATGAAACAGCCCCTGCCTTCAAGGAGATTACATTCTATAAAGAAAGGAGTGATAAAATGTATTCTTTGAAATGTTCTATTTTTCTAATGCTTAATTTAGCTATTTTCTGTTTAAATTAAGTACTTGAAACTTTTGGGCAGCTAGATGGCACAGGGGATAGAACACTGGGCCTGGAGTCAGAAAGGCTTAAGTTCAAATTCTGCCTAGTTGTGTGACCCTAGGTCACTTAACCCCGTTTATATCAGTTTCTTCATCCATAAAATGATCTGGAGAAGAAAATGGCAAACCACTCTTTGTTAAGGATTTGTCCCCCCAAATGGGATCACAAAGATTAAGACATGACTAAAATGACTGAAACAATAACTGAAAACTTTAAAGAAATCTTTTTTTAAAATAAAGACCTCAGCATATCTATTTTTCTAGTGAAGCTTTATTTTGACATATTCCCTCTGAAAATGGTTGAAGATGTTGGATGCTATGTCTTGAATACGTAGAATTATTTTTAAACACTTAATAGCAGTTTTGTTCCTATAATACATTATGCTGTTTCAAAATTCTTTCACATACATTATTTCATCTGATCATCATAATAACTCTGAGATGGGTAGGTTAGGTATTTTCATCCCTATTTCACAGACAAGGAATCTTAAGCTTGGAGAGGTTATTTGGTCCTTTGATACTCTATCCAATCCCTGTTCCACTGTACCATATTGCTTGGCTCTGGAGTTGGAAGATGCAGGCCCAAATCCCACCACTAATGCTTACTTACCCTGTTTAATTTAGCTGGCATTTTTCTTCTTGGGCCTGAATTTTCTCACCTGTAAAATGAGAATAGTTGAGGTCCCTTTCAGCACTGGAGCTATGATCCTGTGATCTTCATTGTAATATCTCTTTAGGACAACTTGATTGAACATTGTTTTTGTAAAACTATACCACTAAGCATGAGGAAAATATTCCAAATTGTTAGCATACCATCGATTAGTCAGTATTAAAAAACTGCTGGTAGGGCGGCTAGGTAGCGCAGTGAGTAAGAGCACTGGCCTTGGAGTTGGGATGACCCAAGATCAGATCCAGCCTCAGAAAATGAGCACCCACACATAAAATAATGACTAGCCATGTAACCTTGAGCAAGTTACTTAACCCCAATTGCTTAAAAAAAAAAAACAAAAAACAACTGCTGCTAGACTGAAATAAAGAATCACAATAGAATGGGATTTTAACTCTGAAAGTAGCTTCAGTAAGAGAGAACTTTTGGTTAGGGTCAGATGAAAAGAAATATTTCTTACATAAACTACAAACAGAAACTCAAAAACCTTCAGAGGTTTAGTTTCTTTCATTGTCATATCTCTATAGTCCACATTTTTTAATAGCAATATTTAACAGCCATTCATAGCAGTGAAGATGTTAAGGAATGAGCAAGATGGGTGAACCTGAGACCTGTGAAAGTTTTGTGGAGTATAGCTATACTGGGGATTTGCAATAATGTTTTTGTTATGTTCAGAAATTTGGAGGTTCACTACGCGATATCAGCCTTAATTTTTCTATGTGTTACTTTGACATTTACAGTTTGGTCTAGTTTGGGTTGAGATAGTTAAAAATGTTGTGACATAATCCATTTTCACCAAGTAAGTTGTTTCAGGACCCATATGCATGTTTGGGTTCTCCTTTAAGAGAGGACTTGTTTGCTATATTCACACTACCTAAATCTCAACTTCTTCAATTGCTTTTAGATTAAGCTCTATTGTTCCAGGGTAAATGAAACACAGAAATGTAATCGTTTTGTCCTTTACTCAAGCTTGCCATTTCAAATACTCCTTTTCTCCTAAAACTAGTTTTTACCCAAGTAGCACTTCTATAGCAAGAAGGATGTGGGAAGAAGAGCTCACTAAAGTCAAATTGGGAGCAACAGTTTCCTAAAAGTATAAATCAGAAGGAAAAGTCCTCACTCAAATTCTAAATCATATTCTCCACAGGACTAGTTTCATTTGCTGAAGCATTCCAGTCTGCCTTTAGTGAAGTGGATTTCCTAGAGGCTATTATGATGTACCTCCTCTTTCCTAATATTGAAACATTTTTTCTCATTTTGGTGAGGATTTTACAGATGTTTAATACAGGAGGCTTTCAGAGTAATGTTTTCTATTTTCTCTGACCTATTCAAGCAAAGAGTTCTTTTTCTCTTTGGAGCAACACAGAAAGTAGTTGTGTAATAAATGCTATTTCATAATAATGCTCAGAGTGGTTGGGATTTTAAAGTCCTTTATATCCAGACTTAGTTTAAAGAAGTCTCAAGACTCCATAAAATTATAGATTAGGCTATATCTCTAGGTGATAGCTTTCTGATAAATATCTTGTGCCATTATGCCCAATTTTAATTGATTATTGATTTATCAATTAATCGTTATTATGCCCACTAATCAACTTCAACCTTTGACTCTTTTGAGTAAAATTTAGATTACAGAAATTAAACTTATAATTATCCTTAGATTTTTTTCCTTTTTAAATTATAACATTGTTCTAGGACATCAACATTTCATTTTTAGTACATTTATAAATCAATTGATAAAAATCTACTTTCTATCTACAAAGTTCTATGGTTTCTTTAGTGTATTTATATCCTCTTTAACACTGTGAAATTCTCAACTCATTAACTCAGATACTCAAGATTCCAGGATGCTGAGATCAAATATTGGTTCCATTTAATGAAATCATGGGTTTTTGCATTGTTAAATGGCATGATAAATTGCCACATCTCAGAAGAGAACTCATCGTCTTCCCGAACACTAGACATATTGATTGGGTCACATTCTATTTTCTATCATTCCTTTTATCAGTTAGTGGAAACCAGTGACATTAAATTTTAAGACAATTTGTAAAAAGAAATCTAAAAGGAACGGATTTTAAAAACTTCAAATTCCTATGAAATACTGAATATTTTTATTTTAAAAAGTAGGAGAAAAGTTATATTTACCATGAACATTTGAAGTGTCATTCCATTTTCTTTATTGTTTTATTAAATATAACCTGAACATTAGTCTTTAAGTCCTAGTGAGATAGTTGGAACCTTACAGTGACAATGTGTAATATCTTATTTGTTGTCATGGAAGCATTGTAATGTCACCAAAAAAAAAAAATCCCTCTAACAAAACAATGAAAGCTGGCAGATAGGCTCAGCAAGCCCCCATCACTCTCCAGCTTCTGAGAGGAAAAAAATAGATTTCTAAAAAGGAAGGCACAAAGTTATATATTTTCAGATGACCTCTCACTTTCCTTAAAAGTTCCTGCTAAAATAGTCTTTTCTTTTCTCTGAGACTGAGATCCTAAGTTTTTGTCTATTTTTAATGTGTCTAATATCTTACACTTAAAAGAGCAGAATGTCTTAAGAAGAATGTATCAAGTGTGAAAAGGAGATGTAAAGTTTGATATTGCAGATACCACTATAATTCTCCTACCTCTTGACTATGATTTGCTGTCTTGGGAGGAAGATCTAATGGAGTTGTTTGGAGTTCTGTAGCTACAAATGATAATAGGAAATGCACTGGCTAAATATACTTCTAACATACACAGCAAAGCTGTCTTTTACACTGAGATTTCCCACAGCAAGACATCATTAAAGGCCCTTTCCCATGGGCACATGTCGCCTCTCTTAAGCCTCTGAACTCCCCAAAGGCTGAGCATTAGAAGCATCCCTCAGTGGCACCATGTAGACTTTACTTTCGCCATACAAATGAAATATTGAAAATAACTAACTGGAATTCTTCAGGGCAGCCAAAACAGTAGAGGAGATGAGGAGCAGTAGAAAAATCTCCAGATTTGAAGTGAATGAGTCTGGATATGAGCTTTGCCTCTTACTAGTGCCTTGCTGTGAGATGTTGGGCAAATCAGATCACCTCTCCAGGCCTCCATTTCCTTGTCTAGAGTTGGATTTCTTGGACTAGATAATCTCTGAGGTTAACAATTCAGTGAAAGGTCATTAACTATTATGTAAAAAGCACCATTTTAGGCACTAATCTGCCCAAAACAGTCTTTGCCCTTACATTCTTAACATGTTATAGAGCATGGATACAGTTAAGTAAATATAAAAAATTTGAAGGAGAAAAACCACACCTGGTAGAAGTGGGGAAAGATTCATATGGGCAATAGAATTTGAGTTGAGACTGAGTGGAGGTTAAGAGGTGGTGGTAAAAAGGAAGGGCACTCCAAGCTTGAAGAACAGGTTATGCAAGAGCATAGAGCTGAGTGATGGAACATTGAGTTTGGGGAATAGCTAACCTGTATATTTTGACTGGAATGTAGAGCATAAGAAAGGAGATTAATTTAAATCTGGAGAGGTAGGTGGGAGCCATATTGTTGAGGGATTTAAATTCTAGGCTGAGGAGTTTGTATTTTATTTTAGAAGCAATAGGGTAATTCTAAATATTTTTCTTAAGAGATAAGGAACATGGATAGACTTGCTAGTTTTAAAAATGGTGTAAATCTGTGAGGCTTAAGGAGACTCATGAGGGTTAATAGGAAAGCAAATTGTATTCCTCCAAGTGTCTCTAAGTTCTTTTCCACATTTTTGTACTGTATGGTTTAGTTATCATTGCTATAAATATACTGATCATTCATTAATCATCTCATTCATGTTAGTTTAATACTATAAGGAGCAGCTGGACAATATTTAGGCCTGCTATGGGCAAGGTAGCTTTGATGATAGATCTCTTTCATCTCTGAAATTCTGTGATCTGTGATTGGTTGATTTGAACAAGTGCCATTTCAGATTTGAATTAATCTGATATTGTGGGTAAACGACTGGGCTTAGAGTTAGGGAAACCTGGATTGAAACCCTGCCTCTGACTCTTACTAGATATGTGACCCTGAACAAGATACTTAACCTCTATGGGCCCTGGCAACTCCTTAGGACTTAGCTGCTAAGTCATAGACTGCTTATGGTCTATGTTCATGGAAGGTGTTCCCATACAGGGTGTTCTCTGAACTGATGACAAAAATCAAAGATCCACCCATATTCCAGTAAGACTATAAACATATCTTCTATTGGCCACTGAGGATGGGTATTCTGTGATTGTGTAACTGAAGCAGTGAAGATTGAGGAGCTTTGTAGCAAAGAAAGATTAGACTGAATTAGGCATTTTGATGATGGAAATGGGTAGAAATGACTTTGTACAATAAACTTGGACAATGGCAACGAGGATTTCAATCAGTACATACAGGAAATAGTAGCTATTGATTGGGGAGGTAATAGTGATAAATATTAAATATCAAACAGGTGTTATGAAATAGTTGGATGAAGGCCTGGTTCACAATTGGATGAATGAATAACCACACCCTCCTGAGACAAGAGCCCTATTCTAGAGCAACTCTGTAGATTTGCTTCTATGAGAAAGACACAGAGAAAGGGAAGGGCAGCTACAATCCTGTAGCCTTTCTAGGGTTAAAGATCCTTAAGCTTTAAAGAGAATGTATAAAAGAAAATTTCTTTCTGAAATAATTTATGGAAATGCCGTGCTCCCTTTGAAGGTTCCATGTCACTGCATGGCACTACGCAATGTTCTCTTTCTTCACCTGTCAGGCGAAGACCACCTCGAAGAGTCTCACTGCTGATTACTAGTTAATTGTCATTAATAAGTGACAACTGACATTATGGGGGCTTAATGCAGAGAGAACAGAAAAGAGCCACAGATATTCTAATGAGCTGACTCCTACGTGCCCTCTATTGTTGTCGAAAATGAGGAGCTGTCGTCATTGTTCAGGAGATGGGCTTCAATTGCTCTGGAAAATATTCTCTTTTAATTTCTTTATGCATAGATAATTCCTGGTACTCTCTATTGCTCTCTCTCTTTCTCTCTCTCCCTCCCTCTCTCCTCTTTCAAATACACACACACACACACACACACACACACACACACACACACACACACACTCCTATGAGCATGCTAAAAACTTCCACTTAAAAGATATAGTAACTTCTGCTTAGGACATAGACACCCCTCCCTCTCTCCTATTTCCAAAAAAAGTAGTGCATTCCCCCAACCCATGTTGTAGAAATACAGGCAGGAAATAAGGAAAGTGACATGCTATATTTTTTTGTTCACTTGGATGGGGACAGAGTGAGAGAGGCCCAAAGTCTAGAAATGAGGGGTGGTGGGCAGGAAGGAACAGGGGAGGAACTGATTTAACAAGAAAAGATCCACTAGTCACAACTGGAAAGCTAAAAGTGATGATCAAGGACATATGAACAGATGTCACAGTCAATCTACCCACGAGAAGCATTACTCTTCCCAGTCCTAAGAGCTTTGAAACAATAACAAGAAATCCCCAGAAAATCTTCCAGAAGAAAAGCCAGAAATGGAGGGGGAAATGATTCAATAGGTATTAAACTCTCAGCTGCATCAGTTGAGACTTACTTAGCAGTTACTATTCATTTTTTTTGGCGAATTCTGTCCCAGTGGACTTTGCTTGTTAAAAATCTTTAACCATCAGGATGCTCTGTGAATGCACTCTGGACTCCTTCTCAATTTTGTTTTTGCTTTTATATATATATATTTTATATTAAAGCCAGAAAAGAAAGTGCGAAGCTGATGGTAAAATTGCATCAGCGTCTACTCCAGCCACCTCACTGCATCCTCACTGAGTCTGTGGGGGTCATGGAAGGGTTCTTGTTAACACGCTTTGCACTCACCATCATCTGTGATACAGAAGATTTCCAAACAGGGGCCATGGCACAAACGTTCTTGGAGAAAGCTCATGCTGAAGCCAACAGGAATACGATGTGTTGTTTTTCAAGTGCCAACACCTCCTAACAACAATTTTTCGTGCTATCAGATCGTTTCACACTGTGCCATCCCACTTTCTATCAAGTCTTAGCACATGAATGCAGTTTCAAGCCTCATATTTGATGGCTGAACTACTAAAGAGGAAAAAAAAACCCCAACTGTCTTGGGGCCTTCGTATATGACATAAGCAGTATTTCTTTTATGCAACCACAAATTTGTGTCCATATTGATTTCAGGACAATTAAGCATGTAGTAGTAGTGAGATTATTTTGGGGGAACAAAAGAATTTATAATTGTAGAAAGTAATAGGTCAGGCTTTCTACCACATTCAAGTTCATTATAACTTTCACTTGAATCTGTCAAATAGGAAAATCAGAATTGGAAGAAGAGACCTCTGTCTCTGCTCAATAATAATAATTAAAAACAATAGATAACAATATAGCACTTACTGTGTGTCAGGCACTGTGCTTTGCAATTATTGTCTCATTTGACTCTCACAGCAATTCTAGCAGGTGGGTGCTATTTTTATCTTCGTTTGGCAGGTGAGGAAACTGAGACAAACAGAGGTTAAGTGACTTCCACAGGGTCACCCAGCTAGTAAGCATCTGAGAACATATTTGAACTCAGGTGTTCCTGATTCTAGCTTTGGTCTTCTCTCCACTCACCCCCTACCTAACTCTGTTCAACACAAGACATTTCCATATTACTGTTGGGTTCTGAGTTAAACCAATATAGCGCTGAGGGATCAGAGAAAGAATCCAAGTATCTCAGAATTGTAATGGGATTTTGTTGCCCTCTTATTTTACAGAGGAATAAGCGACTCAGAAATCAAATGACTCATTCTATTTGATTCAACAAAGATTTCTTGAGTGTCCCTACCTTCCAGAAGCTTCCATATTAGAACAGTGACATAATCAGGACTGGCATGCACTCTTCTTGATTAGCAGCCCAGTGCACTGTGGCTTTGACTTTTCAAGTATTTATTCACATGCCTGAAGGTATCCTTGTTTGTTCATACACTTGTGTGGGGAAGAGAAGGTCTGTTTTGAGGTGAAGGGATATTGATTGAGGGGATTCCTTACTATGATCCCTAGGTTAACCTCCATCTTCATTTGTGTTCATGCCCCTAGACTAGTAAAGTGGGAACTGTACACAGGTGAAATACTAGGGAAAGCTGGTATCCTTACTTAAAAAAAGTAAAACCCTACAACTTTGCCCAAAGCAACAAAGTGGTACAGTGGTTAGAGTGCCAGACCTAGAGTCAGAAAAACCTGAGTTGAAATTTGGCCTCAGACACTTACTAACTGTGTGACCCTGGGCAAGCCACCTAACACTGTTTGTCTCAGTTTCTTCATCTGTAAAATGGACTGGAGAAAGGAATGGTAAACCGCTTTTTGCCAAGAGAACCACAAATGGGGTCATGGAGAGTCAGAAGCCACTGAAATGATTGAAGAAAAACAAATAGCATTGCATGTGTAGTTCTTTATAAATGCCCACAATTGGTGCCAAATTTCTTCTTGTGAGGTTTCATACCTAAGTACGGAACATGGAATGTGGGAATGTGTTGTTACATGTGGGAATGTGTGTGTGGGTAGGACTAGAGACAGGAAAATGCTACTTGAATGATACCTTCCTCACTAAATATAATGCTTTCCTAGGACCTTCATCAGAACGCACTATGTATAAATCCAGCCAACTTCAATTTCCTTCAATCATCTCTTGATTGGCAGGATCGATCCTGATTACCAATGTTAACCAAGTATGAGAATTAACTAATCAATCATTAAACATTTAGTAATTACCCACTATGTTCTAGGCACTCATTATAAAAAGAGGCAAAAGACAGTTCCTACCCTCAAGGAACTCACAATATAATGGGGGAGACAACAAAGGAATATATAGAAACAAGATATATGCAGGAAAAGTAGAAAATAATTAATAGAGAGTAGGCACTGGAAGTAAGAGGGGTTGGGAAAGTCTTCCTGTAGAAGACAGGAGTTTAGTTGAGACTTAAAGAAAATCAGAAAAGTCAGTAGGTAAGGATGGATAGAGAGAATATTTCACTGCCAGAAAAAATATATGGAGTCAAGAGATGGAGAGTCTTGTTCATGCACCAGCAAGTAAGTCAGTGTCATTGGATTAAAGAGTATGTGATGGATAGTATGATGTAAGAAGACTGGAAAGATAGGATGGAGGTAGGTTATGAAAGGTTTTGAACACCAAGCAGAGGATTTTGTACATGTTCCTGTAGGCAATAGGACTTATTGAGTAGGGGGATGTGATAGTCAGGTTTTCACTTTGGGGAAATCACATTGGCAGCTGCATGAAGGATGGATTGTGGTGGGAACAAGTTTGAGGAAGGCCAGCCCATTAGTAGACTATTGCAAGTA
The DNA here is from genome assembly GCA_011680675.1 of Gymnobelideus leadbeateri. Taxonomy (NCBI): domain Eukaryota; kingdom Metazoa; phylum Chordata; class Mammalia; order Diprotodontia; family Petauridae; genus Gymnobelideus; species Gymnobelideus leadbeateri. The sequence continues at coordinate 428,762 of WOXC01002175.1, read as the reverse complement.
TCCAGTTGTGAGATGATGAAGGACTGTACTAGAATGGTGGCATTGTCTGAGGAGAGAAGGGGGACTATTTGAGAGATGTTGCAAAGATGAAATTAACAGACTTTGACCACAGATTGAATATGGGAGGTGAAAGATAGTGAGAAGTTGAGGAGGGACTGGGAGGATGATACTGGCCTCTAAAGGAAAAAGGAAGTTAGGAGAGGGGGAGTTTTGGGGGGGTAAAAACAATGAGTTTAGTTTTGGACATATTGAGTTTAATATGTCTCCAATCTCCTTTGAGATTGAAAGTCAGAAAAGAGGTTAAGGCAAGATAAGGCATATTTGAGAATTATTAGCATTGTGGTAGCAATTAAATATTTGAGAACTGATGAGCTCACCAAGTCAAATAGTATGGAAGATGGCCCAGGAAAGAACCCTGAGGGACACCTTTGGATAGAAGTCATGATATGAATGAGGGTCCAACAAAGGAGACAGAAAGAATGGTCAGATAGGTAAGGAAGTGGTGTCCAAAAGAGGGCAGTGTCCCAAAACCTCTAGGAAGTCTCAAGGAAGAAGAGGTGATAGCCTAAGAGATTGCAGAGAGATCAAGGAGACTGAGGATTGGGAAAAGGTCATTGGATTTGGGATTCAGTTAAGGGCTGAGCTGATTTAACAAATGCTACATCAATTTTGTCTTGCACATTTGTATCCTGAAATCCCTTCCCTTGCCACACCACTCTAACAATGGAGTTTCTTAATGTAGCCACAAGGGTGTGCTGTGGTTAATACCCAAACCAGCATCCTCAGGAAAGCTAGTGACTGGCTTAGCCCCTCTGTGTTAGGCTAACCTAGGTTCTGGATCACTAGATGTATATTTGTTTCTATCAATCTCATATATATATATATATATATATATATATATATATATATACACATATATATACGTATACATATACATATACGTATACATATACATATACATACATATATATATATATATATATATTTATACATATAGCTTATCCCTCACTTACTGTCCATGTGGGCAGAGGTTCTTCATCTTGGTAAGTAGAATATAACTGTATTAGATAAAAGGATTGGATAGAAGTAAACAACAGACAAATGTGTCTCAGAAGAGACTATAATCTCTATTTTCCCATGGCCTCCATTAGGTTAGAACTTTACTCTTTTTGTAGGCTCCTGCTTCAGCATTGAAATAAATGGAAAGTTTGGCAAACTTCCTGACTCCCATGGGAATGGGAATGGAGTATATTTGAGCTTCTCACATAGTCCATATCCATAATTAAATGAATCTTACCCACAGCTCCACTGCCCATAAGAATCTGGATCCTTTCCTTGCTGTCTATCTGTATGTTTCCTCACCAGCTTGGCAGCTTCATCAGTGAAACCCCATGTCACAACTGTTGGCTGCTCTGCTAGTAGAATGGAAAGCCTCTTTACCAGGTGTAAAACATAGACCATTGCAAACCTCTCCATTCTTCTGCATCTCTTCTTCTGACATTTGTATTTGAAAATCTCATATACAGTACTTTCCTCACCCATGTGTTGGGGAAGAACCCTCAGGACTCATATGCTAAGAAGTAACATTGAGAAAAATAAGCAAGCCCCAAGCCAGAGGTCCATTGCCTTGAAACTTCCACAAATATCAACTCCATCAAAATCTGGATGATGTAGGTGGTGATGGTGGTGGTGATGATGGAGGAGGAGATTCAGGAAATGCTATGTTGGAAAAGAGGGATACATACATAGGTTAAAGCAAAGTAAGGCTTCTGTTTCATCCTGTCATGTTAAGGTTGATTGACCTTTTAGCCAGTAGCCTGTGTCAGAGGAACGCTATAGTTGGAGAATGGTTGGGGGTCTTTTTCTTTCTTTTGTGTGACATTTTGGTGCTGTCTGAATCATATTGGAGAGAAATGTCTCTTTTAACTGCTAAATTTAGTTTCCTTCTTTCTGACCAATTGTCTATGTCAGCTACATGCCATGCCAATTAAATAGTGTCCCTCTGTCAGTTATTTGCATTAAAAAAAATCATGCATCCACCTCTTGCTTCCTGGCTCATCTTAGTTTTCCTCATCCTAATTCCTTTTACTGTTCTTCTGTTCATCATTGTGAAATATTCTACTTGCACTTCTCTGTAATCACACATATTCCTTCCTTCCTGGACTTTTGAAGGCTTTGGCTACAATTCTTTTCAATTATAATCAGCATAGGCTAAGCAGTATTGGAATTTCAGAAAATAAAAGCCATATTCAAAATAATATTTAAAATAACTTGTACAGTTATTTTAAATGATAATAACTTCAATATGGATTTGTTGTTGCTCAGTTATTTTTAAAATCATGTCTGACTCTTCATGACCCCGTTTGGGATTTTCTTGGCAGAGATATTGGAGTGGTTTGCCATTTCCTTCTCTAGCTCATTTTACAGATGAAGAAATTGAGGCAAACAGGGTTAAGTGACTTGCCCCAGGTTACACAGCTAGTAAGAGTCTGAGGTCAGATTTGAATTCAGGATGATGAGTCTTCCTGACCTCAGACCTGGTGCTCTGTCATTGAGCCACCTTGCTGCTCTGTGTTTTACCATCTTCTAAAACCACTCTTTGCCCTCATCACAATCTCCATTCCTTCTACCCCTTGGTACTTTCTCAGGTCATTGATGCTGCTAGGAAATCTTTCCTCCTTTTTCCTGTCTCAACCCTATGGTTAACCAGTTCAACTTTACACTATCCTCTGCTCTTGAATCCCTTTGCCCTCTTTGCTAGTTTTTCATGCCTTACCAAACTCTAGCTCCCAGCATCTGCCTCTTATTCATGGGTTGCCAAACAGAAGTGGAGGAAATCATTAGACTAAACTAACGGGGTAAGGCCCTGACTTCAGCAAGATAATCTTTTTACTTGCTCCTACATCTCATTCCCCTCAGAGGTTGTTCCAAAGCTCTTCTTTTCTCCTCAAACCCTTCTTTACTCTCCCCTCCCCCCAAGGATCTGATCTCATACTTTAGAAAATTGAAGTTGTTTTTACATTAAACTGTGAGTTCCTCATTAGATTGTGAGATCCTCGAAAGCAGGGACTATTTTTTGCCTTTCTTTTTTTTTTGTAAGCCACTGACTTTATTTATTTTTTTTTAAAACAAATGCTTTATTAACTTCTGTTTTACATCATTCATTTCTGCCAGATTTTGAGTTGCAGTTTTTTTCCCCGTTTTTCCCCTACCCACCATCCCAGAATATCAGTCCCACAAGATATCGCTTCCTCCAATCTGCTCTCTCCCATATCTTCTCCCATACCCCCTTCGACTTTTCCATTAGAGGAAGGTGAATCTCTGTGCCCCAATGCCTGCCCATCTTATCTCCCCATTACAAGCAAAAGAGTATTAATAATAGTATTTATATATATTTGAAACATTTAATTTTAAGACCTCTAATTTTAGAACCATTCCCTTCCTCCCTTGTCACCCATTCCCTCTGGGAAGATAAGTAATTCAGTATATGTTTTACATGTCTAGCTATGCAAAACTTTACCATAGTAGATATATTGTACAAGGCTGCTTATAATTCCCTCCCACCCATCCCACCCCCACCTGGTCCATTCCCTACTTGATCTTGTCCCTCTTCTAAAGTGGGTACGTCCAACCTCCCCTCCCCCCAAGAATGTGCTCTCATCCATCATCCCTCCTCTCATCCCCCTTCCCCCTATTCTGCGGCAGGTTGAGATATCCCATTTAGTATGTGGTTTTGATGAGAATGTGGTTTTGCCTTTTTGCCTTCCTATTCTTCCCCTCCCCTGCAGCTACTTCCCCTTGCTTCTTCTACATGAGATAGTTTACCCTATCCTGTCTCTCCCCATCTCCTCTTGCCACTTTCCTCTCTCACCTCATAATTTCACCCCTTAAGTGTCATGCCTTCCCAACAAATTCAACCTTATGCCTTCTATCCATGTATAACTGTAAACATATATACACACATTCACATATGTATTCATATGACCATACACACTTCTTCCATTATTTTCATACTGAGAAAGGTTTCATCAGTCACAGTTATTGTTTTTCCATGTAGGAATGTAAATAGGTCAACTTTGATAAGTTCCTTTTGATTTCTTTTCCCTGATTACCTTCTCAGGCATCTCTTGCTTCTTGTGTCTGGATGTCAAATTTTCTATTCAATTCTGGTTTTTTCTCAAGAATGCTTGAGGCTATAATATTCCTGGGAGTTTTCTTTTTGGGATCTTTTTCAGGAGGTGATCGGTGGATTCTTTCAACCTCTATTTTGCCCTCTGGATCTAAAACATCAGGGCAATTTTCCTTGAGAATTTCTTGAAGGGTGATTTCTAGGTTCTTTCTTTGATCATGGCTTTTGGGTAGTCCAATAATTTTTAAATTGTTTCTCCTGGATCTATTTTCCAGGTCAGTGGTTTTTCCCATGAGATATTTCACATTGCCTTCTATTCTTTCATTTTTTTGATCTGCTTAATAGCATCTTGATTTCTCATAAAGTCCTTAGCTTCCATTTGCTCCAGGCTAACTCTGAAGGAATGAATCTCCTCAGTGAGCTTTTGAGATTCTTTTTCCATCTGGCAAACTCGACTTTTTTTTTCTTATTTTTTTCTTATTTTATTTTTTAAACAAATGCTTTATTAATTTCTGTTTTACATCATTCATTTCCGCCAGATTTTGAGTTACAATCATTTCCCCCCCATTATTCCCCTACCCAACCTCCCAGAATAGTAGCCCCACAAGGTATCGCTTCCTCCAATCTGCTCTCTCCCATACCTTCTCCCATACCCCCATCGACTTTTCCATTAGAGGAAGGTGAGTCTTTGTGTCCCAGGGCCTGCACATCTTATCTCCCTATTACAAGCAAAAGAGTATTAATAATATTTATATATATTTGAAACATTTAATGTTACGACCTCGAATTTCAGATCCATTTCCTTCCTCCCTTGTCACCCATTCCTTCTTTGGAGATAAGTAATTCAGTATATTTTGTACATGTCTAGCTATGCAAAACATTATCATAGTAGATATATTGCATAAGGCTGCTTATAATTCCCTCCCACTCATCCCACCCCCCACCTGGTCCATTCCCTACATTATCCTGTCCCTCTTCTATAGTGGGTACTTCCAACCTCCCCTTACCCCAAGGATACCCTCCCATCCATCATCCCTCCTCCCATCCCCTTCCCCCTATCCTGCTGCAGGTTGAGATATCCCATTTAGTATGTATGTCATTTTCTCCCTGAACCAAATTCAGTGTGAATGTGGTTTTGCCTTTTTAGCCTTCCTTATTCTCCCCCTCCTTTGCAACCACTTCCCCTTGCTTCTTCTACATGGGATAATTTACCCTACCCTGTCTCTTCCCATCTCCTCTTGCCACTTTCCTCTCTCACCTCATAATTTCATCCCTTGAGTATTCTCCCTTCCCAACAAATTCAACCTATGCCCTCTATCCATATATAACTGTAACCATATACACACACATTCACATATGTATTCATATGACCACACCCCCTTCTTCCATTATTTTCATAGTGAGAAAGATATCATCAGTCACAGTTATTGGTTTTCCATATAGGAATGTAAATAGTTCAACTTTGATAAGTTCCTTTTGATTTCTTTTCCTGATTACCTTCTCAGGCATCTCTTCCTTCTTGTGTCTGGATGTCAAATTTTCTATTCAATTCTGGTTTTTTCCTCAAGAATGCTTGAAAGTCCTCTATTCCACTGAATGACCATATTTTCCCTGAAACAAAATACTCAGTTTTGCTGGGTAGGTGATCCTTGGGTTCATTCCCAGTTCTTTTGCCCTCTGGAATATCATATTCCATGCCCTTCTATCCCTCAGTGTAGAAGCTGCCAGGTCCTGGGCTATTCTGATTGTGTTTACACAATATTGAATTTGTTTCTTCCTGGCTGCTTGGAGTATTTTCTCCTTGATCTGGGGATTCTGGAACCTGGCTATAATATTCCTGGGAGTTTTCTTTTTGGGATCTTTTTCAGGAGGTGATCTGTGGATTCTTTCAACCTCTATTTTGCCCTCTGGATCTAAACATCAGGGCAGTTTTCCTTGAGAATTTCTTGAAGGGTGATTTCTAGGTTCTTTCCTTGATCATGGCTTTCAGGTAGTCCAATAATTTTTAAATTGTCTCCTGGATCTATTCTCCAGGTCAGTGGTTTTTCCCATGAGATATTTCACATTGCCTTCTAATCTTTCATTTGTTTGGATCTGCTTAACAGCACCTTGATTTCTCATAAAGTCATTAGCTTCCATTTGCTCCAGTCTAACTCTGAAGGAATGAATCTCCTCAGTGAACTTTTGAGATTTTTTTCCATCTGGCAAATTCGACTTTTTAAGGCATTCTTCTCCTCATTGCCCTTTTGGGCCTCCTTTGCCATTTGAGTTAGTCTATTTTTTAAGGTGTTGTTTTCCTCAGTCAGGCTGTTGACCCTCATTTCATACTTTTCCTGCATCCTTCTCATTTCTCTTTCCAATTTTTCCCCCACTTCTCTTATTTGATTTTTAAAGTCCTTCTTAGGGTCCTCTATGGCCTGTAACCCACTCATATTTTCCTTTGGGGCTTTTGGAGCAGGATTTCTGACCTCACATCGCTCTTCCTGTCCTATGCTTTGATCCTCTTTGCCCCCCAAATAGGAGTCTAATGTTGCATTTTTCTGTTTAATTTGTTTCCTTTGCCTTGGCATATTGCCACTTGATTACTTGACTTTTCGGCTTGTTGCCACAATAGGACTCTGCCACCAGACAGGGGAGCTTCCATCCTGAACGTGTGGGGGGACAACTTCCATTTCTGGTAAGCTGGATACCCACCCCACAACCTCCACCCCAGACCACAATCCAGATCCAGGGAGGTTAAACCAAGAGCGATTCCCCCCAAGACTGATTGCTGGATCTCCCTATAGTTCGCAGGCCAGGAGCTGGAGCTGCCACTGAAAACTACAAAATGGTGTGTCTCCTCAGCAGCTTCTAGCCCCCATGGGAGGAAGCCGACTTGTTCCCCAAATACTGGTCCCAAAGTCCATAGGGCACTAACCTCTCAGTTTGTCCTAGGCATGTCTGTATTGATAATTCTGGAATCGCCACAGCTGCTGGTGTTCTGGGGTCCCTCCAGCCGGCTGCTGGCCCGGCCGCCCTGGGGCTAAAACCGAAGCTCAATTGGACCTGGGCTCAGCTCTCCACACACTGCACTGCCAGCTCCCAGAGTGATGTGCTGGTCCTTCCTGCAGGGCTGCTGGGCTGTCCTCAGTGGGGGGTTAGCTTCTCTGTGTCATTATGTGGATTCTGGGGCTCCAGAAATTGTTCAGAGCCCCCTTTTACATAGTTTGGAAGGTGATCTGGGGGGAGAGTGCCTTGGATGTGCAGTTTCTACTCCGCCATCTTGGCTCCGCCCCCCTTTTGCCTTTCTTTATATTCCTAGTGCTTAGTGCAGTCCCTAGTAGATGGTAGGTACTTAATAAATGTTTAGTGATTGCTTGACTCATTGACTTTTTGCTATGAGTTTCCTTTTCTCCTTTCTCTTCATCTCAAAACCACTTGACATTATCCCCTACTCTTTCATCCTTATCTAGCCTCTGAAAATCAGTTGTCCTTTCCACTAATCATGACCAAGTCCTCTACATGCACTTTTAAACATTTAATTTTTAAAATTTGATCAAGCATTCATATTTTCTTACTTGAATATACTCCTTCCCACTGGAAATACAAAACTCTTGTCAGATATAAACATTGTCAAAGAAGAGAAATTCGCACAGTCTACAGTATCTCATTCTGCATATATCTCCCTCATTCTGTCATGAGGGAACATTAGTCCTCTGGTTACATTTCCCAGAGTTCTGATATATTTTAGAATTAATTATTTTCACAATATTGATATTATAGTATAAATTGTCTTTCTGGTTATACTCACTTCATTTCTGCATCAGTTCATACAACTTTTCCCAGATTTCACTGAAACCATATTTTTCTTCATTTCTAATATTGCAGTTGTATTCCATTATATTCAAATACTGTAACTTTTTCAGCCAATTCATGCCCTGTTTGGTTTTCAGTTCTTTTCTATTACAAAAAGTACTGCTATAAATATTTTTGCACATATAATATCTTATCCTCTTAAATTTTTTTCTTTGGTATAATTGCCTAGTAGTTATTTTGCTTGGTCAAAGAATACACAGTTCAGTAACCTTTTGATATTGTTGCAAATTGCTTTCCAGAATGTCTGGACCAATTCACAGGTTCATCAGTGTGTCTGTTTTCCCTCAGTCCCTCCAACATTTGTCATTTTCTTTTTTTTTTGTTAGTTTTGTGTGAGGTAGAATCTCAGAATTATTTTAATTTGAATTCTCTATTAGTGATTTAGAGCATTTTTTTTCCACATGGATTTGCAGCTAAGATTAGAAAGGAAACAGTTAACTGGGGGAAAATTCTTTGCAGCAAATTTCCCCCAATAAGGGTCTCATTTCCAAGATATATAAGGAACTAATTCAAATTCCCTTTCCCTAACTGATAAATGATCAAAGGATATGGACAGGCATTACTCAAGGATTCGTCCAAAGTATCTACATATATTCTTTAACCCCTCCCGTCCCTTACTATCTTTGCCAGCACCTCAAACATCTTCTTTTTCTAATCTTCTTTCTCTCTCTATCAACTGGATCCTTCTCTTCTGCCTACACATGTCCAAGACTCCCACATTCTTAAGAAAAATTAGATCCTGCATCTCTCCTCTCTTTCTCAGTCATATTCCTAGAAAAACCTGTCTAGGACCATTGCCTTTAATCAACAATCATTTACTAAGAGCTTACTGTGTGTCAGTACTATTCTCAGAGCTTTACAAATATTATCTGATTTGATCTTTTTTTTTAAACAAATGCTTTATTAACTTCTGTTTTACATCATTCATTTCCACCAGATTTTGAGTTACAATCATTTTCCCCCCATCATTCCCCTACCCAACCTCCCAGAATAGCAGTCCCACAAGATATTGCTTCCTCCAATCTGCTCTCTCCCATACCCTCTCCCATACCCCCTTCGACTTTTCCATTAGAGGAAGGTGAATCTTTGTGTCCCAATGCCTGCACATCTCATCTCCCTATTACAAGCAAAAGAGTATTAATAATAGTATTTATATATATTTGAAACATTTAATGTTACGACCTCGAATTTCAGATCCATTTCCTTCCTCCCTTGTCACCCATTCCCTCTTGGGAGATAAGTAATTCAGTATATGTTGTACATGTCTAGCTATGCAAAACATTATCATAGTAGATATATTGTACAAGGCTACTTATAATTCCCTCCCACTCATCCCACCCCCCACCTGGTCCATTCCCTACATGATCCTGTCCCTCTTCTATAGTGGGTACTTCCAACCTCCCCTCCCCCCAAGGATGCCCTCCCATCCATCATCCCTCCTCTCATCCCCCTTCCCCCTATCCTGCTGCAGGTTGAGATATCCCATTTAGTATGTATGTCATTTTCTCCCTGAACCAAATTCAGTGTGAATGTGGTTTTGCCTTTTTAGCCTTCCTTATTCTCCCCCTCTTTTGCAACCACTTCCCCTTGCTTCTTCTACATGGGATAGTCTACCCTACCCTGTCTCTCCCCATCTCCTCCTGTCACTTTCCTCTCCCACCTCATAATTTCATCCCTTGAGTATTCTCCCTTCCCAACAAATTCAACCTATGCCCTCTATCCATATATAACTGTAACCATATACACACACATTCACATATGTATTCATATGACCACACCCCCTTCTTCCATTATTTTCATAGTGAGAAAGATATCATCAGTCACAGATATTGCTTTTCCATATAGGAATGTAAATAGTTCAACTTTGATAAGTTCCTTTTGATTTCTTTTCCCTGATTACCTTCTCAGGCATCTCTTCCTTCTTGCGTCTGGATGTCAAATTTTCTATTCAACTCTGGTTTTTTCCTCAAGAATGCTTGAAAGTCCTCTATTCCACTGAATGACCATATTTTCCCCTGAAACAAAATACTCAGTTTTGCTGGGTAGGTGACCCTTGGGTTCAATCCCAGTTCTTTTGCCCTCTGGAATATCATATTCCATGCCCTTCCATCCCTCAGTGTAGAAACTGCCAGGTCCTGGGCTATTCTGATTGTGTTTCCACAATATTGAAATTGTTTCTTCCTGGCCGCTTGTAGTATTTTCTCCTTGATCTGGGGATTCTGGAACCTGGCTATAATATTCCTGGGAGTTTTCTTTTTGGGATCTTTTTCAGGAGGTGATCGGTGGATTCTTTCAACCTCTATTTTGCCCTCTGGATCTAAAACATCAGGGCAGTTTTCCTTCAGAATTTCTTGAAGGGTGATTTCTAGGTTCTTTCCTTGATCATGGCTTTCAGGTAGTCCAATAATTTTTAAATTGTTTCTCCTGGATCTATTCTCCAGGTCAGTGGTTTTTCCCATGAGATATTTCACATTGCCTTCTAATCTTTCATTTGTTTGGATCTGCTTAACAGCATCTTGATTTCTCATAAAGTCACTAGCTTCCATTTGCTCCAGTCTAGCTCTGAAGGAATCAATCTCCTCAGTGAACTTTTGAGATTCTTTTTCCATCTGGCAAATTCGACTTTTTAAGGCATTCTTCTCCTCATTGCCCTTTTGGGCATCCTTTGCCATTTGAGCTAGTCTATTTTTTAAGGTGTTGTTTTCCTCAGTCAGGCTGTTGACCCTCATTTCATACTTTTCCTGCATCCTTCTCATTTATCTTTCTAATTTTTCCTCCACTTCTCTTATTTGATTTTTAAAGTCCTTCTTAAGGTCCTCTATGGCCTGCAACCTGCTCATGTTTTCCCCTGGGGCTTTTGGAGCAGGACTTCTGACTTCACAGTCCTTTTCCCGCTCTATGCCCCCAAAATAGGAGTCTAGGGTTGCATTTTTCTGTTTCCTTTGCCTTGGCACGTTGCCACTTAATTACTTGACTTTGGGGCTTGTTGCCACACTATGGCTTTAAGGCCAGATAGAGGAATTTTCGTCCCGAACGTGTGGGGGGCAACTTCCGTTTCTGGCAAGCTATAAACCCACCCACAACTTCACCCTAGATCACAATCCAGATCCAGGGAGGTTAAAGCAAGAGCGATTACCCCCCAAGACTGATCGCTGGATTTCCCCACGATTTGTAGGCTGGGAGCCAGAGCTGCCTCTGAAAACTACAAAATGGTGTTTGTCCTCAGCGGCTTCTAGCCCCCAGGGGAGGGAGCTGACGCATTCCCCAAATACAGGTCCCAAAGTCCATAGGACACTAACCTCTTACTTTGTCCTAGGCATGTCTATGTTGATAATTCTGGAGTCGCCACAGCTCCTGGTGTTCTGGGGTTCCTCCAGCTGGCTGCTGACCCTGCCACCCTGGGGCTAAAACCTCGGCTCACTGGACCTGGGCTCGGCTCAGCTCGGCTCCTGCACTCTGCGCTCTGCGCTGTGCGTGCTGCCGGTTCCCAGACCGCTGCGCTGGTCCTTCCTGCAGGGCTGCTGGGCTGTCCTCAGCGGGAGGTTAGCTTCTCTATGTCATTCTGTGGGTGCTGGGGCTCCAGAAGTTGTTCAGAGTCCTTTTTTACATAGTTTGGGGGGAATCTGGGGGCAGAGAGGCTTGGACGAGCTGTTTCTACTCCGCCATCTTGGCTCCGCCAGCTGATTTGATCTTTACAGCTCTGTGAGTTTGATGCTTTTATTATACACATTTTACAATTGATAGTGCTGGCCATAGAGCCAGGAAGACTGAGTTCAAATCTTTACTAGCAAGATGACCCTAGTCAAGTCACTTAACATCTTCTTGTCTCATTTTCCTCAATTATAAAATGGGGATAATAATAGCACTTCCCTCCCAGGGTGTCATGTTGATCAAATGAGATATTTGTAAGGTGCCTGACACATAGCAGGGTAGTTAATAGAAACTTTTTCCCTTCTCTTCAGCAGGTTGAGGTTAAGTGACTTGCCCAGGCTCCTCTTATGAAGTATTTGAGATCAGATTTGAACTCAAACCTTTCTGATTCCAGGCCTGTTGCCCTATTACTTTATGCTATCTTGTTGTTATGGGGGTGGCATGATTAAAACTACCTGGAGCCGGTTTTGAACAAAGTCTTGAGGGATTGTAAGAAAAGGAGATGAAGAAGTAGAGCATTCTAGGTCTGAGAAACGACTGATACAAAGCATGAAGATGTATTAGAGCATTGTGTTCAAGGAATAGCCAATTGGCTAATTTGTGTGAGAAGACTAGAAAGGGAGGAGGTTGGGTCATGAAGAGCTTTAAATGCCATATAAAGGACTACTTCATAGTAGAGGTAATAGGACTTAATGGGATCCAATTTTTGAGTGGGGGGCAAGGATAAAAAAATCATTCTAGGAGCTCTGTTGGTGAATATATTGGCATAGGGAGTGACTTGCAACTGGGTGTAATGGAAATGCAGATTTAAAGATCTTCCCTGCCCCTAGCATAAGTGCACCTGGAGCCTGTGGTGGGAGGCTTGTTTTTCAGGAAAGCCCACACCTTGATACTTTGTGATTAGGCAGTGGGTCAAGGAGGTTGTTACATTCTCTGAGCCAAGAGAAGGCTATATAAGCCCTGAGGAGAGGCTTTGCTTTGGGGCTCACTTTGAGAAGTGTTGTGTGATTTGACCAGATGAGACCCTGGGAAGCCGTTGTTGAGAGCCCCCCGGCTTTGAAAACCCAGATGTTGATGCTTCCCTCTCTGGTAACTGTGATTTGGTATTGATGCATGTAATGTTGGGACAGTTTGGAAGCCTGTCTGTTTGATCTGTAAGTTCTGTAACTCTGAAGTTCGGGTGCTGACCTTTTTCCCCTGAACTAGGTAATGTGTGTTTGTTTGATTAAAGTAAGCTTGTTAACCCATTTTGAGTTGCTTTCCTTTTGAAAAGCAGATCTAAGAACCTGTGTTGGCAGTCACCCTAGGGATATTGGGGTGCTTGCTGCTACACTGGGAGACAGGGAGATGGTCTCAATAGGAAGTTGGTTGAGATTTGGTAACTGATTGCACATAAGAGGTGAATGAGAGTGGGGAGGCAAGATGACCCTGAGGCTGTGAACCTGGGTGACTAGGGGTATGGTGGTACCTTTGAAAGTAATAGGGAAGTTTGAAACAGGAGTGGGATTTGAAGGAGGAATAATGAGTTCTATTAGTTTGAGATGCCCACAAGACATCCTGTTTAAAATGTCCAATAAGTAGTTGGTGATGTGGGCCTGGAACTCAGAAGAGAGTCTAGGGCAAGATATATAATAGAAATAATTGGCAATGAGATGATCATTGAACCCACGAGAGCTAATGAGATCATCAAGTGAGATTATGTACAGAGAAAAGAGGGCCTAGGATAAAACACTTTTTGTCTTTCTTCTCTTTAACATAATTCTGTACTTTGAACCAGAATATGTGCATTACATGTACAGAAGGTAGAAGAGCTTGGTTTTTTTTGTTTTCTTTGTTTTTTGTCTTGCTCCTTAATTGTTTCTAGGCATGGGCCTGGTGGTAATGTTCTTCCTAACTTCCTATAGCTACTCACCATAGCCTTCCCTTCTTGTGCAGAAGAGAAGATTTAAGGGTAGGGTGGCTGAATAGTGAGGGAACATTCTAGGAGGGTCCCAACGTTAGGCTCCAATATGACCTTGACCTCACACTTAGAGAGTTTGTCTTGGGAATGTGCACTAAAGAAGGGTCCTTGGGGAGAATTAGAATCCTTAAGAAGACATCAAACTCAGTGGTTCTGTTATGTTATCTTGGTGTCTTTGATATGAGAAATAGGTCTGTGAAGACTGAGGGCTAACTTGTATCTAAAATGTTAGCTATCTCTTTTGTGAGAGAAGATTCAGAGATATGAAATAGTCCAACTCAGAAAACAAACACAGATATGCTTATCTTCCTAATAGAGGTGTGAATTATTTAAAGTCCAAAAGGCAGCTGCTTCCAGGCATTTCATCATGTACAAAGAGAGGCATTTTGTCTTGTAATGTGTTTTTTGGGGGAGGATTTTCAAAGTCATAGGTTTTCAGAGGTCTTAGAGAGGTAGTAGACACCTTTGCCTTGATCCCAAAGCACAGGATTCCTTCCAATGAATGGATTGAAGGGAGATTACAAAAATTATAGATTGCATCTTTCATTCTGATCATGGCTGGTTCAAGGAGCATTTGAAATTACAATGTAGCATTATTTATCTAAATGAATGCAAGAACTGTTAAATCTAATGTTGGTTAATAACCAACAAATTCAGCTAACAATGTGATGAAATTGTACCACATGAATTTTTCAGCGACTGCTTTTACAGTGTTTACTGTTCTAATTGGCATGTACAGCTTAAATAGAGATGCAACTTTGGAAGAGCTTATCACCCCAAATTCACCTGGCATAATTTATAAAGCTGGCCAGCAGTGGGGTGAATGCACAGATTTATGTTAAATAGTCCTTGAGTATCACATGAGATAGTTAACCAGAAAAAAGAATGGATCCTGGTTCAGTCTCTGAAAGGTCAATTAACACAACCCCTGATGTAGAGAAGAATGGCATTAGTTTTAATATCAAATTTATATAAAGCAACCTAAAATATTACTACTTTACAGATGAGACTTAGAGTGTTATGAGTTTTTATTAGGCTCATAAGATTTAGAAGTAGAAGGGACTTAGAGATCGTTTAATCTAACCCCCAATTTTACAGGTGAGGGCATAGCGGTGGCACAGAATAAAGTACAAATGCTTTGAAGTGAGATGCTCTGGTTTCAAATCATTCTGAACACTGATGAGATGTTGAACACATACTTTAATTTCTCAGTACCTTGATTTCCTCATCTATAAAATAAAGAGGTTTGACTAAAGTACTTCTGTGGTCCCTTCCGGCTACAGTTCAGTCTCTCATCCCATGATCCCTATGTCATGGACATTTAGATACATTGTGCTCAAATTCAAAGACACACCAGGTGCCAGGACTCCAAATCCAGAGCTTTTTCTGCTTTCCCAGAGGCACCCAAGAAAGTAGGTATTAGAACCATTATCCCAACCCATGTCTCAGCTTCAAATCCAGTGTTCTTTTCTCTACATCCTAGTGCCTATAACTGCTTCTTTGGGTGGGGAATCAGGAGTAGTAATCATTGTTAAAACATAGATTTTCAAAAGTGTTCATTTAGGGAACGATCAAGGGGGAAAAAATGTACAGAATGTAACAATTCAGTGTGGGGAGGAGGTGGGTAGGATTTCACAGTGGTGCTTTCCTTCTGTTTCTTTCCATTCACTAGCTGTTGTTTTGATCAGCCTGTCCTTTAGGCTATCATTAGCGTCTTTTGGGGGAAAGTACTCAGTCCATAAATATGAAAATAAGCCCATAATTGACCCTTGGACTGAATTTGTTTCCATTAGATTCTGCCATTGAAAAATGCACCTCCTTGTCAAGTCTTTCTGCGTGAAGTAAGCTGATGGTGCATCACACATTAGATAACAAAGACATGTCCTGTACTGAGGATGTGGTAGTAATGGTGATAGAGGGGGGAAGAATGGAGAGTGTTAGAGTAAAGGATGTGTAGGTATCTATTTTACAGCTGAAAGCACAATTGGATGAAATTCTAAAGTGCCTGCTGAGTTTATATATCGTTAATGCTAATTAATCTGAGGGCTATTGAATAATCAGTAATGAAAACTGATCAGTATGTCCCAATCATTGTGGTGGGAGGCTGACACACACACCTGGGAGGGTCAGAATGGGAGAGTATTTTGGAGATGAGAGATGCAAGATAATATAATGGCAAAGCACTAGGGGTTGCCACACCTGCTTGTAGGCTGTAATGGAGCCTTGCTGAATGCAGGGAGATTTCTCTGTTAAATGGTACATAATACTCAGCAGCCTTCTGGGAGAGGATGGGAACTGCTGCAGTGTCCCGGGCATCATGTATAATATTCCAGTTGTTGTCTCGGCTTGTAGCCACAGCTGTAGAGTTCTGTTGCACAACTTAAGGTTGTTTTTTTCCCCCTTCCTGGAATTCCTACTGCTGACTGAAGAGAACATATGGCATTGCTATTGCATCAAGACCTACAGGCAATTGCAATTTATACATTCAGCTAAAATGGTGCTGCTCGGTGGGGAAAGAAAACCACTCGCTTCAAAGCATGAAACACAAAAGGCTTGAGATTTCAAGTTCACATCTTTACCAGGAAACAGAGCTACTACCGGTGCAAAAAATCTGTGGGGTACTGCTTTTAGCTAATTGTATCCACTGGAGGATTGGGATGCTTGAAATACATGTGCTCCTCAGGAAATCTGTCGCCGTGATGATCACCTTTATTTGAAAAGCCTGATAATCCCCATTCTGAAATCACTAAGAGCTTCACTTCTTTGCCAGTTTCCCTTGTGGTCTTGCTGTAAGGTGCTAGACACCTGAACAAGCATTGTTATCTCGGAATCATTGCATAGGCACACTGTGCTCTTGATGATCAGAAAAAATACCTTTCGGGGAATTCCTGTATAGTTTGTCCATCTGGGTCAAATTTCTTGAATCTGTTCATGCTTCAGTACTTCAAAGATCTCTGATTTTTGTACATGTGTACTTCACTCATTTAATACAGATGGTATCTTCTTTGACAAAGTTGATGGTCTTCAAGATTTATTGTGAGCAAAAAAAAAATTGTTGCAGCCAACTTGGTAAAGGCCCTTTCTAAGGCTGGTTGTCAGATTACAGACATATTGTCCAAACCATTCTGTTCATATATTATGTTAATTCCTAGGTAACTTACACACATGATTTACAAACTCTTAAAAAGCCATCAGAAAATGTCTTCTATTCTTCACTCATAATTCTTATCTTCTGCCTGCTTAATAGAAGTGTGACCTTTACTATGTTATTTATCTTTAAGATTTTGAAGCTATAGGTTACATTAAATGCACAATGGAAAAAACATAGCCAATAAAAGGTGTATCACACACTGAGCTTCCCTCAGTTAACATACTGTATCTGAACTTCAACACAATGAGCTGGAGAGGGCAAATACCATATTTCTTTTTATCTTTACTTTGCTTATTCCATCCTACCACTTTATCCCTCTGAGAGCAATTGTAGGATTTTTTCAACAATTTCCCTGAAAATGTTGAAATAGACAGGTAATAATGTAGAAGGTTCTGTGGTAAAGGAGGGGGGGGTAGTTGAGAATGTGAGAAATGGTGGAATGTTTGCATTGACAATTCTCTTATGATTCAGTGTGGCCTTGGAACATTAATAGACATTTGGGGTAGTAGCCAGGGGCCATAGATATTTCAGACTCAATATAGATTTGTGATAAAATGTAATGTATAAGTATAATGTTATATTTATTTATATGGTTATATTTGTATTATTATAGATTTGGATTACATATGAAATAAGTATAATAAAATATATAATTGTAAAATATAATAAATATATATTATGTCAGAAATATTTATAACCCCTTGGCTCTCACTCTCTCTACTGTGAATATAATATAATACATACATCAACACAAAACATGAATACATGTATGTATATGTATGTTTGTGTTTATGCATGTATTATATACACATATGTATTATATGCGCACATATAACAAAGGGCATAGGACACTGAGTGAGAAGTAGATGTACAGCCTCCATGAACAGTAAAGAGAATTGTAAATGTGAATCTCTATTCACCATCCTGGAAACTTACCCTTAAGGGTCCACATAAATTTGAGCAGTTGACCATATGAAATGTTCTTTCATGGGCAATAAAAGCAGAGAGAGGCAACTACATGTTTTCCTAAATTCCAGACTCCTACTAGTATTTGTCTGCATAATTTTTCAATTTCTCTTTCCTGAGATCACACACAATGCACACCTTGCTGGTCGGGTGTAGGCAATATTTGAAACAAAACAAAACAAAACAAAAAAAATCATGTAACAGCCGCATCTTTTGTTATTGAATCTGGCCTTGGTGCTTAGATTCAGCCTCTCTGTGTTTTGATTAGAAATGCTCAGACTAATATAGAGTGGCAAATTCTATATCTGCTCCCTCAGAAATAGGCACTGGACAGTTTGGAAATGAAGGAGCCTACTTTAAGGAAGAAAAGTCTCTGGGTTTTTATACTTTATTAAATGGCATCTTTTCAGGTAGAGAATCTTACCTTTCATTTATATATGTAAATGGAGCTTTTAAACATTTACTTTCTAATTATATTGAAACTCTGCAAAACTGAAAACATGAGCAAACTGTCATTAATATCTAGATATTTAAGCAGAAACCCCCATACCCAAAATAGTCCAAATGACTCAGACTATCCAGAGGAGAATTTAAAAGTAAAAAAAAAAAGAAAAGAAAAGAAAAAGCCTATCCAGCTCCTGAGCATTTCAAAGTGAAGGATTAACTGTTAATGTCTGTGTGGTAATTTGGAGGATCTGCTATTACGTTAAGGGTGGCTGTGAAGATTTCAATCTCTTTATGTCTCCTCATCTTTTTATGATTCTATGTTTCTTACCTGTGCTCCCCCCCAAGATAACAGGTATTGGAAAGAGGGCTGAACTTCTTGATTCTAAATTTTCTTCTTATTTCCCTGTCAGGTAGAATGATTTGGGACTAGGAAGGAAGGATCAAATATGGCACCTGGGTATCTGATACTCAAGATGAGTAAGGGGACAGTGAAAGAGTATCAAAGTGCCTGGAGGAGTTAAGGTCACTTGGCCCAGAGGAATGATGTCGTATGGGCCTGAAAGAACTAGTTGGGCAAGTGGCATCTAAATAGGGCACTAGGCTTAGAGTCAGGAAGACCTGAGTTCAAATCTGGTCTCAGACACTTACTATCTCTGTGATCTGGGCAAGTTTCTCAATTACTGCATGCCTCACTTTTCTCATCTGTAAAATTGATACAATAATAGCATCAACCTTCTAGGGTTTTTATGAGGCTCAAATGTTATAATGATTGTAAAGTTCTTAGCATAGTGCTTGGCACATAGTAAATGATATATAGATATTAACTATTATTATTATGAAAGGACTGGTAGATGAGATTGCTGTATGCTCCTTGAAAGATTGTGGAAAGCAAGTGAAGTATCATAGAATGGGAGAAGAAAAAAATGTCCCATTTTGAGGTAAGTGAATAGCTTCTACAAACTATAGGCCAAGTGAACTTGACTTGTGATCAGTGAGTCTAGACAAAGTTACATTATAGTGCAATGGAACTAGATGAATGACTCTACCCAAAGAACAATCCTTCAGGGTTCAATAGTGACATGAAGGGAGTTTTCCAATGGTGTGTACAAAGGATCTGTGCTTTTTCCTCCAATAAATTTTATCAATGATTTAAACAAAAACACAGATTGCATGATTTTCAAGTATGAATTTGACTCAAATCTGTGAGGAGTAGCTAATGTACTGGATCACAAAATCAGTATTCAGAGAGATCTTAATAAGTTGGAGTATTGTTCTGTATCTCATAAAGTGAAATCAATGGGGATAAATGTGAAATCTTACACTTGGGCTAAAAAAGTCAACCTCAGAAGTGGGAGGCTTGCTGGGACAGTCATTTGTCTGGGGAAAAGAAAAACAGACCTAAGGATTTTAGTTGACTACCCCTCAGTGATTCAATGACCTGCTATGGCTACCAAGTAAACACATGCAAGTTAAAAGAGACATAATAGTATGGTTGGATGGCATCTTTTCTGGGCACCTCATTTCTAGAAGGATAAGCTGAAGAATATCCAGAAGATCTCAACAAGCATGGTGAGGGACCTTGAGTTTATGGAATAAAATACCAGTTGAAGAACCTTGGGATATTTAACATGGAGAAGAGAAGACTTAGGGTGACATTATAGCCATCTTGAAATACTTGAATGATTTTCATAAGGAAGACGGATTATATTTACTTTGCTTGGACATAGTAGTCAGAACTAGGAACAATGGGTGGAAATTGCTTCCGCCAAAATCAAATTTAGGTCTGATTAAAGGAAAAAATTCCAAACAGTGAGAGTTATCTAAAAGAAGGAATGGCTACCCCTGGTGGTAATAGGATCCCCCCCTCACTTGGGTGACTTTAAGCAACAGCTGGATAACCAGGTATGTTGTAGAGAAGATCCTTTTTCACATACCAGCTAGGCTAGGTATAACAGCTGAGGTTCCTTCTAACTCTGAAATTTTTTGATTCTGATAAATTTCCATATAGAAACCACCCAACATGTTGGAGGCCCTCTCATTCTTTTCTATCCTAAGCATATCAGTGTATAACTTACCTGTTCTCTCATCCTTGCTACATGTCTGACTAGCTCCTTTTCTGGTCATATATTATCTTGGTAGTATATTTTATCTTACTTCTTGCATATTATATTTTGCAATGGGAAAGCTGGATAGAAATAGAAAAGGCCTGGATTTGAATCTTGCTTTTGAGACTTAGGGATTGTGTAGTGATCAGCAAGTCACTTAATGACTTTGAGACTCATACTCCACTCTTATTAACCTGATCTTGTTTGTTTGTTCTTTATTTCATGTGCTGTGTGCGCTATTGCACAGATGGATAAAATACCTGCTTTTTTGCAAGCATTAGGATATAAACTCATCTTCTAGAAGCTGACCAAAAGTATCTTTGATACAACCCTAGAAGTGGGCAGGATGATGGAGGGAATATATACTTTATCTCATTATTATTATTTTTGTCACTATTGGTATGAAAATAATTGTGACTTCTTTCTGATCCTTTGTATATCTATAGACCTTCAAAGGAACAACCATGATTTCAGAAAAGGTCTCCATGTCTCAGACTCTCCAGGTATAAACTGGATGAAGTTATACCTGACTTATAAATGGGTGAACATCAAAATTCAATAACACAAACATGTGCCTAATAGGGCCAAAACACTATATTGGTGCAATGGAGATTAAGACTTCAACATTGTCCTTGAAGTACATACATTCTTGTAGGGGATATAGAAAATGAGATGACATACAGGTATACAAAATACTTTGCAAAGCTTAAAAGTAAGTAGGTAGAAAGAGAACCAGATGACTGCACCATGAAAATGAAAACTATTATATTATTTTAGAAAAATCGTTCTCATCTTGTTCAATGGAGTTCAGATAGAAATGGTCCTTGAGTAAATCACTATCTTGATATGATTCTTTTATATTTAATCTTCTGTGGACTTTTTTCACAGGCATATAAGATAACTGCTTCTTTGTAGTTGGATCAAAGTATTATAATGTGTGTTCATCTTGTAGACTCACTCTAAGTACAATTGAAGTAGCAGAAAGGATGATGGGAATGATATATACTTCATATCCTGTACACATATAATGTTGGTTACTTCTGATAGGTCCCCACATTTTGAAAGTTTTGTATTCCTAGTAGCTTAGAGCTTTGCTATGTTTACATCTATGAAAATATTTTTTCTTAAACTTTTATGAATCAATTAATTCTAGGCAATTGTGGACAACAATTTGGCATGTGATAATGACAAATGATAAAATGTACGGTTTCACTGAGTTCTTAAGGATATTTTGAAATCTGTATCTATAGTAAGTAGAGCAACAAAATCTGGGTTCCAATTCCACCTCTGTGTGACCCTGATCAAAACCTTTATTTCTCAGAGCTCTAGGCAACTATTTAAGACTATAAGTTACAGAGACTGTGCTGACCTGCATTGGTAGAGGGGATTTCCTCTCCAGGGACTTTTCTATACTAGTGAAATCACAGGTCGAATACCTGTTACTATTTGTGGTATGTAGATTTTTCATCTGTCGGTTTATGAATGATAGGGAGTTTCTCATGTGTAATTCTAGCTACCAGATCTTATATCATTAGATATGTGATGGATGATTAATTTTTGCACCTATGTGCTGTCCAGTTTCTACTTTTCCTTGCATAGTCTGCATCAACCATTTAATCTGCACTCCTTAAAGATAACCCTTCTATAATTTCTGGTGGCAGTGTTCTGGTCCTTAATTCCCATCATAAACCCCTTCCATTTCTAGAAACAAATCTACATGACTCATCCATTTGTTCTAAGCTTCTTTGTAAACATATTGTTGGTTGAGTTCATGAAGATGTCACCCATGGAGGGGATTTTCATTTCACTTTTGGATCTTGGCCATTTCACAGGTTCCATCTGGAGATAAACTGCTTTCAGTTACATTTGCCAAATTCTGTGTTGTGTACCTGTTTTTGGCCTTATAATTGCTCAGTAAAGTGATATCTTTTTGTTTCAAAAGTATTCTGTTTATTTTTTGCTTGTTTGTTATATACTCTGAGAATGTCTATTAATCATCTTCCTCTTTTTTGGTGAGGATGTGTTAATATTTCTATAGCTGCTTGTGGGTGATGAGCCCTATGCTTTGTTAAAATTGTACAGGTTTTCGTTAGGATGCTTTCCAAATCTGCTATGGTCTATTTTACAGTTCCAAAAGTGTACACTAAGACTGGGGTGACATAGATATTAACTGCTGAATAAATGTTTTCATTTAATTGTGGTTTCAGGATGCTAATATGTCTCAATGTATTCAGATGTGGCTTCCTCTTTGATAGTTTCATGCTTATGGGGCTTGACTGGAGAGTCCAAGGTATTTATAAGTATAGCCTTCTTTCATTGGTTCAATCTGACCCTCGGATATAAGTTCAAACTCTTCAGTCTCTAGCTTTCCTTGTACGTTAATCAAGTCCAAATGACATTTTCATAGCATCAGAGACAGATTGAACACAACAAAAGAACTATCTTATGTGTTTTTTTTTCTTTTTGGTAAAGCCTTATAGCTTGCTGTTATCCATGTATATCAAGTGTTAAGATGTTTTGGTTAGATTTTTTCTTTAATCTTGAAGCCATGCTTAATTCTATTTAGGAGAAATGATCATGGATTTAAGACTGGAATAGTACTATAATGGGTTTAAACTGTATCTCCCCAAAATGCCGTATTTCACATCAATTGTTTTTGACATTATTATGTTGATAGAATGATAATTAGAAAGATAAACCCAAAACAATATGAAAGTTTTCAGTGCCAAAATCTAGACTGAAGGGAGAAATTACTCCTCATTGAGAGGAATCTAGAAGGATTTCATGGAAGAAGTAACATGTTGACTATATATTGATGAATATGATGAATTTGGATAAGTATGGAGGGCATTCCCAGTATAAAGAACATTTGTATGGGCAAGAGACATGAATGTGAAGATCAGGCTTAGGTATAAGAAAGAAATCTAGTTAATTGGAGGATAGAATACATGAAAGGGAATCAGAGTTAAGCCTGGAAATTTAGGTTGGGTTCAAATTATGGAGGGCTTTGGATATTTTATGGCTTTTAAACTTATTATACCTTTATTCAAATTTTAAATGCTATCAATTAATAAAAGATTATTATTAAATTTATTAATTTTTGTTATTACATTATTCATTTTAAATTTTATTTAAGTTTTTTTATTTATTATTTTATGAATAGGCAATGGGGCACCACTGAAGGATATTGAATAGAGTGATGATATGATTAGAACTGTAGCTAGGTAAATTACTCTGGCAGCAATTTATGGATTGATTGGAAGGGTTAACAACTAGAGGCTGGGTGACTTATTAGGATGCTATTATAACATATTAGAAAAAAATCTTATAAAGGCTTGAAGTAGGGTTTCAACAGTGGGAATGAAATAAGAGGTAGATGAAAGACATATCAAAATGGCAAAATTGATAGGAATAGATGAGTTCTTTGACATGAGAGGCAAAGAACTGGGAAAATTAAATGATGATCTTAAGGTTTTAGGTTTGGGAGACTGGGAGAATAATATTCTCAACAAAAACCAGGAAGATCTGTTTGGGTATGGGATGGGAAATTCAATTTTGTGCATGCTACTTTTCAGCTGTTGAAAAGACTTGGAGATATCCACCACTTAGTAGGAATGTATGTTTGAAACTTAAAAGAAAAGAGAAGACTAGAAATGTAGGTTAGAAGTGCACTTGGAGGTGATAGTTGAAGTCTTCTGAAATAATGAGGCCACCAATGCATAGTGTAGAGAGGGAAAAGGACCAAAGACAGAGCCTGGGAAGGTGAGCACATTTAGGGTACAGGAGTATAAGGGGTGAAGGAAAGAGAGAGGAATGGGTAGAAAGTTAGGAAGAGAAACAGGAAAGTGCAACTTGAATTGGAAGAGAGAGTTTCCAGGAGGCAGTGACAAAAATATAAATGCTGCAGAGTGGTTGATGAGATTTTCATTGTTCGTGATCCTTTAGGGAAAATTCTAACACAAGTCACTGCCAGGAATTTGTGATAAGGTGATAGGAGGATAAGGAGGATAATCAGGAACCAAAGAAGACAAGTCAAAATTGTCATGAGGAAGAAAATTCATGGTGAAAGTAATAATAATAATTAAAAATAATAATGGCTAACATTTATATGGTACCTACTATGTGCTGAGCACTATGCTAAGTGTTTCACTTAACCTCATAGCAACCCTGAAAATTATGTACTATTATTATTTTACAGATGTGAAATTTGAGGCAAACAGAGGTGATGTAACTTGCCCAAGGTCCCACAGCTAGTAAGTGTCTTAGTGGAAAAAGTAAAAGGCAAATCACATATATGGAGAGCAAGGCAGAGATAGATCTACAGAGTTTCTACTCAAATCTACGTTTGCTCTTTAGATATTTTCACCCACTTTTAATCATGTCTGTCCAAATTACACCAAGGGAATTTCTGTGCTGGCATTTCCTTTGGGCACACACACCATTTTCCCTCTCAGGTAATTTTAGTGAGTGAATCTTGTGAAATGCTCTAATTTGGGTATATCGCAGTTATGGGTAGACTTCCATGTGAACTCTTATATCTTGTATCCCTTCCAGTCCACCAAATAGGGCATTCAAATACCTCTCCATTGGAATATCAGTTACCTACTACCCATCTACCAGTACTGATGGTAGTGGTAGTGGTGGTGAATTGTGGTGGGAGGGAACTGGGTAGCTGAAAGGCAGAGAAGTGTGTGTGTGTGGGTGTCATAAGCCTACAAGAGTAGAAACATAAAATGTGAGTTGTAATTTTAAGAAGCCTGGTTAGAAAACCAATGAGCTGTGTAGTAGACAAAAGATTTTATCTTTCAGTTTCTCAGAGGGACAATTAGACTGCAAGTTTTTCACAGATAAGTACGTCATGTTTCCTACCTGGTTATTAGTGGCAGGTGTCAATTTGCAATCCAGTTGTAGGAAGCTATTGTAGAATTCAGAATGCTTTGTAAAATCGCCTATATGATGCCCAATTTTTCCATTAGACTGTGAGAATGGGGGTGCATGTGTGAGCAAAGGGAATATCAAAGGCAGACACTATAGTACACAAGAAAGGTCTTATCTAGTTACTTCCATGATCAAGTCATTTTGTTTTTAGAGGTTTTAGTTTGGGTTAAATGGTTTGGGAATTAGGAAGTGTTAGAATAATTCACTTTGACATTTAACTTCTGTGATCTTTTGAGGTAGATGTCATCAATGTAGGCACCCAGAGCTATAGATTCCAGTAGTTATATTACAAATAATATTAGCTCTTCATTTTGAGTACTTTTATCACATTGAGAAAGGGTCCTTTTCTTCCTGTGATTTTTAGTGTTTTAAACATAAATTAGTATTGAATTTTGAACATTCTTTTATGTACCTATTAATAAAGCAGGCAATTTTTTGTTATGTGATCAATTATGTTAATATTCCCTAATGTTGAACTATCCTTGCATTTCATGAATAAATCTATATCATTCTCCTAAACTTTTTTAATATTGTTAATTTATAGTGTGACTTTTTATGTTTAGATCATTTATCTATTTGGCATTTATTATGGTATATGGTGTGAGTTGTTTCTCTAAGCCTGTTTTCTGCCAAACTGCATCAGTTTTTGAGTACTTCTTGTCTTGGCTCTCCTAATTCTTGGACTTACCTAATACAAACTGCTGTGCATATTTGTTTCTGGGTCTTATTTAATTATTTTTTTCCATTGATCTACTTAAAAAAAATCTGGTACCTGACAAAAAATAGACAGTATGGAACAATTGTTAGAGTGGTAGATTCATGAAGAATGAGTTTAAATCCTTCTACTTACACTTATTGTCTGTGTGACCACAGGCAAATCATTTAACCTGTTTGAGCCTCGGGCAACTCTTTAGGATTTATCTACTAATTTACAGAGAGGTTGTAATCTGTGTTGGTGGAGGGAGTTCCAATACTGATGAAATCAGCATTCCAAATATATTTATGACCAGATAGTTTTGATAATTATTGCTTTGTAATATAGTTTGAGATATAGTCATGCCAAGCCCTCTTCCTTCTTTTCCCCTTCCCTTATTTCCCTTGATTTTCTTGCCCTCTTTTTCTTCCATATGATTTTTTGTTATTATTTTGTTTAATAAAATAAAACATCAATTTAGCATAGGGATGAATTTATAATCTAATAGCACCATCATTTTTACTGTATTGCTGAGGTCCAGTTGTCAACATTGTCTATTTCACTAATTATTAAGACATACGTTTATTTTTGTAAAAAATATTTCATAATTACATTTACATAAATCCTGTGTGTTCTGGTAAGTTGGTATCAAGACGATTAAGTCATTTTATTTGATACCTTAAATAAAATTTTGTTTTTATTTTGATCATCATATGGAGGTATGGTAATGAATTTATAGATTTTTTTATCTGACTATACTAAAAATATTAGCTTTAATTTTTCTGGTTGATTCTGTGGAGTTTCCTAAGCAAACCATATTATCACGGAATAGAGATACTTTTACCTATGCCTATTCTCTTAATTCCTTTTCTTTTTTTAAAAAATTGTTGTAGCTAGCATTTCTACTGTTGTTTTTTTAAAAAAATAGAGATGATTGGTATCTTTGCTCTATCCTGATATTATTGCGAAAGCTTCCACTGGCTCTCTGTTACAAATAATATGAACTCTTCATTTTAAATAAATACTTTTATTTATATTGAGAAATGTTCACTTCATTCACATGCTTTTTAGTATTTTAAGCATAAATTAATGCTGCATTTTCAATATTCTTTTATGTATCTATTGATAAAATAGCTAATTTTTTGTTTTATGATCCATTATGCTAATTTTCCTAATGTTGAAGTAAGCTTACATTTCTTTATAAATCCAACCCATTCACTATAATTTTGCATATATTGCTAAAACCTATTTGCCAATATTTTATTGATTATTTTTGCATCATTATTCATTTTAATATTGCTTTTATCTGCCTTATCCCTTCCTACTTTGGGCATCAGGACCTTATTTAGTTCATAGAAGGAATTTGATAAGATATCTTCCTTCCCTATTTTTGCAAATGGTTTATGTAACATTGTAATAATTTTTTTTATGTTTGACAGAAATCACTCATAAATCCAAGTGAACAAGAATTATTTTCTTTGTGAGTTCATTGATAGCTTATTCACTTTTTATTTCTTAGATTGAATCATCTAGATTTTCTATTTCCTATTGTATTAATCAGGATATTTTACAATTTTAAGGATATTTATTTACCTAGGTTTTCAGGGCTTTTAAAATACTTTTTTTCTTCCTCTTCATTCACTGTGA
The DNA here is from genome assembly GCA_011680675.1 of Gymnobelideus leadbeateri. Classification (NCBI taxonomy): domain Eukaryota; kingdom Metazoa; phylum Chordata; class Mammalia; order Diprotodontia; family Petauridae; genus Gymnobelideus; species Gymnobelideus leadbeateri. The sequence goes on along the minus strand of WOXC01002175.1, from coordinate 401,219 downwards.
ATTATAATTTTTTAATCATATTTTTATCTTGTTAACTTGGTTCTTTCTTGCTCTTAAAAATCAAATTAGGTAATAGCTTATTGATTTTGTAAATCGTTTAATATTCTGCTTATTAATGTGATAATTCTTTGTTTTCAAATTTATCTTTTACTTGTTAAAATTCCTACTTTTGTGTTTATTTGAAGATTTTTTATTTGCTGATTATCTATCTTTTAAAAATATTACCTGACAATTTACCTTTTCTTAGCATTCAGAGATATAAAATTTCTTCTTAGAATTGCTTTATCTACATCTTATAAATCTTACTAAGTCATTTGACACTTAAAATTCTCTTTAAAATGGTTGTTTACTATTTTTTTGTGATTTTCCCTTTTATCTGCTAATTATTTAGTATATTGCTCAGTCTCTGTTTTGTTCATATTTCCCAAACTAATTGCAATTTTAGTTGTGTTATGATCGACAAAGTACATTAATATTTCTTTACACATTTGAACTCCTTATATTTTAAAACATGAATAATTTTTGAAAAAGCTCCATCTGATACTGGAAATAAGTCCAATTCTCAATATTCCCTTGAAGAAGACTGTACAAAAATGACAAGAACAGACAGGTTTTTAAATCATGCTCATAAAAATAGATTAAACATAGTATTTTTTCCTGCTTGATGTCAAATACAGTTTCAGAGTTTGTATGTCAACCATTATTTTCACACATCATAGTTTTATGCTTTTAAAAATAATTCTCCCCCAAACAGAACTGTGCTAGCTTAACTCACCTAAAAAGTTGCTACTGATAACTTCCTATTGTATTTTACTTGTAAATATCCTTACTCAGCACCTAAGCATCATCAGCCAGCATGCTCGTATTCTATTTTCACTGGTATCAATTTCTATTGTGGAGATTTCTTGATGGAAATGTTCTCCATGCTTACCACTTATATTATGTAGGTTTTTGGGCAAAAAGTCCAAGTATGAATTCAAGAAATGAATTTTTAGTGATATAGCATCCTTTAATTTTATAAGCTTTAAGAATATCATATAATATATATTATATGTATTATATAATATATATATATATATATAATATCATCATATACTAGGTTTCTATCTTATAGTTTCCCAAACTTTTTTGACACTTTAAAAAGTAACTTCCATACAACTGTTTTATATTTCATCTCTTCCCTTATTTGAGGTTCCACAAACATAGCATCTTTAATTTTTACCTCTCTGATTCTTGGAAATTCATTTTTAGATACAAAAACCCTGTATTGTTCTAATCTATCCCTTTGACAATATTTTCATTAAACCAAGTTTAACACTCAGGAATGGTTAAAAAAAAATCCTGAAAAAAAAGAAAAAAATCCTGGCTGACCAGGCTTTGGCTTACAATGCTTTTCTTTGGGACAAAAATTTTTTTTAATGCAGTAATTAATTGTTAATTTTTTTTTATCCCTACAGATAGATTTGACTCCTTTGAAGGTAAGGAATGCCATACCTTTCTTTGTATCCCTAGAACTTAGCCTAGTGACCGACACATAATAGGTATTTAATAAATGTTTATTGATTCTGACTCAATACAACACACACACACACACACACACACACACACACACACACACAGAGTCCCCAAGTTGGGACCCCACCAAAAGAACACTTACTTCCAAATTCCCACAGCTATTCCAAAGATACTTTGTAGACTTGTTTCTCTGGGATACTTTCATGATTTGGGCATATTTTGATGCTCTTTCACAGAACATTCCTTCCTTTAAGCATAGAAGCTAAAAGTTCTGCTTGATTTTTTTTTTCAATCGTACATAGCATTGTATCTTCCAGCTGTCAAGGACACATTAGAAAAACTTATTGATTCTATATAGCCTGGCTAGTTCTTTTGGTATGTAGTTATTAATACCAAGTTCTTTCTACTCTACCATCAATCTTTAGCTTTTAATTTGGGACCGAAAATATTCCATTGTAAGTCAAAGGAAAAAGTAGAAAAATAACAACAGCCACACACCATACATCAATGAACGTATTTTGGTCTTTTATTATTAGGCAATGCAGAACAACTTGGATTTGCATCCTTATTCTGCCACCTACAATCTGTATGACCTTGGTTAAGTCAGAGAGCTTCTCTGTGCTTCAGTTTTACAATCTGAAAAATGAGTGAACTGGACTAGACAACCAGTAAAATCCCTCAGAGCTCTAAATCTATGTTTCCATACAAAAATCCTACTCTAATACCTTATTGTGGAGTGGAGGGATTGATGTGAAAGAACCTCTCAAGATATGTTGAAATGGAAGATTATAACCCATTTCTGGTGAGTAGTATGTTTCAAATGATGCTGCTAGAGGAAGATAGAATGCATTATCAAAAATGACAAAGTCTCATGAAAGAAGCTAAAAACCACAGGGACACAGGTGCTTTCATCAACTACCCATTAATGGCAATGGATAGAGAAGAGTTAAGTAGATTCAAAAAGTGAGTGACTGGTTAAGGAGGTTCTGTCTGAAAATAGTATTTAGATTTCTGGATTAATATAGGATTGATAGACTCCTATCTCAGGGGATTAAATACACCTTATAAGGGAGTAGGGAATACTTTATTCATTGTATTTGTGTCCCCAGTGTCTAGTATAGTGAAACACATAGAAGATGCTTATAAATGATTGTCAATTGATTGATGTATTTGCCTATTGTATGGCAAGTCTAATCAAAAAGTTCTTAATTTGAAATGAAACAGTGAGGAAAGTTTTTTACATATATCTAAGAGAATGATTATAATATAAGAAGAAAACTAGCAATTGAAACATACAGAAATACACCAGAGACAAAATTCAGGAACTTCACATGATCTCAAACATTTAGACATGATGGCCCAAAAGGATAGGCATCATGCAGAAAGAACCTAATATAAAGAGGCAAATTTGACCCCATAGTTACCACTGAGAATCAGGGGGATAAAACCTAAAACAGGAATGGAACTCCAAATGAGTATATCTTTTTTTCAAAAGAAACAGGAGAAGAAAAAAAGTGAGGCTGGGTGTGGTGTAACATTTTATATCAAGAGGATTTTTTCATGTGAAGAAACCTAGAAATAAGAAGAGGAAAGCATTTGGGTAAAATTTATTTTGAAGCAATTTTTTTTCTTTGAAGCATACTACAAACCACATGGACAGATGGAGGAAATAGATGAGGAGCTAGAAAATTGAGGACTGTGGGAAATCACAACCCTGACAGAGTCATAATATAATAGTGATGGGGGATTTAAATTAAACAGACATCTGCCTAACTCTTTTCTTTCCAAGTAACTAATAATTTCTTTATTTGTCTTAATAATAATTTCATACTTCAAAGATAGAGTAGCTAAAAAAGGGAAAATATATTCTGGGTATGATTTTCACAGTGATGAATTGATTGCTGGGATGGAAATAATGGGAACCTTCCTCTTTAGAATTTGTGGTAGAGAAAGAGAACAAAGCAGGGCACAGGTTCACAAACATTCTCAGCTTTTGGAGAGCAGATTTCACAGAATTCAGAAGAAAGGCATGTAGGATCCCATGAACTAATATTCCAGGAGATAATTCATGCTGGGCGTTTGGAAGAGTCTCAATAATGAAATTCTGAAGACATAAATGAAACAATTCAGGTTAGAAGAAAAAAAAGGATGGGGAAGAAATTATCTAAAGAGGTCTGTGTGAATACACAGAAAACTCACCAAAGAGCTTAGAATTTTGAAAGACGTTATTAGAAGATGGAAGTCATGATAGGATTAAAATGAAATTGTGGCATGGTACTGTTAAAAACATGCCAGCAGTTCTAAAACTCAGGATGATATAAGCCTGGTGAGGAAAGTGAAGGGCAGCAAAAAAGAGTCTATTTAGAAACATAATTTATTATATTGGGCAAAAGATAAACAATGAAGAACAGATAGTAAAATTTCAAAGGCTCTTTTCTCACATTCAATGATCTTTCATTCAGTGACTACTATATACTAGGTACTGTTTGCACAATACATTAATCAATAAGCATTTATTAAGTGTTTACTATATATCAGGATCTGTTCAAAGTGCTGAAGATACAAAGAAAGTAAGAAAATGGCCCTTACCCTCAAGGAACTCCAACTCTAATGGAAAAGCAACATGGAAGCAACTGTGTACATACAAGACCTATACTGTCTAAATGGGAGGTCCTATCAGAGGGAAGACACTAGCAAATGGAGGGGCCAGGAAATGCCTCTTGCAAAAACTGGGATTTAAGCAGAGCCTTCAAGGAAGCCAAGAGGTGGAGGTGAGGAGGGTGAGCCTTCCAGGCGTGGGGATTAGACAGTGTGAAGCCATGGAGTAGAAAGCCAGAGGAACAGTAAGAAGAGCTTCTGGTTTGTAGAGTATGTGGAAGGGAGTAAAGGGAAAAAAAGAATGGAAAGTAGGAAGGGGCCAGGTGGTCAAGGACTTTAGAAGTCAGAGGATTTGATATTTAATTCTGGAGGTAATAGGGGTATAGGGGATGTAAAGACAAAAATGAAACAATCCTTCCCCTCAAGGAATGAACATTCTATTGGGAGTATGTAGTGAATATGTTCTGGCCCATTATCCTAGAACCAGGCAGCTCTCTCTGCCTTTAATGGATCTTATGGCATCCTGGGAGTTGGGGGAGGATCTTCAATTTTGCCATTGGTTCAGACCCCCAAAGATTCTGTCCTCCTCTCCTCACCCATTATTAACCATTAGTGATTAATGTCCTAATTTTATTTAGCTTCATAATATCAATTAACTTTTACAAGAGGATATTTGCTTCAAAGCAAGAACAAAAACAGAAATGCTTACCCCACCTCCTGTCCATCCCACAATACCCTGGGTACACACTCTTAGCTCAGGTACTCCATAGCATTGGTCTTAAATGAGTGCTTGTCAACTACCATGGGCTGGGTACTAAAGGTCACTCCCAAGGTTACTCCTTTCTCTTTTGGTCAACAATACGAAACCTAGAAACCTGGAAGCCCAGAGGTTCACTTTCTTTTTGAAATTCAAAGTTTGGATGCTCCAACCCCTTCACCTAGAATGGAAAAGAAAAAACACAGAGCCAGCCCAAGGAAGATGCCAATTTCATACAGATCACATGGCCTCAGAGGGGAGAAGGTCCCTAGATCATTCCCTAACAACATTATATCTCACTAGAACCATTGACAAAGGAGTCAAAAGATCTAAGAAGAATGTAGTTGAAGAGAAAATGAAATTGCAGAGGTTCTTAAGCTGGGATCCATGAACTTTGAAAATTATATTTTGATAACTGCATTTTAACATAATTGGTTCCTTTGTAATTCTATGGATTTTACTTTCTGCATTTAAAGACATCATTCTGAGAAAGGGTCCTTTGACTCTATCTGACTATCTGACTAAGATGACCACCCAAAAGTTTGAAAACCTCTCAAGGAGATAAAATTGGAGCTGGTTGAATGATTGGATCCAAAGAAATTTCACTAATGGTTTGATATTGACTTGGAATGAAGTTCAATGGCTTGTTCTTGGTATATGTTCTAGGCCTTATTGGTCATTATATTTTTTTTATCAATGCCTTGGATAAAATAATCATGTCATTCTTATCAAGTTAGCAGATCACATGAAGTTGAGAGGGCTAGCTAACACCCTGAGTGAGAGGGTCAGGATTAACAATAGCAATAACTACCAGCTTTTGATAGGTTAGAACTCTGGTCTGAATCTAATAAGAAATTTAATATGAATAAAGCCTACATTTAATTTCTTTCTTTCTTTTTTTTTTGGAGGGCAATTGGGGTTAAGTAACTTGCCCAAGGTCACACGGCTAGGTTTCTGTTTGTGTGTGTTAAGTGTCTGAGGCCGGATCTGAACTCAGGTCCTTCTGACTCCAGGGCCAATGCTCTACTCACTGCACCACCTAGCCGCCCCCTGCCTACATTTAATTTCAAAGAAATTGCATCTGCAAAAACAAATCTGAGAAAACTTGGTTAAATATCAGTTTCAAACAAAGAAACAAAATCTCTGGGGACTTTTAGTGAACTATAAGCTCAATATGAGTAAAGAACAGGGTTATGCTGGAGCTAGTTTCAACCATCTCATAAGAGCTGATTGTTAAATTTTCAGTGTGAGCACTTATGTCTCAGAAACTGCAAATGGTATAGATTATGGCTTGATTTATTGTATTGGTGATTGTTTGGGCTTAAGAAAATTGATGGAAAATGTTAATAATGCAGATTCAATTGAAAAGTATGTCATGTGGACAGTTTTTTCTTAGAGAGCTGCTTGTTAAGCATTTACCAGCATACGCTTACTCAACAATGTGGTATCTCTTGTGTCTTGATATCCTAGTAGTAGTAGGGGGCTACTGGGACAGTACTGAATAGTGGTAAGTGCTCTGGACCTGAGACAATACCTGGGTTTGAATTCTGGCTCTGTTGTGTGACTTTAGGCATATCACTGAACCTCTCAGGGTCTCATGTATAACGTGAGGAGGGCATTTGTCGAGATGATCTCTAGGTTCTTTTCCAACTCTGATGTTCTATTGTTCTGTGATTCTTGACTGTCATGCTGGTATTATCCTTAGGCTCTGCTCTAGTTCTCCTGGTCCCAGGGCTTTGCTGCTCCTTACCGGTCTTACATGACATAAACCATTCATTGGATTTAAGGGGTTGACATCTTAAAAAAGCAAGGTGAAAATTGAAGCTCTGTGAAAAAATCAAGAAAAAGAAAACAATGTCGCAAAATTAAAATGTCTACATCCTACAGTGATAAAAGGGGAAGACAAATAACAGAAGAACAAAAAGCAGAGTAATTTAGACTCACTTCAGCATTGATACTGCTTCCTCTAATGTCTGGATATTGCTATTTTACCCATGGAAAGCTCTACTTGTCAACATTTTTATTTAAAATGAGAGTAAAATGACAGTACACATGTATATGCCAGGTAATCCTTAGTTAGCTAGGTTTGGTGAATTTAAAACATGTTTAGTGTTTATCTCCTCCATGTAAGTCCTACTCAGCCAACCCATTGTGGTCTGTGAGTGACTGGGCATGGAGGGCAAATGCTGCCAGCTTTCCTCAAGCTGGAAAGGCTATCAGTGGGACAACAGTTGAAGACCAGCCTAGCTATGTCTAGAGCGATTCAATTCCAAAAGTCTGCCTATATGATGATTTCTCTGGCTGTGGCAACTTATGAAATGAAGAGAAGTACAAAATTGCCCTCAGTATGGTGGCATGGCCTTCTTTTACTTCTGTAGTGATAGTGCAGAGGGATGGAAACTAGAGCAGAGGGTGCTAAGAACTATAAAAGGTTTTAGTCTATTTGCAAACATTAAATGAGTGGCTGGCACTCTAAATTTTAGATCCTTCTCTTATAATCAATGAGTGAAAATTCTTGCCCAAGTAGTCCCCCACATCTGCGGTGTTCTTCCATCTAATCTCTGTGTAATTTGAAGATCTTTCCTGATCCTTAATAAGCCCAAGGGAATCTGAAGACCTTCCCTGCCTTAAAAATATACTCTGACCCTAATAGGCTGAATGTAACTACATGGAGCCTGTGGTGAGACGAGTTTGCTGAAGGGTGGAGCAGAGCTCACAGGAATCTGGGAGTCAGAGCAGTTAGACACAGTTGGGAGGAGAGGACGCATTCGAGGGAGACAGTTAAGCTTATGAGTAAATATTGGTCTTATATTGGTTTGTGGGAAAACTAAAGGATGCTGTGACTCTCTGTGCTGTTGTGGCTTATTAACTTCTTTGTCACTATGATGGAATCAGCTTACTGGTTTTGGGGTTTGGTTTTCTGGTGTCTGAATAAATGTTTTGCATCTGTCTTATATATGGAAAGTATGTAATATTTTGTGATCAAGCACTATGAGGGTATATTTATAGTGACCATTGGCTCTGTGACTATTGTATTGGCACTACATTTGGCGACAAGGATGGGATTGCGAAATATCAGACCTCTATTTGGAGATAGAAGGGATTTAGAAGAACAAATGGCTATCCCAGGTTGGGAGAATTTACTTTATTCTTCCCTAACAAGGGAGTGGTCTAAAAGTACAGGGCTCTGTGAAAACTGAGAACTGAGGTTACAGCAGGGAGAAACTAGAGATTTACGAACATGTTTATAAAGAATACCAATAAAACTTGAGAGAGAGCTAGAGGCAGTGTGTAGAAGGGGCTGGGCTTTACTAACAGGTTACCTTATTATGTGTTAGTGTAGAGACAAGCTGTTACAAGAGAAAACTCAAATGGAGAGAGAGTTGACTTTGTTGCAGCATTTGTGCTCTTCTTTTGGAAAGCAAACTGGAGGATCTCAGGTGGTAGAAGAGAGGGCTGTTGTGAATTTGACTAAGAAAAAGAAGCAGAAGAGTAACAGAAGGAAAGTTCATACAGTTTTGGTAGAGACTAAGCCTAGTTGTCATGATGACAACTGCCAGGCCAGTGCATGTTTATAGAGTGATACAACGTTTCACGACCAGACTTTTACAAGGGCAGAAGCTTGCCCCATATTGAGAAGAAAGCAAGAGAATTAGGGAGGCCAAATAGAGTTCAGGGAGATAATTGAGGATTTCACTCAGCAGAAGATTACTGATATATTAAGTAGATTCACCCAAAGGATGGGAGAATCACTGGTGTCTTGGATGGTAAGAATCAGTGATGAAGGGGCCAGAAGAGTATGAGTAGATAGTGTGGACTGCTTAAAGTTTGTAAGTATTTGTCAGAATCCTTTTGTCCAGAAAGTTTTTAGAAATTTTCATATGGCAGGAAGTAATGATACTACCAATCTGTTAGCTTTAGCTGCCAATGGATGCAATAGAATGTATCCCACTGATTCTATGTGGGCTAGTGGAGACAGACCCTGGTACTCACTTAGAGACTGCATGAGAAAGTTGAAAGAAGAAGCAATGAAAACTGCTGTCATGGTTGGAGATGAAAATGCTATCATGATACCGCCTTAGTAGTTTCTCATAGAAATATCATAGTGAAGAAGGCTTCTCCTGCTTATAAGCACCCATCTCTGACTCTACTAATTGGTGAAATAGGGCACCTCCTTTCAGAGATGCTGTATAAGATTACACAGCTAAGTGACTTGGGAGAATGGGAAAAAAGATAAATTTCCTCAAGAGAGAAAAGTAAATGGCCAGCAGATTCAAAGTCAGAATAAACTGACAAGAAAAAGACTCGTTCATTGCTTTATTGAGAGCAGGGATTGATTTTGGAAGAATTGATGATATTCCAACTAATGAACTATAAAAAAGTACCAAGATAAGAGGCTTAATGTTAGATGGAATAGGCAAGTGAAAGTTGCCCTTACAGATGCTCTTGAACCATTGTATCCAATTTCATCACACCTTCAGGGAGAATAGGAAATTGACCAGGCCCCAGCTCAGATTATGGAAGTGCACAAACAAGGTTACAGATCCCATATCAATTTGACTAGTTATTGAAAAAATGAATCAAATACTGTAACTAGGGCATTAATTCTTTTTTTTTTAGGACTATTTTTTTTTTAATACATGGGCAGCTGGAATGGGCAGGACACATCAAGAGTCCTGTGGGAGGCCAGAGGCAGATGGCTAATGGCATACTTGGAATAGTCCGAGCACCAGCAGGGACCCTTAGCAGGTGCTGGTAGATCCTAAATGGGCAGAGGTCCCCTCATGCCCATCCTACCTCCCAGACTGGGGAGACTTCTCTAATGCCCTAAGGCCCTAAGAGGGTGGAGCTGTACAGCTGGGAAGGGTCAGCTGCTTAGACAGGAGCCAGGATCCAGGCCAGGGTCCCTTGATGCTGAGGGGGCTGGAAGGAGGGTGTCCAGTCATTCAAAGCTTCTGGCTCAGGAGTGATCTCTTCACTTATTCTTCTGGGGGTGAATCATGCCTGCCTTGGTTGCTTCCCGGGTCAGATGGGCTGCTGTGTCCAGGGCGCGTCCACTCAGGTCAGTCACCAGGCTGTCCATGGAAGCCTGGTGCCTCAGGAAGATGGGGCGGATCAGATGATGGTACAGGATCTGGGAGCCATTGCAGGCCACTGGAAGCATGCACCACAGCAAGAAGGCACACTTTCCTGTGTAGTAGAAGGGGAACCAGAAAAGGAAGATGTCGGAGAAAAACTCAGCCAGGCCAAATATGCCGTACACCACCCAGTAGGTCAGCCAAATGGTGTCATCATCTTTGTTGGGGCTCTCGATGGCCTTGATGGAGGCATAAGCTGGGTAGATGAATCCGATGAGATTGCAGAGCAGGGAAGCACCATAGCCAAAGATGAGATACAGGGCCACAAAAGCAATGGAACCTGTAGCCAGGTAGTACTTATGGATACCAGTGACCTCCTCCAGTTTCCCCAGGACATTGGTGATAATGTTTTTCTGCTCCAGAAACCTCTGGAAGCGCTGCCTCAATCTACCCATGACTCCCGGGACTGAGGGGGAAGGAGAGGGGACTGAGGATGACTGCACCCGGGTCCGAGGGTCGACCTCCAGGGCTCCCCCGCTGCTCTGCAGCAGTGCTGGTGGTATCTCCCTCTCCAGGCTCCCAGGACCTCCACTCCTCTGGTCCCTCGGTCCCTCCCCTTCCTTCCCTAGGGCATTAATTCTTACTGGGGCAGAGGCCTCCCTTATTTATGGGAGCCCCAATAAATTAAAGCATGCAACATCTCTTACCATCACAGGACTGGGAGGGGCTGAAATATTGGTCAGAGGAGTCAAATTAATGATGAAAATTGGATAATTGCCTAAGAAAGAATATACTTGTGGTGTCATTCCTGAATATAGATATATTGAGAGATATGACCTTGAATTTACCTGAAGGAAGATACCACTTTGCAATAAGGAATATAAGAATTAATACAGTTTTAGTGGGAAAAATAAAAATGGACCCAATCACTTTATCTGAACCTTCTGAAGTAATTACTTTAAAGCAGTATTGTGTGCCAGGTGGGCAAGATAAAATTACCAGTACTATAAAGGAATATGGTGAAGCTGGAGTGTTGTCCCTACAACAAAATGTAATAATTCTGTCTGACCAGTATGAAAATCAGATGGAACGTGGAGAATGACAGTGGATTATAGGCAATTGAATAAGGTGACTCCTCCCTTGTATGCTGCTGTTTCTGATACCATCATCTTAATAGAAAAAATCCCAAAATATGATGGGACTTAGTATGCAGTTATTGATTTAGCCAATTTTTTTTTTTTACCATTCCAATAGACTAAACAATGGGACCAGTTTGCTTTCACTTGGCAGGGCAGACAATGTACTTTTACCCACTTGCCACAAGAATATATGCATAGCCCCACTATTTGTCATAGGATTGTGGCTGAACATTTGAAAGAATTAAACTACCTGGTGTACAGCTTACCCACTACATTGATGATATTGTGAAACAGGGAAAAAAATGTAAAAGAAGTGGAGAAGAGTTTGACACTTTTACTTGAGCATATGAAAAACAAAGAGTGGGAAATTAACCCTGCAAAGATTCAAGCACCAGCTCAAAATGTTAAATTTTGGAGAACACAATGGAATAAGGAACTGTGAGAGATTCTTCCGCAAGCCTGACAAAAGATTCAGGATTTTCCTATCCCCACCAATAAGAAAGAGGCCCCAAAGGTAAAAGTATTATTTGGCTATTGGAGGCACCACATTCTTTAACTGGGATAGATTTCTAAACCCTTATATAAAGTTACTTGGAAGAAATATGAATTTGATTGGGGCTGTGAGCAGAGTAAAGCTTTTGAAGGAGCCAAGGCTGCTTATATAGTGGGCTCTAGATTTATGTCCTATGCAAAATGGCCCAGTGGAATTACGGGTGACTTTACAGGATGATTATGCAAACTGGAGTTTATGGCAAAAACAACAAAACCAAAATGTACCCTTAGGATTTTGGTCTAGGAAACTTCCTTCGCCTGGAGTTCAATATGCACTTTTTGAAAAGCAGTTGTTAGCTGCATATTGAGCTTTGGTAGATATTGAACAACTGACTTTGGGACATGAAATGATATTAAAGCATGGAATCCCAGTTATGACCTGCGTAATGAATACCCTAGCTTCTCATAGAATTTGACATGCCCAAGAGTTTAGCATAATTAAATGGAAATTGCATATTCAAAATAGAGCTAAAACAGGCAAAAGTGGTGTTTCTGTTCTGCATGAATCTATAGCAAACATTGATACTCAGGGAAATGATATATCCCCTGAGCCAAAGCAACAGTTGGTACAGTCCTTGGTAAAATGCAATGATGGATATTATGGATTAACCGAAGAATAGAAGAAACACACCTGGTTTACTGAAGGGACAACAAAATATCTGGGCCATAAAAGACATAGGAAAGTAGTCACCTATAACCCATGTACTAGATGGGCTTTGGAAAGTACTGAGATAGGTTGAAGTAGTCACTGTACTGAACTTATGGCAGTACATCAAGCCATTAAAACAGAACAAGGAGGACAGTGTTATATATTCACTGGGCAGTACTTAATGGGTTAGCTACATGAATACCCATGTGGAAAAATCAAAATTGAGAAATTCATGGTAAACAAATCTGGGGCAAAGAATTATGGGAAGATATGTGGGACATGTCTTTGGTTAATAATCATCAGTTTTTCATGGAGATGCTCATGTGGCCCTCACTACACCAGAATGTGAGTACAATGCACATGCTAATTGACTAGCAAAGATTGCTACTGAACATATTGTCCCTACTCTGACACCAAATGATCATCTAGTACTAGCAAAATGGGTCCACCAAATAGCTGACCATTTATGGGTCCAGGCTACACACCAGTGGGCATAAGATTGAAGTATTTGCATCTCTCATTCTTTGTTAAAACAGATAACAGAAGAATGTCATATATGTCAACTGGAAAAGGAACAAACTGTTCCTTGGGTAGTAACTGGGGACATAGCAAGGGGAAAAATTCCAGCCCAAATTTGGCAAATAGATTATATTGGTCCTCTACGTCAAGATAAAGGATGCAAACTTATATGTATTTGTGTCGACAGCTATTCAGGTGTACTAGAGGCTTGTCTCTATAAGAACGAGATCCAAAAAACTACATGTAAAACTCTAGATCTCATAAATCTATATTATGGAACCCCAATGCAGATTCAGCATGACAATGTATCACATTTCAAAGGTAATTAAATGAAGAAATATTGTATATTAAACAATATATATGGATATATCATATTCCATATTATCCAAAAGCATCTGGGTTAATTGAAAGAATGAATGGATTATTGACAGAAAAGTTAAGGAAGTTAAATTCTAATAATTTGTATTGATATTAGAAAGATAATTTGTTTGCTGTTTTGTGTAATTTGAATAATAGACCATTGGGAGGAAGTATACCACTAGCCAGAATGATGACTCCAAATCTGCAAATTAGAAAACAACAGACACGTAAGATCCCAAATATTGAGGCAAGATGTCCCAGCACTGTGTCCAGGAACACATGGCTTGGCAGGACACGATTTACAGTGTTCAGAGGACTTTTGGTTGGATAGAAAAGAAATAAGAAACATCTCTACTGGAATATGTATGAGAATCCCTAAAAATCACTTTGGATGGATATTGCCTATATCAAGTTTAGCAGCTAGAGGAATACATGTATTGACTGGAATAATAGATTCTAATTATCAAGGAGAAATTATTGTGACATTCCAAAATTTGGGTGAAGAACTCATGTAATTTTGTAAAACTGATAGAATAGCTCAAGTGATTATTATTCCTTGTGAAACAATACCCCTGGTGAAAACTGACCTTCCTTCTGAAATAACTATCAGAGGAACTGAAAGGTTTGGTTTTACTAATAGAATAAAACTGGGACCTTAAAGTATGGGTAAAATAGAAGCCAGATGATGTTCCAAAGGCTGAAGAGATTATAGCACACAGGAAAGACAATACTGTACCTGTTGTTTATTCAGGAGAAGATGATTACCAAATTGTACTCTTAACTCATATATTGTACCATGAATGAGTGAGTTCATGGACTCCAGAAGCACAACTGACATATTTGTTTCTTTTTGGCTTTTTGTCTGTTAAGCTTGTTTGCTAGATTTGTTTCCTGCAGACTTAGTACCCTCCACCTGCAGATGCCTGATCGTGTAAGACAGATCCTACCCCTGTCCATGACCGTGATGTGCCACCCCTGGATCTGGCATTGACCAAACTCCAGATGCCAACCAAAGAACTGCCGTTTTGAATGGGACTTCCTAGACAACTGAGCTCTAGACTCCAGCTAAAGAACTGACCTCTTGAATGAGACCTCTTGGGGCAGGGACAGTTCCACATCCAATTTCATCTGGAAGTAGCTATGGAGAAGAGATCTTTGCCCCTTATCCCAAGATTTTGAGCCTCATTTTTCAAGGGGGGAAAGATGGGGTGCTTGTGCCTAAGCCCCTACCCTAAGATGTTGTTTTATGTGCTTCTTTTCTATTATCCCTGTTATTATTATTGCAAAGTTCTGTTGACACCAGTTACCCCACCATTTACCCTAAACTTTCATTAATCTATGTAATGAAATGTATTGTTAATGTATTTTTGCTATGTAAGGCACATGAAGTTTCTTGGGGGCAAATGTAATAGTAATGGTAATTTGAAGATATTCCCTACCCCTTAATAAGACTAAGGGAATTTGAAGACCTTCCCTGCCTTGAAAATATACTCTGGCCCCTAATAGGCTGAATGTAATCACATAGAGCCTATGGTGGAAGGAGTTTGCTAAAGGGTGGAGCAGAGCCCACAGGAAGCTGGGAGTCAGAGCAGCTAGACACAGTTGGGAGGAGAGGACCCATTCGAGGGAGATAGGCTTATGAGTAAATATTGATATTGTGTTGGTTTGTGGGAAGGCTAAAGGTTGCTGTGGCTCTCTATGTTGTTGTAACTTATCAACTTTGCTACTATGATGGAATCAGCTTACTGGTTTTGGAATTTGGTTTTCTGGTGTCTGAATAAATGTTTTACATCTGTCTACTTTATGGAAAGTCTATAATATTTTGTGATCAAGCACTATGCAGATATATTTGTGGTGACCATTGATGCTGTGAATATTGCATTGGCACTACACTCCACATCCCCAAACTCCCAGTTTCCTTCAAAGAAGTGCTTTCCTGATCTCCCCCATTATTAGTATTCTCTCTGTCTTGAAATTATTTTACGCACACTTTGTATTTACATATTTATGCACATAATGTGTCTCCCTCCCCCCTAGTAGATTATATATGTTCTTTGAAGGCAGGGCTTACTTTTTTCTGTTGTGCACTCAGTTACTAGCATAATACTTTGTGCATAGTAGGCCCATAATCATTATTTGTTGAATTGAGTGAAATTGAATAATTGAATACTATTTATCTGAATCATAGCAAACTTGACATTTTTCTTCTGTAATGATAGTAACAGAGTAGGAAGAAAGGGCAAATAGGATTGCATTGCAAAAGTAACAAGAAATGTAATTTCATCAGACATTTGGTCTCATTGCAGGGATTGGGATGGGCATTTGTAAAAGAATATCATGGGAATGATTGCAGCTTATGTGCCAAAATGTAGTGCTGAGGATGTGTAGGTATATTCTATGGGAAAGTCAAGACCCTCTTGATTGATATGTTTTCTATTTGATGACTTCATTGCAAAGGTGGGCCTAAAACGGGGTGGTGAAATATGTCAGAAAACATGCTACAGCAACAAGAAGAGTGTGTGAATTACAGAAACCTCTTTATATACTATGAATCATTTGTTTGAGAAGAGTGTCTAGAGGCTCTGAATGCACAAGGAACCACATAATAGGACAAGAAATGAAATAGATTCTAATGTATAGATAGGAAATAATAACATTCTGATATATTAATAAATTTCAAATCAGTTGCCAGTGTACAGTTAGACTTACTGACTTGTTAGAGCAAAGATAAAAATGAATATTAAGTAGAGAATAAAAATGGGAAGCTATTTCATTCCATTGAGGCAATTCCTACTTTACCTATTTAAATAAGCTGTTAATGGTGGAAAATGGGAAATTGATAAAATAACAGACATTGCTACCATTTCTTAAGGAAGTTGAGCCTATGCATATCCATTTTAGAAATACGAAGAAAAAGAAAGCTTAGGTATTACTTCATTCAGTAAACACTTGGTCTCCTGAACACTTATTTAGAACATAAACTGAGCTGTAAAATTTTATAGACTAAAATGGTGATGGATTATGAACTGTGTTCTAATAGGGGGAGACAACACATATGGAGTATGGTGGCCAGGGACAGAAGTTTTGGCCTGAAGAACTGCAAAGATTTTGAATGGAGGCATAGGACAAATGATTGCCATGTTCTTTCCCATCATATGGACTTGAAGAAGAAATGGACAGTTGACTAGAACAAGAAGGACATACATGGCAGCAAGACAGAAGATACCATGCCCACATAGCCCTTGGTTTCTTGGTGTATTACTAGATGGCATATAAAGCATGATATGAAACTGATTGGTGAATTTTTACTCATTCACTCAATAATCAGGACAATTCAGATCCAGGCTGGAAGTATCAGTAGATGAGAGTCCTGCTGATAAATGTAAGTGAGTAGGGAGTTCAAGGTCTTGGAGTGAACCTGTATTCCTCTACCTGGCACAGTAGCAGAATGTTGCTTGTCCTTTGGGGTCTGGCAGCAAGTGACCCTGTGTTCTCAGTTCCCTGGCTCCTAGAAGGGTTCTTAGTGTTCATCTAGTTTATGTCTGTATTTGAGGAATGAGTAGGAGCCAGCATAAATAGCTCAGATTCCTAAGAAGAGTCACAGATGATGTTTTTTCCTAGGTTGCACAAAGTTAGTTCTTGTCTGAAGGTTTCATAATATCATAAATCTAGAGTTGGAAGAGACTACTGAGGTCATTTAGTCCAACTTGCGTATTTTATAGATTAGGAAACTGAGGCCCAGGAAATTTAAGTGACTTGCCCAAGGTAATATAATTAGTAATCATCAGAGGCAGGATTTGAATGTGTGTCCTCTGACCACACAGCTGGGACTCTTTCCTCCATACCACATCTCCATACCTAAGGAATGATGGGGGAAGAAGAAAGCAGAGTTTTCATAGAGAGAGTGGATAGGGGTTTTCAAATTATTTGAAGATCTAATAGTCAGAAGTCAATAAAGAAAGTGCCATATCAGGGTTGGAAACAACATCTCAGACTCCTCCAAGTTGCACTAAGGAAAACATTCCATAAAGTGCTGCTGTTTACTGAGTGACTCAAGCCCTTCCAGAAAGCCTTGTCTTTGGTAGGCTGTCTTGCTTGATTTTAAGGGGCCTAGCCTCTTAGAATACCTTAGCAAAGGCAGAATTATGAGTTTTAGGTAGAAGTAGGGAGTAACTGCTCCAGGGACATGATTTTCCGTCTCTACTTATGCCCTTGCTATGACCCACCAAGATACCTGAGGTCATCATTATCAAGTTTATCCACCAGTGTGTGTTGTTTCCCCATTAGAATGTGGGCTCCTTGAGAATAGGAACTGTTCTATTTTTCTATTTGTAGAAACATGCACTTTTAAAAATTTCAAACAGTTTTGAAATAGTAAGAGTTTATTAAATGCTTTAAAAACTCATTTGTTCATTCATTAACCAGTATGAAAATAATAATACAAAATAATTTTTTTCTGTGATTCTTGCTTTTTTTGTAAACCATTCTTCTTCTCACTTCTCAACCTCCTCCCACTAAATGCCATAAACTCATTAAGAATTCTTTCTGCAATTTTCAAATAAATCCAATGCAAGTTCTGCTTTCTGTCACACAGCTTTTGGCTCCCTTTTCTGTGTATGTTAACAGTTTCTCCAAAACAATGATGGTTTTTAATCATCTTATCCACCAATCAATTCTGGGCATAGATTTCTAACCCAAAACAAATCATTGGTTGAACAACTAAGCCTCTAGTCTCCAGAGCTGCTAATTTTATCTCAAACATTGTTTAATTTCTTTTTTTTTGTATAACCCTTGTACTAGAACCTATGAATCACTTGCCTATTTTCTTTTTCCTTCCTTCCTTCCTTCCTCCCTCCCTCCCTCCCTCCCTTCCTTCCTTCCTTCCTTCCTTCATTCCTTCCTCCCTACCTTCTTTCCTTCCTCCTTTCCTCCCTCCCTCCCTTTATCCCTCCCTCTCTTCCTCCCTCCCTCCCTTCCTTCCTTCCTTCCTTCCTTCCTTCCTTCCTTCCTTCCTTCCTTCCTTCCTTCCTTCCTTCTTTCCTTCCTTTTCTATGCTATAACAACAAATTTGGTCAGTGAAATTTGTTGGGTCATCTAGTCAGAATTCACATGACCCTGGAATGACTATCCTCTACTCAGTTAATAGCTGAATATAAGATATAACATTTTCTGTTATGAAAAACCTATGTAGACATTTTATTGTCATTCAGTCATCTTTCACTTGTGTCAGACTCTTTCTTTGCAAAGATACTGGATATTCTTTGAGCCCTTTCTTTGCAAAGATATTGGAATGGTTTCCCATTTTCTTCTTCAGCTCACATTACAGATGAGGAAATTGAATCAAACAGGGACGAATGACTTGCCCAGGGTCATAAAGCTATTGAGTGTCTGAGGCCAGATTTGAACTCAGGAAGATGTCTTCCTTACTGTAGGCCTGGCACTCTATCTACTGTGCCACTTAGTTGCATTTGTGCATAAATATGTATATGTGCCTATATGTGTATATATACATATCACATGTCTATATGCCTATATACACATAAAAAGACAAAACCAGAGAAATCTGGCTATTATAATAAAATGCTTTTACAAGAAAGCCAAATCTTCAGAGATGCTGTGTCATGCCTACTATCTTCTTGCTATTCTATAGATAGTAAACACATACATACTTTTTGGTCCAATTATAAAGATGCCATGGTGACACCCAGCAACATCTGTAATATGGAATCTTTACTAATATGGAAACTTTACTCTATGACTGAACTTTTCTCTACAAAAGAGTTTTGGTGCTATATTAATTTACTCTACAAAGGCTTGGTTGAAAATTTTTTCATCATTGCTTCTGACTGACTGGATTTCATACTCCCTTTTTGTCTGAAATATACTGACTTCTACCTCTTAGAAACCTTAGTTTCCTTGAAAACCCAGGTCTAGTGTCTCCTTCTGCATGAGGCATTTCTTGGCACTAGCTGCTAGTGCCTTCACCATTCCTCAAATGCTTCTATTTACTCTGTGTATGTGTGTATCTATCTATCTGTCTATCTATCTATCTATCTATCTATCTATCTATCTATCTATCTATCTATCTCTATCTATCTATCTCTATCTATCTATCTATCTATCTATCTATCCTTTATCTCAATTGAATATAAGCACCTTGAGGGCAGGACCTTTTCAACTTTTTTCTTTTTATCTGTAGTGCCTAGTATAGGGCCTGGTCCATAGAGGTCAATTAATGAATGCTTTTTAATTGATTACTTGTCATACTTTGCACCATTTTCTCTCTCATGATGTTCTAATATGATTAGAACCACTAATTCAGTGGTAAGCATTCTATCACAATGCCTGGCATACAGCCAGTTTTTGAGATATATATTATCTGTTTATCTCTCTCATCTATTTATCATCTATCTATCTATCTATCTATCTATCTATCTATCTATCTATCTATCTATCATCTACCTGTCTGTCTATCTACCTATATGTCTGTCTGTCTATCTATGTCTGTCTATCTATCTATCTATCTATCTATCTATCTATCTATCTATCTATCTATCTATGTCTGTCTAACTTTCCAGTTTAGAGTAAAAATTCAAGTACCAGGTAAAGTAGAAAAAATATTTTTTATAACCTTAGAGGTTACCCTCCAAGTCCAGTAAGTGGATGATTTAAAATTTTGATTTCTAACAATAAATATTTTTCCCTCTAAATATGAACTTGAATTTCCTACCCTTCATCCTTCCCACCCCACTTTTTGGTTCAGTTTACCAAGATACCATGGTGGCCCCCTGGTGACGTAGTAGATAGAGCTCCAGATGTAAGCCAGAACTTAGGAAGACCTGAATTCAAATTTGGTGTTGTATACTCACTAGCTCTGTGACCTTGGGCAAGTCACATAACCTCTATTTGCCTCAGTTTCCTCAACTCTAAAATAGGGATAATAATAGTACTTAGTTTGCAGAGTTGTTGAGGACCAAATGAGATAATACTTGTAAAGCATTTAGCCCTGTGACTGGCATGTGTGGTAAGTGCTATATAACATGCTTATTTCCTTCCCTAGTAGGAAATTTTTATGGATATGGCTTTATTCACTTATCTTGCCTTTTCGAAATCCACATTGAATCTTCCTTCCTCCAAGAGGCCTTTGTTAATTACTATTAGAAAAAATGAGAGCCTGGCACAGTGCTGCATGCTTGTCTCTACTGTTTGGGAGACTGACCCTGATGGATCACTTAAGTTTAGGAGTTCTGAGCTAAAGTAGGGCTAAACCCTATCGGGTGCCCACACTAAGTCTGACACTAATATGGTGGGTCCCCAAGAACAGGATTGAGGGGGCACCTAGCAGGCTACTTTAGGAGAGAATAAACCAGCCCAAGTCAGAAAAGAAGCAAATCAAAACTTCCATACCGACAAACAGTGGGAAGAGTGAGTGATCTTCCAGCCTGGACAAGTTAGGAGACCCAATCTCAAAAGGAAATAAAGTAGAGAGAAACAAAGAGGGAGAAAGAGAAGAAGGAGGGAGGGGGAGGAAGAGGAAGAGAGAAAAGAGAGAAAGGAGTAGAGAGAGAAAGGGAGGGAGAGAGGCAGGAAGAGAAAGGAAGGACAGAGGGAAGAAAGAGAAATGAAAAGAGAAAAAGAAAAATGAAACAGATGCTAATGCACAATTATTTTTGCCTTTTTAAAAACAAATTTTATTTTATCACAGAATCTCAGGGTTGACAGGGACTTCAGAGGCTATCTTGCCCAATGTATGCTTTAACAAGCATCTGTTCTATAATATCCCTGCCAAGTGGTCATCTTGCTTTTCTTTGAACATCTTTAGGGACCCAACTCCCTCCTACAGCTCCACTTGTGAAGAGGTCGATGTGTTAGGCAATTCTTCATTGTATCGTATCTGCTCCTTTTACTTCCACTCACTGGTTTCAAGCCAGGATTGTTCTGAAACCAGCTCTACCCGGCTCATGAAAGCCATTTGTTAAATCTTCAGTGTGAGCATTTATACCTTGGAATTTGGCAAATGCTACAAATCAGGGTTCAATGAATTGTTTTTTAAAAAAATCATTTAGACTTAAGAAAGTGATGGAAAAATGTTAGTAATTCAGATTAAACTTAAAATTACATCATGTGTATGTTTTTTCTCCACTTTGGAGAGCTAGCTGTTAAACATTTACCAGCATATGCCTATACCAAGTAGAACCAGTTATATATTTGAGGCTCTTTTTTTTTACTTAAACCTAATTATCATTGGAAGCTAAAGGGGTACCCTTTAATTGAGAAATGACTGAACAAATTGCCATTTATTTATATAATGGGATATAGAAATCATCTTCAGAAGAAATAATAAAAGGGATGATATTAGAAAAACTTGGGAAGACCCTTATAAACTGGTGCAAAGTGAAGTGAGCCAAACCAGGAAAACAATTTATACAATAGCAACCTTGTTAAAACAAACAACTATGCAAAACCCTGATCAATGCAATGACCAACTAGGATTCCAGAATCCTGATAGTGAGATGCGTTAAAGTTGAAGGATGAAACACACATTTTCAGTCACAACCAGTGAAGAAATGTGTTTTGCTTGCCTATGCATATTTGTTTCAAAAGTTTTTTTTTTTAAATTAAACAAATGCTTTATTAACTTCTGGTTTACATCATTCATTCCCACCAGATTATGAGTTACATTTTTTCCCCCATTTTTCCCTACCCACCACCCCAGAAGAGCAGTCCCACTAGATATCCCCTCATCCAATCTGCTCTCTCCCATGTCTTCTCCCATATCCCCTTCGATTTTGCCATTAGGGCAAGGTGAATCTCTGAGCCCCAATGCCTAGACTTCTTATGAAACATTTAATTTTATAACTTCAATTTTCAGATCCATTCCCTTCCTCCCTTGTCACCTACTCCCTCTGAGAAGATAAGCAATTCAGTATGTGTTGTACATGTATAGCTATGCAAAACATTACCATAGTAGATATATTGTAAAAGACTGCTTATATTTCCCTCCCACCTGTCTCACCTCCCACCTGGTCCATTCCCTACTTTGATCCTGTCCCTGTTTGATAGTGGGTACTTCCAACCTCCCCTCCCACCAGAATGCCCTCCCCTCCATCATCCCCCCTCTCATCCCCCTTTCCCCTACTCAGAAGAGTGAGTGAGGGTAAGATATTCCATTTAGTATGTATGTGATTCTCTCCTTGAGCCAACTTCAATGAGAATATGCTTTTGCCTTTTTGACTTCCTGTTTTTCCCCTCCCCTGCAACTACTTCCCCTTGCCTCTTCTACATGAGATAGTTTACCCTACCCTGTCTCTCTCCATCTCCTCTTGCCACTTTCCTCTCTCACCTCTTGACTTCACCCCTTAAGAATCATCCCTTCCTTGGGGTGGCTAGGTGGTGCGGCAAGCAGAGCACCGATCCCAGAGCCAGAAGGACCCGAGCTCGGATCCGGCCCCAGACACCCAACACACAAACAAAAACCCAGCCGTGCGACCCCGGGCAAGTCACCCAACCCCAATTCCCCTCCAAAAAAAAAAAGAATCATCCCTTCCCATCAAATTCAACCTGTGCCCTCTATCCATGTATACCTGTGAACATATGCCATGTACCCTTCTTCAATTATTTTCATAATGAGAAAGGTTTCATCAAACACAGTTATTGTTTTTCCATGTAGAAATGTAAATAGTCCAACTTTGGTAAGTTCCTTTTGATTTTTTTTCCTTGATTACCTTCTCAAGCATCTCTTGCTTCTTGCGTCTGAATGTCAAATTTTCTATTCAACTCTGATTTTTTCATCAAGAATGCTTGAAAGTCCTCTATTCCACTGAATGACCATATTTTCCCCTGAAACAAAATACTCAGTTTTGCTGGGTAGGTGACCCTTGGGTTCATTCCCAGTTCTTTTGCCCTCTGGAATATCATATTCCATGCCCTTCAATCCCTCAGTGTAGAAGCTGCCAGGTCCTGGGCTATTCTGATTGTGTTTCCACAATATTGAAATTGTTTCTTCCTGGCTGCTTGTAGTATTTTCTCCTTGATCTGGGGATTCTGGAACCTGGCTATAATATTCCTGGGAGTTTTCTTTTTGGGATCTTTTTCAGGAGGTTATTGGTGGATTCTTTCAACCTCTATTTTGCCCTCTGGATCTAAAACATCAGGGCAGTTTTCCTTGAGAATTTCTTGAAGGGTGATTTCTAGGTTCTTTCTTTGATCATGGCTTTCAGGTAGTCCAATAATTTTTAAATTATTTCTCCTGGATCTATTTTCCAGGTCAATGGTTTTTCCCATGAGATATTTCACTTTGTCTTCTATTCTTTCATTTGTTTGGATCTGTTTAATAGTATCTTGATTTCTCATAAAGTCACTAGCTTCCATTTGCTCCAGTCTAACTCTGAAGGAATGAATCTCCTCAGTGAGCTTTTGAGATTCTTTTTCCATCTGGAAAATTTGACTTTTTAAGGCATTCTTCTCCACATTGCCTTTCTGAGCCTCCTTTGCCATTTGAGTTAGTATATTTTTAAGGTGTTATTTTCCTCAGTCCGGCTGTTGACTGTCATTTCATACTTTTCTTGCATCTTTTTCATTTCTCTTCCCAAATTTTCCCCCACTTCTCTTATCTGCTTCTTAAGGTCCTCTATGGCCTGTAGCCAGCTTGTATTTTCATTTGGGGCTTTTGGTGCAGGAGTTCTGACCTCACAGTCCTCCTCCATGCTTTGAGCCTCTTTGCCCCTAAAATAGGAGTCCAGTGTTAAACTTTTCTGTTTATTTTGTTTCATTTGCCTAGGTATGTTGCCACTTAATTACTTGATTTTGGGGCTTGTTGCCACAGTAGGACTCTGCCACCAGACAGGAGAGCTTCTGTCCCAAATGTGGGGTCTTCATAACTTCCACCAGTTGGGTGGCCTCTGTAAAGCCTCCACCCACTCTGGCAAATTGGATACCCACCCCAAACTTCCCCCCGAGACCACAATCCAGATCTAGGCAGTTTAAAGCAAGAGCGATTAACCCCCAGACTGATTGCTGGATCTCCCTACAGTTCAAAGACCAGGAGCTAGAGCCACTACTGATGCTGCAAAATGGCTTCTGTGAAGCTGTTTCTTCAGCAGCTTTTTGCCCCCAGGGAAGCAAGCCATGGGTTCACCAAATACTGGTCCCAAAGTCCATAGGGCACTAACCTCTCACTTTGTCCTAGGCATATCTGTGCTGATAATTCTGGAATAGCCACAATTGCTGGTGTTCTGGGGTCCCTCCAGCTGGCTGAAGGCCCGGCCACCCTGGGGCTAAAACCTCTGACCTGGGCTCTGCTCTGTGCGCTGCGCTGTCGGTTCCCAGTGCTCTGTGCTGCCGGTTCCCAGTGCGCTGTGCTGCCTGCTCTCAGAGTGCTGTGCTGGCCGCTCCTTGCAGGGCTGCTGGGCTGTCCTCAGCAGGAGGTTAGCTTCTCTGTGCCATTCTGTGGGTGCTGTGGCTCCAGAAGTTGTTCGGAGTCCCCTTTCACATTGTTTAAAATTTGTGTGGGGCAGAGCACATTGGAAATGCTGTTTCTACTCTGCCATCTTGGCTCCGCTTGTTTTGTTTTTGCTTTTTTCAATTTGGGAGTAAGGAATAGGGAAGGAGATGGGTCATTGAAATGTGTTTCTGAAACTTGCAGAAGGAAGGCCAGAAGGAATCAGAGACAGCTTTGAAAAATTACATGTGAATTTATTATATACTAATGTAATGGATTGTAATGTAATGAATAATTATATGCTAATGTGATGTAATAGAGCTTGGGGAAAACCTAGCCCTGATGAGCATGTGCAGTGTACATGGCCAATGCAACACCCCTGTGGATTTTGGATCATACACAGACCTTCTGTAACTGTTCTAGTCTACTAACCACATGATGAAGAGATGGACTTCTAATTGGCTACTGAGCCAGAATTGGGATACATTCAGAAGTCACTGATTGGCCAAAGGAAGCTTTGTTTCTCTTTTCTTGCTTGGGTTTGTTCAGGTGAGGAGGCAAAGACATTGTTGTCAGGCTAGGCCTTTATCTTCAGGTCTTTGCACCCCTAGAGGCAATGAAGTAGTGCAGTACATAGAGGGCCTAGTAAGAGGATCTGTGTTCAAATTCTGCCTTAGACACTAGTTGTGTGACTTTGGGTAAATCACTTAATTTCTGTTTGCCTTAGTTTCCTCAACAAGGATAATAACAGCATCTACTTTGCAGTAAAAAATGAGGTAATATTTGTAAAATACCTAGCACAATTCCTGGCACAAAGTCGGGGTTGTTTTCTTTTGCCAGGGTTATCTACATGTGGTTTGTAATCACATGCCCTGACTGAGATAATATATGACAGAGTGGGACCTTTCCTTTCATAGGAGAAACACTTTTCAATCTCTGGTCTTGCTGTAAGCTAATTGATGTTAATTGTTAAATGAACCCAGGTCACTAATCCCTGCTGATTAACACTGGGGAAAATATACCAGAGTGACTGGAGTTGGTAGCACTGGAGAAGAGACCTCCATATTCCTTAAAACCCTGAGGAGAAGTAAGTACCCTGGGGAACCCAAGTCATCTGTGAGAGTGGGAGGATCTGAATTCTAATCCAGTCTCAGACTCTTAGCTGTGTGACTCTGGGAAAGTCACTTAAACTCTCTGGGCATCAGTTTCTTCATCTGTAAAATGAGGATAATGATAAACCTTTATCACAAATTTTTGTTGGGATAAAATGAGATAATATTGTACTTTGCAAAGCTTAAAGCACTATATGCATTCTAGCTGTTATCATTATTATTAATAATTCCAGGGATAATTCTCTTTCTATCCTGCTCTGTAAATGGAAGTACTCATTTTAGTCAATGTTGAATTTAGAATAAAAAAAAAATATGACAGTTATCATGTCCCTCCCAAGTTTTCCCTTCTCCATTATGTTTAGCTTGTGGTAGAAAATTACAGATTGAAAAATGGTGGAGCTAATGTTTTAGGCTATCTAAATGACTGAATTTTAATCACTCTAGAAGAAATTGGTCATTTAAATGACTGAAAGTATAGGTTTGGCTGTAAAAAGTTAATTGTTCAGCTATGTTTATGCTATGGGCCATATAGCAAAATGTCTATTTGCAGATAGGGTGAGATTAGCCCTACCTTAATTTAGAGGACCAATTAGTATGACTCAAATACCCCAAACAAATCAGCAGGACTTGGGAAGAAGGCAATCAGCCAAGCAAGTAGAAAATTATCACTGATTTATGATCAACTAAAGCGATTAAGAAGGACTTGTGAAGAATTTACTAAATTATAACCTCCCTGAGGGCAAGCATTGTGTTTTATTATTATTATTTTTGTATGTGTATTTCTCATAAGGACTTGCACGTAGTAGGTACTAAAAATGTAAAATTTAACTGCACTGCTGGTGTTGAAGAATTTTTATGGTTGAATTGGAGTTAGTTTATTCTGATAGTAAATCTAATGATTTTGAATGGGCCTATAATAGCACCTACCTCTTAGAGTTGTTGTGAGGATATATATTTGTAAAGTGGTTTGTAAACCTTAAAGCATTATATAAATGTTTTAAAATTGTTATTATTATTATTATTATTTATTTCCTGGAAACCCAGGCAAAGCCCAAGGCCCATCAGCAAATGAGCTGATATGGATCAATTTCCATATACTCTATATATTCTGCGTATAAATTGATTAGGAAGTGAAATTATTTAATTGTACAGGTAAATCATTGTTCATAAGTATTATATATAACTTGTGATAGCCACCCCTCTTTAAAGGGAAAAAGTGAGCATAAAAATGAATGACCTCATCTGACCATCTTTTTTTTGGAATCATAGGCTGTTTGTGGGCATCTTCCATATATTCTCCCTTCTTGGTAAGGAAAGAAACACAGAGAATCCTGTGGTCTCTCAGTAAAAGAATTTCTTAATTCTGACTATGGTTTTTCCAAATATTATGACTTTATTTTCAGTGATTATTCCTGCACATCTCTATCTTCCAGGGAAAAGATGACCCTAATTTTTGTCTATCCTATCCTGGTACCAATAGATTAGACATTATCTCTTTTAAGGGAAGAAGGAAGCTTGTAAAACTGTATCTCTGCTTCAGTTCCTATGCCCTGCCACCTCACCTACCCAGCTAAATTTCCCATTACAATTTGAATTTAAATATTCTAATAAATTTGTTTTAGAAACTCCTATAGCTCCCTTGTGCCATTTGCAAGGAAACACTCTCTTGGTTGTTTCTTTCTCTTTTTTTTTTCCTGGGAGATGGAGATTTCTTTGTGCTTGGGGTGACTGATTGAATTTTACCTGAGCTAAATTATATTTGCACATTCTCGTAATTGCAAAGGGCCACACAGAGAAACAAAGCATTGACTGCCGTTGTACTGGGATTTCCCAGATGTATAATTTCAAATTGATATGAAAAAAAAGCCTTGCAATGCATTAATAATAGCATAAAATGTAACTCAGTTGGCCAAGGGTGAATGGAGGCTTTATTTTCTTAGCTACAAAACAAGCTATAGACCTCAGGTGACTAGCATTTATTGTTAGAATGGGTTTTCTATTGCATACCTTCTGAAACACAAAATAAGACAAGATTTATACTGGATTCTGTCCTTATTCACATTGCTCTGCACCATATACCCAGAGAGCACATGTAAAATGCTAAAGCACTGGGTTGCTGTTATTATTTTTTTTTGTACTTTAGTTTGAAAAGTAGGCTTTTTTCACCTCCTGTAACTCAAAGGCATCCATCCACCTCTGGTGGAGGAAGTAGGTCACCTATGCAATTTCTTTTATATTGTGTCATTATTCTCCACCCAGCTTCTGACAAATACTGCTCTTGTGACGTCAACAAGGAAGTCTGAAGGAAAAAGCATAAGGTTCTGTCTGTCTGTCTGTCTATCTATCCATTCATTCATCTATCTAATCTACCATCTAATGTTACCAGATTATAAATATCTTGATCCACTTTGGATTTGAGTGGGTGTGGGCAGAGACATAGAAGGCAAACAAAGGTTGACGATTTCTTGCATGTTTAATTCAGGCTATATGAACTTTCTCTAGGGCAGCTAATGGGGGCAGTGGATAGAGTATTGGGCCTGAAGTCAGGAAGACTCATCTTCCTGAGTTCAAATCTGGCCTCAGACACTTACTAGCCGTGTGACCCTGGGCAAGCCACTTATCCCTGTTTGCCTCAGTTTCCTCATCTGTAAAATGATCTAGAGAGGGAAGTGGCAAACCACTCCAGTATCTTTGCCAAGAAAACCCCAAATTGGGTCACAAAGAGTCAGTCATGACTGAAAATGACTGAAGAGCAACAAAATGTGAGCTTTCTATTGATATGTAAATATATGCTAAGGTAAGGAGAAATGGTGTAAAGCAAGGGATCAAACATGGGGTCAACTGGTCTCACAGGATAGCAATACACATGTCACTGGGGAGTAGTTAAACAAAATAAACGAAAATGAGCTAAAACATAGATAATATTACATTTTAACATCACGTCAATATGCAGCATAGAGGTGTCCTTTGTAAGGATGTTTGCCAGGCTTAGTGTTTTCCATTTGCATTTGAATTTGACACTGCTTGCTGGTGTAAAGTATGTCACTGGAGATCATACAATCTTGATATGTATGACTACAAAAAAGTTGGGTCAGTCACATGGTAAGAATGAGGAATAACCAGAGGACAATCTGTGCGTTCATTTAGGATCATAGACACCTGACTGAGAGCTGGGAGAGACTCTGGAGGCTATCCAGGCCCACCACTTAATTATATAAGAAGTTTAGGCACAGGGGAGGTTTAGCAATTTAGCCAAGGTGACACAGGTATTAAACATTAGAGTAGGATTTGAATACGGATCCTTTGACTTTAGAGTCAGAAAGTTTTCTTTCCATTATATTCTGCTGTAATGTTTGAGAGAGCTAGTAGAAATCCTCAAGTATGTTAAGTGGATTCTCTGGGGGTAAACTTATGGAAGAACACATATAAGAGTCCCACAGGAGAGTGGGGCTTGGATCTACACCTTTGGAAGAGACACTGTCATTGATATAATCATGGATCTATGGTGTTATGGAATATATACCAAAAAGAAAGAGAGAAGATATTTTAAAAGATAGCCCTGGAAGTTAGTGTACTTATCTGTACCCATAGACCATGGGTTCTGAGCCTTTTTGTATATGTGTCAGGGACTCTTTTGACAGACTGATGAAGCTTATTGACTCCTCAGAATCGTGTTTATTGTTTACATTATAGCGGGAGAAAATATTAAATTTCAATTAGAGATGAATGAAAATAAGGATGTAATTTTTCCTTACCAGTTATGGATTCTCTGAAGTCTATCTATCCTTTTCTTCAGGGGCAAATCTATAGACCCCAAGTTATGAAGCCCTTAAATAGACAGATTTAGATTGATGTCAATTTGGTTTGAATAAATCATAATTTTGGTAACAATAACAAAATAGCTAGCATTTATATAGTGCTTTTTGAGATGTTATTTGCAAATATTATGCTATTTTCTCTCGACAGTAATTCTGGGAAATAGGTGTTATTATCATCCCTACTTTATAGATGAGGAAACCAAGACAAATAGAGGTTAAGTGACATGCCCAGAGTGATACAGCTAGTAAATGTCTGAGGCAGTATTTGAACTCGGATCTTTCTAACTCCAGGTCTAGCACTTCATTGTATCACATATCTACTCTGACCAACAACTGGTTGGTAATGATCAGTTCAAATAAAAATAGTCCATTCGATGTGTATGTGCCAGCTGTTGCTCTTTTGAATGATGGGCATGGTGCACGTAGGGGAACGGAAAAGTATATAAGGATCACTTAGATAGCCTTGTGTGTTGAATTCTCCATTCATAGAATTTCTGCCCTGTTCTCATTTACTACCATTTCTACAATGAATACACATAGAGAATAACAAAGAAGACCATTTATCCAAATCATAGCAAAACAGATATGAATAAATATGTTTATTTTAAAAATAGATAGAAATCAGAGAACATGCACTTAGGAGAAAATATACCAGACAATAACGGGGTAAAGGAGTGAGGTACCACAGATCTACTAAGTGAGAATGTCCTTGATCTTACCTAAGGGGAAAGGTCTTTAGAGTAGCCAGCTGGATAGAGAGACAAGATAGAGACTTTCCAGTTCCTCTCATTTCTTCCCACGGCCTTTTCCTTCAGCAGACAAAGTGGGGTTGGTCTTCTGTCTTCTCTTTTGAAGCTGGAAACTAGAAGCTGACTCAACCCTTGATGACTTGAAACTTGAGGAGTCCCAAAGGATTCTTCCTATGTGAAGAGTACCCAACGGGGAAGACTGGCTCTGAAGGGTATGAAAGGGGGATTGCTGAGAACTCAAGCTCTCTGTCTCTTGCCAACTCTGTCTCTCCCCTCACATAGGTCTCCACCAATAAGGAGAAAGTCCAATGCTAGTGGGTTTTGCGACAGGGGTTACAAGCTATTATAGCTTAAAACAACACTAAAACTTTTGAGGAACCCTGTATAAGTAAAGTACTGCTCTGGAATACAAAAACAGATATGATAGAAGTCCTAGCTTTAATTTTGGGAAGGATATCGGTGTTTTCATTGTGATTTAATTGTGTAGGGAACTTCCAATGAGGAAATTCCCTTCTTTGATGCTGGTTGACTGCTTTTTCAATTTATAATCTTAGAATGTTGCTTGGGTACATGACTTTTCTAGGGTCACTCAGCTTAAATGTCAGAGGTGAACCTAGCATCCAAGTTTGCCTGGTTCCAAGGTCAGCTTTTTCTCCATGAGAGCATGCTACTTTTCTCCTTATATACAGTAGGCACTTCATAGATATATGCTGGCTTGAACTGAATGATAAGCTATATGCCTTGAATCAAGAATAAAATATAGTCACAAAATGCCCATAAGACTTTCCAGGTTTCACTTTGGGCTTACAGTTCATTTGAGATCAGAACATGGTTATACAACTGGGCAATGAAACCTCAGCCCTACGCTGTGGGAATGTTTGGAATTCCATTCCTGATTCTGGGAATGCACTTGCCTGTGGGGGACATCCTTCATGTTCTTGGAAACA
Source organism: Gymnobelideus leadbeateri (assembly GCA_011680675.1). Taxonomy (NCBI): domain Eukaryota; kingdom Metazoa; phylum Chordata; class Mammalia; order Diprotodontia; family Petauridae; genus Gymnobelideus; species Gymnobelideus leadbeateri. The sequence continues at coordinate 369,986 of WOXC01002175.1, read as the reverse complement.
AGTGCATCAATATCATTTATCCTTTTCTAGCATGTTTTGTGAAGTACATCAGCAGAGCCAAGTCAAACCAAAGGACCACTCCTCCTACTGGACCCCCTGAACTAAATTAAAAGAGCCAAGAAAAAGCTTAGTTAAACATGGTTTCTGTGGTGTTTACATTACCATGGCCTGCTTCTAGGTATTGTCTTGCAGGGGTGATGCAAGTGTAGGTCATCTTTGAAACTGGCCTAGAGTTCTGTCCGTAGGACTTCTGTGCTTGGCAAAACAAAGTGATTTGTGAGGGGAGGCACGGAGCATTATATATACACATTTCCTTGTCCTGTAGCACTTAAGTGCAATTAATTAGTCTTTTTTTTTGTCTTGACCTCTGTCTTCTGTGACCTGGTCCTCCCACTTAGAGCATGTTGTCTTTTCTTCTCCTTCATCACCCCCACCCCCAATAAAATCTACAGTCAAGAAGAATATCAGTTATTTACAGCTTAGTGAAAATTTGTCAGTATGCTATTTATTCCACTGGAACTGGCATTTTCTTAGTCTTCCATTAGGGTAATTTCAGGATGCAACAAATGGTAGTGGAGCAGTCTGGGTGGGTCCAGGAGAGTGTTCCAGGAGTCCCTGAAATCACGCTATGTAAGTGGCCAATTACTTTGCCCGCACTCCAGGCTGGCCTGGTTTCCATAAGAAATTCCATTTTGTACCCTCTTTTCCCCTTCCTCCCCTCCCCTTTCCACTCCAAGTCACTAAGTAAATGGAGGGGAAGCTTCTTTTGAGAATATGGTTCTTCAATTCACTGGCAAAATGTCAACACATCTTCTTAAAATGTATACTCCTACCATAAGCTCTTGGGGACAGAAATGACCAATTAAAGGAAATATTTTTCTCCTCCTCCTTCTTGGCTTCTGCTTGGACAGAATTGTCACACTGGTAGAATATTCTCTTGTTCTTGAGTCTGGCAGGGAGGTGCCCTGGTTGACCTAAGAGGTCTTTTCAATCTCTAATTTCTCTGATTCTAAGCCCGAGTTCATTATCTAGGAAAGCACATTAAAAATAACAGTGAGAAAAGCACTTCAACACCTCTCACAAATTATAACAGTCTGATGCAATTTGGATTAGATAAAATATATATTTATTTTTATGGAACAAACATGAAGACAATAAAATTTTGTTTAACAGTAACCACATTATTCAGTGTCTCCGTAATGGAATTCAGAACTTTATTATTGAATATTACTTTCCAGTGAGAATAACTGAAGTGATAAGATTCTTTTGGCATCTTTAGATTAATTTCCACTTTAGTCTTACTAGCCTATTTTGGTGGCAAAAAAAGACTCTTCTAATAGGATCCAGAGCTAGGAGGGACTAAGTAGTATGATTTCATACCACAAACAAATAAAGCTGCCAGAGACCAGTGACTACTTATGTTATTTGGGAACTTCCCAGATAAATCATTTTCACAATCTTAAAAACTATTAATTACATGCCTTGGCTGGAGGAGACAATACTTTGACAAATTATGATGATTTCTCTATGATGTCTTGGTTAAACACTGATTTTTACAGAGATGTTTTGAGTGATATATTAGATTCCTATCAATAACATATACCCCTTTCCCTGGTTCCCAAGGGCATACATTTTTTTTTCTTGTAGTATAGCCATGGCAATTGCTGGTTTGTTGGAGTTGCTTTTTGGGCAAAGCTTGTACCTACATTTGAAAATTTAGTTCCAGGCCTATAGATATCTGCAGTAGAAGAATGAAAACAAAGTACACTACCAAATTTTTATTTCCACATTCCATTGCCATCAATCACTTCCATCCTCTTTGTTTCCTTGCTCCACATACTTATTGTTCAATCGAGGACAGTAAAATGAGATAACTCTTGACATTTCTCAATGTTCAAGTCAGTGCTGGTTGTGCCAGAGTTAATCCTTGGGTAGATGTTACTGGAGCAAGGGAGAGATTTGGTGGGAAAGGCATTTGCATGTGGTGTTTTCCTCTTCTAACTTTCTCCTAACCCAACACTCTCCCTGTTCTATAACCAAGTGAGTCAGTGAATGACTTGTATTTTTAAAAATACTTCAATTTGTTATCATTATACACAAAGTTTGTCATGTTATGGTAATCAAAAAAGCCCATCTGATAACCTCTGGTTATTGTGTAGAAGGCCTGTGCTCAGCCCACATTTAACCATCTGTGATTTGTAGGATTTTCAGACATTTTTTGTGCATGTGCTCAATTCCCAGTGAGTGTGTAACTTCCTTTTGTCTCTGCCATTCACAGCAGTCTTCATTTCTTGTTAATTTATAAGCTGTGCAATGAAATGGGGCTCCCCCGGGACTTGCATTTTATTGTAAACACTTTAATGCTCAGTGGAAACACTCAGGTAGTTCAGTTACTATCAGGAAAAGTGATGGTTACAGGGATGTCAGTAAGTCAGAGATGGTTTTATTAGAAGGCAAAACGTAAATATACAGATTTTATACTTTTGTGGGGGGGGGGTGAGCTAAGGTGGTAGTGATAAATGTTATTAGAATAGATTTGGAAAGCATGGTGAGACTGAGAATCTTGTTAAATATAGTATTGTGGACTAGACAGATTCCTGAAAGAATATGGTTGAATTGTTCCTCACTCTGAGAAACAGTGACGTACTGAAAGGCAATTAGTTGAGACCTTGTTTAATCTTCTGGACTGTAGAGAGTTGAATTGCCTCTCCTGGCTGTCTATGGAAGATGAGAGAAAACAAAAACAAAAGAAAAAAAGGGAGAAAAGCATAACATGTGAGTAAAAGTGGCCACCGTGAGACTCCCCCGGTGTTGGATCTGCTTGTCTTCCAGTAAGAGGGTTTGAGAGTCCTCTTTGACAGTGATTGAGCTGAGCTGGGCCTGTCAGCTTTAATAGAAGTTCAGAGATGATGGCCTCCAAATCTAGATTAATTACATCGAATGCATATATTATGATCGAAATAATTTCTGTTTCCAGACATGGGACATTACTCTTTATTATTTTTATGATGCTGCACCAGTTCTAAGGTTATAATGTGTATTAAGGATGGGTGCTGTGATTTCCTAAAGAGGAGGGCTGGTTTGGTCTACACCTCGCCCTTGTTGTACTTAGACCTGCTACGTGACAGCGTCTGTTCCCCTTCCTTTTCCATGAAATGGCAGAGCAGCCTGGAACTCCTGCCTCTCTTCCCTAGCCACACTGTGCACCTAAGCAATTCACCATTTTAGCCCCTCGATCGTTCTGCTGGGCACAGACTACCAATCTCAAATAGAGCAGGACAGCAAGGAGCAGCTAGACTTTAAAAGTCCATAAAAAAGTTAACAGCCTCCTTTCAATAATTATATATCTATAAAAATAATAAAGAAGATACAGGGCCAACATTTTATGGCATTTATGTTAATGTGATGCTGAATACTCAGTGGCAGAAGGCATCCACTAAAGTGGGTCACATATTGCTTAGAAGCTCTATATTGTCTGTTCTATTCAATACATATCTATTGCAGTGAGTTTTCTGTGCGTGTGGACAGCCCAGGCCATTGTTACAGTGCCCCCCAGTCCATTCAATCTGTATTCTGCTCAGATCCCTATTGAATTCTTTCAGCTTTAGAATTTCCTGATGGCTGAAGTAATACAATTAAATTAGCTTTTCTAATAATAAATAGCTATGAAATATCTAATTTCCATAGATTCCTAATTGATGGAGGTAAAAAAAATTAATATTCTTGGGTTGGGAGAAAGTTAAAAGAGGAAAACATCAAATGTTTCCCCCACCTAACATGCCCACTGTTCCAGTAGCATCTATCCCAGGACTGAGCTCTAAACTCTGTCCATATTTCCATGCTTCTAGTTTTTTTAATTAAAAACATTTTTAATATATAACAGAAACAGAAATAACCATAACCTTCAAACTTCCTCAGGTCTATCAGACATGATGACAAACTGGTTGATTTTTGTCTGGGGTTACTCTTCGAATTCAGAGTCTCATTTGCTTCTCATACAGCTCCATAATTAGTAGCAGTCTATGTGGTATCAAGGAAAGAAATGATCAGCTCAAGTTTCATGTTTATTCCACAGCCAACATCTTCCCTCTTGCTAACAGAAGAGTCTCCTAGGGACTGGTATAGCTGAGGTTGGCAGTTCTGTAACATTGCTTTTTCAGTTTTAATTCCATCCAAATCCAGATTCTCACTTGGCGTTTGATGACCTACCAGATTTTAAAATATTCCCAATCGTTAAAGAGATGTCCCCACCAACATTCTTTAAAATAATTGATGAAAATAATTTTTCCCAACCCTGGTCCTCTCCCCTCTCCACTTTCTTTTAAACATACACGTGTATCTGCACTTATCTGCAGCTGCCCCAGTTGTGACTTTTGAATAGCTAAGGCAGCAAGTAATCCTTTGGGAGATAACTACCCCATCTTTCACGTTATATTCCTCCTTGACATTTTGCCCTTCACTTGATGTGTCTCTTTGGAGATTTGAACTGATTTGGCTTTTTAAAAGTCCACAACACTTTTTATTTAATGAGCAAAAGATTTACAAATAAAAAATGGAAATAATTTTCCCAAGAGAAGGCCTACTTGAAGTGAAGTACTCCCTACAGAAATTTTCAAACTTTTTTTTCCCCCAAGTGTAGCAATAACACCTTGGCAATGGTGTTTTTCAGGCAATGTCAACCAGCAGAAGGTGTAGTCTGATGCAATAAGCATATAGAACCTTTGATACTAGAGTATGGCATCAGCCAGCGTGTCATGACATACATATTCATAACCTGGCAGTTCTTGTAGACTGTGTATGCATAAGGGACTGATATGAAAAAAAAATTGATTTATGATGATCTCAAAAACATGGTCTCCAAAGATGTATTCTGCAGCTTTGAGACCTAAGGTTTAGGCCCTATTAATTTTACAGTGCTGTCTAGAATTATCCATCTGTTTAAAGGTTAACTGTCTTCACACTTCTGAAATGGGTATTTCTGTTTGGCTTCTTGCTTGGTTTGTGTGACTGATTTCTAAGATATAAAATACAAAACCAAAAAAGTCACTTTAAGTCTAGAGAGCACGTAGCACCTACCTGTTCCCACTTTTTTGAGAGACGCTTTGAATATTATTTCTGACTGATTTGCAGTGGGGACTTGGATGTACTGCTAATTCATGAACTCAATCTGAAGAAAGTGAAAAGAGCTCATCAGCAGTACAAAACAATATGTTTAGAAAAGAGAACTGCATTAGTGAAAAGCTGTAGAGTGTTTATAAGAAGGGGGGATGGGCCAAAAAAGACCAATCTATCTTTTTCCTCCTCTTCTTCCTCCTCCTCCTCAAATGCATTTCCTTCTTCATACTCTGGAGACCAAAAATATCACATGCTTCAATATTTGAACAGGACGATACTCTTGCATATACTTTTCTTTCATTTTCTTTTTTTTGTTTCCTCATAAAGGATTATCTAATTTTCTTTCTTTCTTCATGGTTAGCAGCATAACAACTTTTTCCTTCCCTAGCAAGTTCATTTGTAATTCTGGTTTTGTAAGTTAGTGCTAAATAATTCTATGACCTCAGGCAAATTATTAAGCCATTGAATGCCTTATAGTTTATACACCTGCAAAAGCATATAATACTAATAGTACTAAATAATGGCGGTAATTATTTGTATTTCTTCAGATGAAAGGAGTTATGTTTATTTGAAATCCTATTGTGAAAGACCAAAGAATTGCTCACTTTGAAATGTACTGTCTCATATAAAATATGAAACTACTGTATTAGTAGGTGTGCTATCAGGAGGACCTGTGATTGCAGTTGTTTTTTCTTCTAATAGTGGTCATAGATCTGTCCTGACCAATCAATCATCAATCAATCTATCATAAATATTTATGTATTCTCTTCTATCTTGTTTCTCTTGTGACCAATGGTATACTTTTGTAAGGTACATGGCCAGGGCCTAGAGATAGAGTCTGTTGCTATGAAATTGATGCACAGAGTAACAAAAAATTTTTTTTTGACCTCTGCCTCAATGCCTTGGTGTTCTAACCAACTCTATAAAAAGTCAGAAAATAATTTAGAAAAAAGAGGCTTAATTTATGATATAGGCAAGGGGGACTGGTTAATTTCACCTCTAGATTAACTTTTTGAGTTTATGAACATGTCTATATAACTGAAGTAGATTCAGATTCATGAGGATACTTACATGAGCTTTAGTGACCTTAGAACAAGGGATCTTAGTGTGTGTGTCACAGACTTCTTTGGCATTTATTGAAGCCAATGAACCCTTTCTCAGAAGAATGGTTTATTGGCTACATTCATAATGGAAGAAAATGCCGAATTTGAGGTAGAGGAAGTGAAAATAAAGGTTTAATTTTTTTTTCTTATCCAAGTTCTTTGGCCTGAAATCTATCCCAGACTAAGAATCCCTGTCATATAGTTTTGACTTAGAAAATTAGGAATTGGGTAAAATTCATTTTATGGTATCATAAGCTAATGTCTTCCAAATTGTATATGGACTTAAAGGCTCATTACAGTTCCTATTTTCTCATTGCTACCCCCCGAAATATTTTTGACCTTTATTCTTTTTATGTGTTGTTCTGATAGCCTGTTCTAATAGTTCTATCTACAACATTAAAAGAAAGGATTGCTGTATTCCCTCCATGCTCTAAAACCATGCTCAGAGATATAAGTAGTTAGGTGATGCAATATGCATTTGGAAGACCTTAGTTCAAATTTTGCCCCAGACACAAACTAGTTGTGTGACTCTGAACAAGTCACTTGCTCTTTTTAGCCTTGGTTGCCTCATATATAAAATGAGGTGGTTGCATTCATGTCCTCAGAACTCTAAAGCTATGATCCTATGATATATCTATTTGTCTGTCCAACTCCAATGGGTCTGTGATTTCCTAACTTTGGGTGTTCCTTCCACCAATGTAAATCGTGATTCCCCATTGTATGTGAATGATTTTGTGTTTATTCTCTTGCCATTATGTGGATACTGATGCATTCTGGGGGCTATCCATTCATTTTCACTCTCTCCATGTGACTGGTGATATTTTTTTCTGGTCTTGCTTTGATGACATGTCTTGACTTGGATAGCACTTTGACATTTTAGCACTGATCTTGGAGTCAGTAGAGATTTAACTTTATATTTTTGCCCTGACACTTTCTACAATATGACCCTAGGTAAGTAATTTAATGTCTTTGAGCCTTAGTTTCTCCATTTGTAACATGGAAATAGGGACACTAACACTAGTACCTTCAGAAGCTGCCTCATAGGGTAGTTATGTGAATCAAATGAGAGAATCATGAATGTAAAATGCTCTGTGAACCCCAAAGTGCTATGTAACTGCCAGCTCTTGTTATTACGGTTATCCTCATCCCTGAAACTGAGTAAGAAGGTCTTAATATTCAAAAGATTTCTATTTTTAATAAGGTAAGAGGTAGGGTAATTTTTGATGAACGGTGCTGACAACACAAAATGCTATTCTGACTTAACTTGCTAGTTTAACTGCAGCTTAATGGTGAGCATAGCTGTAGGTGCAGTAATTAATAACATGCCATCTGAGGTTGTTAGATTTCTTTAGACACACTGTGGCTCGTGATCGCTTTTGTGTCTATCTGTCTTTCTCTCTCTGTTCTCCTAAAGTTGCCTTCTGCAAATGTTCTCCAGCTGTTGAGAAATTGTTTTTCATCTGGAGCTGGCAATTGTTTTTAAGAATTTGATTCAAATGCATGAGGAGTCCCAGGGACCAGTATTTGCATTTGCAACAATAATTATTAGGAATTAAAGCTGTGTCTACATGAAGCAAGAATTTCTAATTTCCTATATTATTTAGCCCAAAGCTTTTTTTTTTTTTTTACTTTCCTCCCCAGTTTTGTTTCATTTGTCTACATGGTCTACAATTAAGGAGGACAGAAATATTAGAACAATAAGGAAGCACCTATTGGTGGCCTAAAGTCTTCCTGGGCTTGACCTCAAGATAATCTAGGGAATAATAAAAGTCATCTCAGATGTTTTTATTGCAGAAAGAAGTACATTGAAAGGCATTACAAAAAACCACTACCTTGACAGGTGACAGCTTCCTAGAAATGTCTATTTTGGTGGTATGAATATCATCTTTGATTGTGTTTTCAGGGACATGGAAGGCTATATATCTATCTATATCCATATCTATATCTATATATGTACATATATACTTATGTATGTATATAAAACCACTGTGGGTACTAATTTGTGATTGCTTACTTACTAAGTGGCTAATTTCATTAGAGGGTCAAATTGGAGATACCTGATAACATAGTTTCAGTGACTGAATCTGGCACGATTGAATCTAACCATTTTTATGATGGATATATAAAGAAAACTGGTTGAATTTTTGTGGTGTGGTGTGGTGGAAAGAACACTGGTTTGGGAGCCAAATGCCCTGAGTTTGAATCCCATCTCTGATATGTTTTACCTCTGTAATCTTGACTTCTATATGCTTCTGTTACTCACCAAGAAGAATGAGATTAGATGGCCCATTAGGGTCCTTCCAATTCTGCATGTATGATCATATGACCCCAAGTGACCTCAGGCTATTAGTTTTACCTAAAGTCATACATTTATCCCATGAGAAAACAATTTAAGGGGAAACATCTTAAGAAGACATATCTATTGCATCATATAATACATGAGTCTAGAGAACATGAATATTTTATTTCCCCTAACTTTTTTGTTTTTAGCTTGCAACTTAATTCTTCCTTGAGCACATCCATTCAGAGTTACACAGTCAGAAAGGTGACACTTCTTTTACATTCTTAGGCAAGAATTCCCCCTGAGAATGACATGTAGGCTCAGTCCTATTACCATTTGATCTGGGTTAAGGACACCTTTTCAGCTGGAAGAATGCTACCCTGGAAAAGGCAACACCCAACGATAGTTGAATCAATCACTCTAATAATGACCATACTAAAAACAAGTGTAGGGGATGAGCTGTTCTCTCAGGAGAGATCTAAAAATGGACACTAATGAAGGAGGCTGGGTAGACAAGCTGAATGGCTGAGATGGGGCTTTGTGGTTTTGGCTGCTGCTTTTTCTTTATGTCCTTGGCTTGACCAAGGATGAGGAATCTGTGCTAGAGAGGTTATAAAATTGTCTGAAGGAAAGATCTTGGGCAGGGAGGGAATACCTGAGGAGAAAAGATCTTGAATAGATGGAACAAGATAGTTCCCCTTTGTTTCCTGTTTTCTCTCTCCTTTATATTTCCAACCAAATCTGACCATCTCTCTCCTACTCCTCTTCCATTCTGTTACCTCTTACTAGCACTGGCCATGTGTGTTTGGCCTGTGTACCTACCCTGTACTCTAGCCTTTTTGGGTAATCATCTCTCTACCTTTTGGCCTTTTTACATCTCTCTAACTCACCCCTACTCCTTTGAAATTGTTCTAGGTAGTTTTTTTTTTAAACAGTGAGGCAGGAGTTCTTCACATTTGATTGACATCAACCTAATATTTGTTAACATAAAAAGGGAAGGTGTTGGATGACTTGGAGTGGTCCAGGAGGAGTATCTTGAATAACTAGAAAAGAAATAAAGAATTAAAGGATCACCCATTCCTCAGCCTACCTCCCTCCATAAGAAATATGAAATTTCATAATTGGAAGGGAACTCAAAGGATTTTTATTTCTAACTGGCATGTCCCCATTACATCATCCTTGACAAGTGATTATCCAGCCTTTGCTTGAAAACCTCAAGTATCTGGGCTCTGTCTCAATGATAGGGCCATCTCCTGTGGCAGCCCATTCCCCTAGTGGATAGCATGGAAATCTTTTTTTTTATAATTTTTTTTTTGTTTTTGGTTTTTGCAGGGCAATTGGGATTAAGTGACTTGCCCAAAGTCACATGGCTAGTAAGTGTGTCAAGTGTCTGAGGCCGGATTTAAACTCAGGTCCTCCTGACTCCAGGGCTGGTGCTCTATTCTCTGTGCCACCTAGCTGCCCCCATGGATTTCCCCATAGAAATCTTATATATGTGTTATTTCCTCCATCAGAATATGAACTCATTGGGGCAGCTAGGTGGCGCAGTGAGTAGAGCGCCAGCCCTGGAGTCAGAAGGACCTGAGTTCGGATCGGGCCTCAGACACTTAACACACACAAACAAAAACCTAGCTGTGTGACCTTGGGCAAGTTACTTAATCCCAATTGCCCTCCAAAAAGTAAAAAAAAAAGAATATGAACCTATTGAGAGCAGAGATTATTTTGTTTTCCTTTTTGTATGCACTTAGGACAGTACTTTGCACATAGTAAAAGGTTCAATAAGCACTCTTTTCCTTCATTAATTCATTTACCTATTCGTTCACTAATTTTCAGGAAGTTTTTCTTTTTAAACCTTTAAGTTGAGTTTACTTATGACCCTCTAAGAGGCAACTAGGTGGCATAGTGGATAAAGTGCTAGGCTTCACTTAACCTTGTTTGCCTCAGTTTCCTCATCTGTAATATGAACTAGAGAAGAAAATGACAAAACACTCCAGCAAAGAAAATTGTTAATGGGGTCACAAAGAGTTGGACACAACTTAAATGACTGAACTATTGTTATAAGATGATTCTGAAGTTTTTACCTTAAACATCTTCTTTCTCAATCCTTCCATTTTCACAGACTTATTGGCTTCCTTGATGATATTGATATCACACAGTGACCTTTCCTCTTTTGAAATTCACACTATCCAAATTTATCATCTAATCCAGATTCTAGTAACCATTATCCATTAACCTCCAAGTCACTTGTCTTCCTTCCTTATTGAGTTCAGTGGGTGGCTTAGTCTTTTTCTTTTCCCCAACTCTGACCTCGCACTAAGAGACTTCAACATAATTTCAGTTTTTCATTCTATTCATTTGCATGACCTACTCTTCTACCGTATCTCAACTACACAGAGATGGCCATATGCTTGATCTTGACATTACCCATAAGTATTTCATTGTTTAGGAGCTCTAAATTTCCTTTAAGTTATCATAATCTTTTATCATTCCATTTTTCCTTTCCCTTAAACCTAACATCATGACTTGTCTTCACCATGACCTCCACTCCTCAGTTCTTTCTCTGGACATTATACTTGCACTGACTATATTCTCTCCCCTCCTCTATCTTGATCATTTGGAAAACCAGGTCAATTTGACACTATCTTCTACTCTGAAATCCCCTGCTTGCCTTGTCCTTTTGCCTATTTCCTCTTGCGAAAACCCAACCCTGGATTACTCCCTCCTTTGTTCCTATTGACATGCTACTGAATAGAAATGATGAAACCTCAACTGGGCAATCCTATACCTCTTTAGTTGATTTACTATCTTATTCTCCACAGTGGCTGTTTCAGGCCTTCTAGTTTATTCTCAATCTTCCCGTAACGCCCTCTCCCACCACTCTCTCAGTTCAGGACTTTTGCCTCATACTTAACAACCACCACAACAACAAAACCAATGGAAACCAATCCATCAGAGCACCCTCTTTTACTGTCCACTTTTATCTCATTCCATCCAAATATCTTCTCAGCTATATCTCATTTCACCCCTGTTTCAGATGAAGAGGTGGCCCTTCTTATCAAGGACAATCCTATCTTCTCCAGCAGATTGCCACCATATTTAATTCCCTCCCTAATGTCCCTAATCCCCTTCCACTGACCCCTTGATGGCTACTTATGGCTATACTTATCTCTCTCTCATTGTTAAAAAAAATTATCTCCTGATTTGACTATCTTTGATAGCTACTATCCCATAGATTTCCATCTGCTACTCAACTAAATTTTGGCAGCTTTAGATTTTTAGGAAAGTAGTCTAGAATAGGTGTCATCTTCACCTGTATTAACCTCACATATCCAATGTGATTTTAAATCTTCACATTTTTTACCCCTTCACATAATCTTTCATTTATGTCCCTTCTTTCCATACACATTCATCACCATAGTTGTAGCCCATCATTGTTATTGTTGTTGTTTGTCTTTCATTCTCAAAAAGGACCATGACATCAGGAAAGCAATACCATGACATACAAGTGAATTGGATTTCAGTGATGGAGGGCTGTGCAGAGAAACGAGCCTTACTTTCTCCTCTTGAGCCATTTCTTCACTTTTTCACATGACTCCCCTTTAAATATTAAAAGACTGTTATTGTGTCTCTATTCATGCCCCCCCTCCAAGCCTTCTCTTTGGCTAAATATCCACAGTTCCTTCAAACAGTCCTTATTTATCATAGTCTTAAGGTCTACCATCATCCTGATCACATTCCTATTGATATTTTCAGTGACCTAAGCATGAGAGTGCTGCTTTTTCCTTTTCCCTCTCTCCTTGTACTATAGCCAAAGCTTTGAATCTCAGGTTGAAATGCTACAAATCTATATCTTAGAGGTACATTTGTAGGCCATTACAGCCTAGAAAATTTGGTTCAGTCCAATTTGCAATGATTCTTCTCTCTTGCCAATTTGTGCAATATGAAATAACTGAAGCACAGTCAAGGCACCCAGGGGGAAGATAATATATCATTTTGTTTTAAATTCCTCATGCTGTTCTGTTTTCTATATGAGGTAGAATATTTTCAATCAAGGCTATATAATCCCTACTTAGTTTATTATATCAAGAAGAAATAACAAAAAAATAAGATTTGCCACATCAGAGCGATATACAGGTCATCTGCCTAATCAATAGCAGGCTATTTTCTAGTTATGCAATGGCACTATTTCTTCATACCATGGTGTAATCTTTTATTCTTTCCCCTTCATATTCCTTTGTCTATTATATCCACTCCCTTTTTATTCTTCTCTTAAGGTACATTGAAATGAATATTACCTTAATTTTTTTGTTTGTTTTCAACATAAAACTTCCCTCATCTTGAGCTCTTAAAGTGAAGAGCATGAAACAAATCATATTTACTTACCAAGGTGCTAAAAAAGGAGGAAACCCTCAAAGGCAGCAACTGGCTTACAGCTAAAATACACCATCATTTTAGAGTTTAGCCACCTGAGAGTTCAATAACAATACAAATGCTAATTACTAGGAAAAGCCAGAAATAACACCCAAGCTTATGTCATGGAAAGGAATTGGACTTGTGCCACATTTGGGGTAACGCACATTCTCACCAGTTTCAAGAGTGGATACTCAAATACTAGTAATAATTGTGATTCTGGCAATAATTACTCAGATAGTCAAAGTTTGGCAATCTCAACATTTTGCATGGGAGTACTCCTGTGTTGTACTGAGAATTCCTTCTACAGTCAGACTGCAACATGCCTATGACTAGTCCATGGTTGCACCATTAGAAAGTAGTAGAAACAGAATTTGAACCCAGTCATCTTGACTACAGGCCTGGTAATCTATCCATTTTCCCACCATGCTTCATGCATTCAAGAAACAGAGGGATGAAAATGGAGGTTTCATATAGACTAAATTAACAAAAGACTCTCAAGCAGATGTATAGTCTTTAAACAGCTAATTTGGTCTAAGGAAAAGATGAAATGTAAACTAAATAAAAAAACTGAACCAAGTCCAATAGCTTTATCCCCCGGGGAAGGTTAAAATTGTTTTAGCTTCTGAACATATGTGTATATGAATGCATTGATAGGCCTCGGTAGAACGATTGGTTATGATTTTCAGAGGGCATCTTTTAGCCAAGTAATCATTACAAAAGATTTCTAATTCAATTCTCATTTATGCAGTAGCTGTCACATTACAATTTCTACTGTTATTAGTTATTACACTATCCCCAACAAAATAAGGTAGATGAGCAAACCGAGATCAAGACAGGTTAAGCAGCTTCCCCAGAAACATACCACAGCAAAGGATAAGAATTCTTGATTTTCTCTTTCCTAATCTAACAAGTTAGCCCCTGGAGTCATACAATTGCATCTCCCTCCTGGTTTATGTGTCACGGAAGCACTGAGAACTAACATTTGCTTTAATCCAATAGTCAAAATTCTTAAATAACAATTAAAATACTTTCATTTGCTTTTATGGAAAAAATAACTTAGAAAATTAGAATATTATCAGTTTTTCTTTATTTTTAAAAATAATCAAAAGATGCAGTGAGATTTTCTGGCATTTCAGCCTTGTGCTAGAGACCACTGGAGTAGAGCCTCCTTCATCCTCTAAGTCCTTATTGGGCTTATTTGTTGCTTTTTTTTGTTTTAGGGAAAAAATATTGGACATATCAACATAATAAGCAGTTTAGATTCTGTGTTTGACAAGAGCAAAGTTCCTTATTTGTCCATGAGCAAAATGTCTGCTTTTATGAAATGAAGTAAAGGGAAAGAGAGCCACCATGCAAGGGTGAAAGTAGCATTATCCCTGCTGTTTCCAGTACCATATTGGAAGTTGAAACTAGAGCATGACTTGAGGGTTACAACCTTACTAAAATCTGAAAGACTATGGGCAGGGCCTCAGGTACCTTACCTGAGAAATGAGAATAATTTTTATAATGGGAAAGTAGTTAGGTGGTATAGTAGGTAGTGTGCAGGGCCTGGAGTCAAGAAGACTCATCTTTGTGAATTCAAATCTGGCTTCAGATGCTGACTAGCTATATGACCCTGGGCTAGTCACTTAACCCTGTTTGCCTCAGTTTCCTCATCTGTAAAATGAACTGGAGAAGGAAATGGCAAATCACTTCACCAAGAAAACTCCAAATGGGGTCATAAAGAGTCAGACATGAATGAAACGACTGAACAACAACAAATTAAAATGGGGACAATAATAATTGCTGCCTAGCTGTAAGTAAGGTTAACTTGAAGATTTAATAAAATGCTTTTTTGAGCTCCTCAGGATTATTATTTAAAGGGAAGCATCAGAGATTGCTACAGACTTGCCTAAGTTTGATTTTTGCTAATCCCTATTATTAAATAAGTCCAAGCCCTCAGCAACCTTGAACATATTTTCAGAAACTGGCATCCCTCCTGTCACCACAGCTTGAGAACTCAACATTCCTAGGCCTCAGTAATTCTCCATATTTCTTTGAATTTTGGTATTGTTTGTTCTTATGGGAATTTCTTTCTTTCTTCCTTTTTCCTTTTTCTTTTTGCAAGGCAGTACATTCTTATTTAGACATTGCCACTCAGAGGATGCAGATTTGAATTCTTTCACCTTGCTGTTCTTTGAATGCCAGGATCGACAGTGATATAGAGACGAAAAGAGCCCTAAAAAGCAGACACCGAGTTGGGGAGAGCCTTTGTGGTGCACACAATGGAACTGCACTGTTTAAAAGAGACTCAGCACCTCTCAAAATTTCCGACAAGGTGATAAAATCCATCTTTTCAAAGAGCACTCTGGGAGAGAGCTAGGAGGAACCACTGATTGTCATACTAGGAAAGGAAAAAAAACCCCACAAAATCTAATGGTGGTGGTTTCAAAACTATGTGTGAGGAAGAAACGGCATGTTTAATATCAAAGGGAAAGGGGAATGGACCTGCAAATTTTTTTTTTCTTTTTTGGAGGGGGGAAGTCAGGGCAATTGGGATTAAATGATTTGCCCAAGGTCACATGGCTAGCAAGTGTTACATGTCTGAGGCCTGATTTGAACACAGATCCTCCTGATTCCAGGGCTGGTGCTCTATTCATTGTGCCACCTAGCCACCCAAGGCCCTGTGATTTTAACTCCCAGGTAAAGATACTTTCTTTGTAACTTATAGTCATAATTTTCCCTGCAACCAGTAGTCTGAGAATGCCTGGAACACTGAGATATCAAATGACTTTCCTAGAGTAATAGATTCAAGTAATATGTCAGAGGAAGGACTGGAACTCAGTTCTCTAACCATTCTGCTATTCATTTTGAGAATGGAAATAATTTGAGTTATGTAGATGTGATGCCCTCAGGTGGTTTGAAGGCTTAACAATTATGAGATAAGTGATTCAGTATGTTATAGGATCATAGATTAAGATCTAGAAGGGACCTTAGAGGTCACTGAGTCCAGCCCCTTTGTTTAATAGATGAAGAAACTGAGACCAGAGCCAAGGCAGAGTCATTTGCTCAGGGTCACAAAGCTACTATATATCACAGATGGGATTTGGACAGTGGTCTTTGTGATGCCCAGGTCAACATTTTATCTTCTGTACCTTGTTGGCTGTCAGGATGTCTGAATTATTTAATAGCTGACTTAATCAAACTCTTATTTTTTCTACCAAAACCAGAGGATTTAGTCATTTTAATATACTTCCCTTTCTGAGATATGTTCTTGTCTTTGCTACCTGGTTGATTCATGAGCAGAACTCATTGACAGGTGTGAGGATGAAATGAAAGAATTGTAATTAGAATGTTCATAATGGATCTGAATATGCTTTTTGGTTGAGTTGATGAATGTGACCCATCTATACAAGAAGGAGTATATAACTAAGGTAAAATTCTGCTTTTTGTAGACGTGGCTTTTTATGCATATCAATGGCTAGATAGGATAGGGATATAACTTGTAGTTTCATTGGTAGAGTGAATTCCAAATGAAAAATCTCCTTAGACTAATGCAGATCAAAGGTTCCTCCTTAGCTTTATAGTATTAGAGAGCTGCCTAGGGTTCTCAGTGGCTATGTGACTTCCCAAAAGAAAACACATCTGGCATATGTTACCAGTAGGACTTGACCTCAAGTCTTCCTGACTTTGAGACTAACTCTCTATCCACTATAATATGCTACCTGTTTGTGTATACACATCCATACATAGAATGTAACATATGTATACATAGACATATACAATAGTATACAAACATATGTCAACAAACAAAAGATTTATATATATAGTGATTATATATAAATTAATTTGTATAGCAACATATATACAGTCATATACAAAATACGTGCATATAAAACTATATACATATATAACTTCCATATGAAATAATTATATGCACATATATATTTATATATACATAAATATAATTTCATTTATATAATTATATACATCCACAACTGAATTTTAATATGGAATATCTCTAACTTCCAGACTAGAAGAGTTGGAAGTATTTTTGGTCAAATTACCAAAATAAAGTACTTTCAAGACGTGTTTAAGACCATCATACTTATTGACATTCCTCTGTAGCATGGTAAGTGGGGGAAGCAAAATTTATGTTCTTGGATGGTGCTTCCATATAGAAATTATTTCAATTGGTTTGACTGAAACTTCTGTTTAGAATTGTTTTTCACAGTTATCCTGAGACTGTACATGAAGACACAGCCTTACAGGTACTGGAGTTATCAGTTCAAGTCTCAGTAAAGGGACAATGATGTTTTTCTGTAGAATAAACCTTTTGATTCTCAGGGCAATTCAAAATAAAAAGTGTTTCCAGAGAAAATTCCCTTACTAATAGATTGAAAACCAAATTAAACTGGGAACTTATAGGAGAGTCAAAGTATATTGCCACTCTTCTTGTAGTGTGTTTCCTAGACCACTTGAAGCCTCAATTACTTCATCCATATAATAAAGGAACTGGACTTCATAGTCCAACATTCTTATAATTATGAGAGGCAGTGATTCTGAGGAAGGCTCCCTGCCTAATTGTAGTTTTCAATAACCTGGACAGTTAACAGATGTAGCTCATCCCAGATAAGAATATGGGAGAATACTTTGGATGTTAAACTATAAGCAAACTCATCATATATTGGAATTTTTCTCTATCCTTGGAATAGATGTGGAGGATTACCATACCCTATGATACCAGGACAGGATTGCTCCAACAAACTCTATACCCTGGCAGACTTTTTTTCAGGTAATAATAAACAAAAGGCAGAGTTCTCTTTATTTTAATTGTTTTGCTTCATTTTCCCAATCTTGTGCCTCTCTATATGCATTGAAGCCCAAAGTGGGTGCTTTCCTTTTTAAATGGCCATTCATTCATCAGTTCACATCGATCAAGAGGGTTTCATAAAAGAAAAAAAAAGGAACATTTGTCCCTGCAGTCCCCAGTTTCTTCTGTTCCCCAATTATTTGATTCTACTCCAAGTCAGTGGTGTTCCCCAGCACTGAAAACTAGTTTAATTAATCTTTTTGGGGAGGGGGTTGTTTTGAAAACCTGACAGACACTCATGAGAGAGATAATGGATTGATGGTGAACACTTGAGGGGGCCCCCGGCATGCTCATCATTTTCGAGGTAGGGTACGTTCAACATCATCCTGGTAAGATCAAGCCCTCCAGGACAAAAAATGAAAGAGGCATTTAATTGGAACACTTAGCAATCACAAAACCAAGACAGAGGTTAAATTGTTTTGAGCAAGAGAAATTAATACATTAAAGGTTACATTTCCAACTGTGAGGCTGCCGAGCCAGGCTCTTATGCAGTGTCAGAATTACATAAGGCAGAAGAAATGGCTCTGAAATGATTGTGGAATCATTAACAAAAGCCAAGGCAGAGTAAGACATTTCCCAGCAGGAGGGTGTGAAGAAGAATAAAGACATGGAGAGAGCTCATTAAGAATGAATTGCAGACCATAAACATTTGAAACCACTAAGTGTGGAGTTCTATCTGTTATCTAATGACTCAGAAATTATAAAACTAGCAATGACTTTCAGAAAAGGAGTTGACTTTGCAGGAGGTTGTTTGCCATTATACACACAAAAAAGGTATTTTTTTGAGTGGAGAAAATCTCTCATCTTTGTAAATCAGCACAATTTAAGCAACTTCAGCGGTACCCTGACAGATTTTTCTTCTGTATAATTACATATTGTCTCAGATTTAGTAACAAGGATATTGAAATGAAAGTACTGTATGGGGGAGGGGGAAGAAAGAGGAGGAAAAAAGAGGAGGAGGAGACAAAGGTCCACACCTAACTGCCTGACTGCAAATTGATTCACCTCTTTGTCTTTGAAAAGATCTGGAAAGCTCCTGAAACCTCTAGCTAGAAACTCTTGGAAAAAAAAAAGACAACAACTGGATACGGCTTTGTTTTGATTGAGGGCTATTCCATTTGGATTATTATTAATTGCTTGGTTCGTGGCTTTGACAAACATCTGACAGGCGAAGAGTCAGGCTGAATGAAATGAGATTATACATTCACGGTAGTTCCCCGTGGACTGCAAGGGAAAAACAAAGGGGAAAAAAGAAAACTTGAAGGATTTAAGACTCCATGGTCTGGCCATGTGTGGAGTTCTTCATCTGCCAAAGTATTCTCATACTGTGTTTCCAAATGTCCTTTACTTTGTGGTTCCACCAAATTTGAAATATGGCAGGAAGAAATGGTGTGTGTGTGTGTGTGTGTGTGTGTGTGTGTGTGTGTGTGTAGGTGTAGGGTGTGGGTGGTAGTTTGTACCTGAAGTTCTAAAATAACTCTGGAAAAATAACATTTCCACATTAGCATGCCCTTTCTGATACAGAATTGCAGGGTATAGCTTTGGGAAACAACTTAATTATAGGAAGTTTGGCTTTCTGAATGGGTAAATATTTAGTGGAAGAATTTTGAATGAGTGTGTTGGCCATTAAGGGCTATCATATAGAGAGCTGGCAATTTTGTGCCCTTCTATTCGTATTCCATTTTAATGCTTGAACTTTCTGTTTCTGCCATGAGAAATGGACAAATAGTCTACCCATCCTAAAAGTTTGGAGGCCATTGTCTATAATTCAACTTATAAAGTGAGAATATGTCTTTGTCACTAGTTGGCTTGGCTCAGCTGGACTCCCTATCACAGATGCCTTCAGAACCATTTGGAGAGTGGAAATGTCTAGCATTTGAACATGTAGAGATCCCGTGAGAAAGAATGAAAGAATTATTGTCCTTCAGGAAAATAAAAGATGATCATAGAATACTTTATACGATAATAGATATGGAGATATAGTAGATATAATAATACCTATAATAGATTTAGGCTTAGGATTAGAAATAAATATAGATATTATTTATGATAATTTATATAATGACAATAATAATAATAACTGGCATTTATATAGTGCTTTGAGATTTGCAAAATACATTAGATATGTTATCTCATTTTATCATTACAGCAACCCTGAGAGGGACATTTTTTATGGATGAGGAAACTAAGGCTGAGAGAGGTCAGGTGACTTGCCCCTGGCTGCACAACTGGTAAACGTCTGAGACAAAATTTGAACTTGTGTTCCTCACTTTAAATCTGGCATCAACAGGGCCTTCAAGGTCACCCAGTCTGTGCACTCTTGCCTGTATTTTAGAGGTGAGGAAATTGGATCCATAGAAGTTATGACTTGACTAAGGTCACAATGAGTAGCAAATGACAAAAGCTGGATTTGAATCCAGCTCCTCTGACTCTAAATCTACCATTCTTGACAATACATCATGATTTGGCATAAAATATTACTCACTAAAAAACTAAATATGAAAAAAATGAAAAGAGCTTTAGGCACAGTATTTAGTCTATTTGTTGAGTAATGACAGATCCTAATGGGATAGAATGGAGTGGAATATCCAGAGGACTATGATCTCTCTTGGGGAACCAGTAAGTGGAAATGAACTTAAACTGTATCATGAGGGATTTAAAGAGATATAACTAAAAGTTTCTCACATGTGGGACTTATTCTCTAAAAGAAGTTGTGGCATTTCCTTTAGGATAGATTCTCCACAGTCTAAAATAGCCCTATATCATGGGACAGGAAACTTCTTGAGGCCTTTCCCAAATCTCAGATTCTGTGATTTGTCACTCTTAATATGCTTGATAGTCTTCTGACAGATGAAAAATGAAACTGTTGTTTTGCTAACAAAACAAAATTTTGTTAACATCAAAAGCTAGGATAGCTATCCATAGACCAATTTGTCACTCATAATATGCTTGGTAGTCTTCTAACAGATGAAAATATCTTGGTTGAGTCCAATAGTATGCATGTTACATGCCTGTTTGTTTGAAGGGACACAGGTGGAGATCAATCAACCATTCAACCAATCAAAAAGCCTTGGGTTAGGCAATATGCAAAGTGCAAAGGATGGAAATGCAAAAAGAGGTAGTCCCTGACTTTAAGCAACATTGATATTTAAGTAGTATCTATGCGAAATTGAGACTTTGGGACTAGAAAAAATTGAAAAAAAATCTCAGAGGGAATGGCACTAATTTTATATCACAAAGAGCAGAAGGAGATAGAATGGGGAGCAGAACATTTAATTATAGTAGCCACCCTATGTAAATCTCCATTTGGTAGACCACCAGATGTCTTTGTTACTATTGCTACCTTTATGATTCTTTTCCTGTGCATCTATGTTGCAGGCATATAAATCAATGTCCACTGTATTAAGAGATGTTGATTAGGAAGGCAGTGCACTGTAGTGGAGTAAGTAGGACTGATCTTGGTATCAGGAAGACCTGTGTTGAAATCATGCCTTTGAGAGATAATAGTTGTGTGACTCTGATCTGCATCACTGGAGGGAAGGTCCAACAATAGAAGTTCCCTACACTGATGAAATTATAGGTAAAAACTCTGTCTCTTATGCACTCCCCACTAATAGACTAACAGATTTTAATTCCTTTCAATTTAATAAACATTTTAAAGTGTCTCCTATGGGCCAGACACTGTGCTGAGTACTGGGGATACAAATAAAAAAGTAAGATAGACCCCTGCTCTCAAGGAGCTTACAATCTAATAGGGAAAGATAATAACAAAAAGGAGTTGAAAGGGAGTAAAGAGGGTCACCAGGGTTACCAGAGAATATTCAATGAGGGTGCATGATGATATGTGCAGTTGAAACTAAGCAGAGCCAGTGATGGAAATGAAATGTTACCTTGAAAGTTCTGAACCCTCTATAAAGAAAGGAAGGCTTTGGGAGGAGTCTATTGCTTGGCCCTTCAGCCCACCAATCATAGGGGAGAAGCAACTGAGAATGCTGAGAAGATATTAAGTATAAAAAACTGAGTCAGTCTGCATGGTGATGAGATTTCAGGTGATTGGCTTATCCTGGGGGAGGCATGATGTTCTTGGAGTCAAACCAAGCAAAGCCACTGATGGAATACAGAGAGATGATGATTGATGATCTTCAATTAAAGTCCTATTCTGATGCCTTATCATCATATTGAAGTAACCTCAGGTTTTTGAAGGCTGATACAGTGAATATAGTGAAAGTAATGAAAATTTCTGGAAGGTCTTCCTAAATTAGAAAGATTTTGACTAAAAATTTTGTGACAGAATGAGTGGTTGTTGTCCAAAAATCAATCAGACCTACCAGGTGCTGATTATTTTTTTGGTCATAGTAACTCCCGAGATTATGATGTGTTTGTGAACAGAGTATCCACACTGAAAAAGATCATAAATATTTTGAGGAACTGAATTTAAAAAGTGCTAATGTTGTTACCATGCTTAGTCATAGGATCATTCAGGGTTAAGGTTAACCCTAAAACATAAAAATACTCTAGGAGTCAAATGCTAAAAAAGGGTAATCATATATAATATTGGAAAACCGATTCTTTTCAGTCTCTGATATTATTCTACAATGAATTTAATTCAGTTCAATTCTATAAACATCTCTTAAGTACCTGCTACCTATGATGTTCTAGCTGTTAAGTGCTGGAAGGTAGTTTCAATTCATCAATTTACCCAAAAATTGACAGCAGGAACAATTCTCATTTCTGTTTGGATGCTGCAGTGGGTAGACACAACCTGAATGGATGTCTGATGTAGTTTTTAGTGTCTATGATTGCTGTTTCCAGGGGCCATCTACATCAATGGTTCCACCTTGTATCTTGGGAGCATGATATTTCTGCTCAAACTGAACCTTGCCTGCTACATCCCTTCTTCGACTAGTGTTTTCATGGTAATATTGATTTGGTTGACCATGCTCCAAGATCTCATCATGGGTGACCTTGCTACTTAATGCTAAGTATTTAATCCTAATGTTATTGCTGTAAGTTGTCCCAAATCATGGGAAGTCCAAATTTCACAACTGGATGGTAGATCAGAGAATGCCATTATTTCATAGAGTTCTGCTTTGGTCTGAACCTGGATGCTATGCGAATACTAGATTCTGTGAATCTGGCCAAAAGATGTGCTGACTTTTTGGTTAGTATTTTCTCATGGCTTGGCTAACAGGGCACTGTTTGACTGCATCCTGCCAAGGTAGCAGAAGTCAGGGACAGCTTTCAGGTTTGTGATGCCAAAAAAGATTTTGGTTGTTTGCAAGAGTTTCCTTGGTCCAAGTTAATATGTGACCCAAGTGTTCAGGATGATTAATAATCTGGAGTGTGGTACTGTTTTGGAAATGCGATCCAACAAAGTCCTTGGCATAATTCTTGAATGACAGACTACCTAAGGACTTTCTGTACAAGTTGGTAGATTTAGGTAGAATGGTTTCTTGGTGACTCAGAGGCATATATGAACGCCGGTTTAGGGTCATAGAATGCATTAAAAGAATCTTCGACTTTTTGAGCTGGAAGGAACCTTAGAGAGAGATCATTTTGTCTGAACCCTTAATTTTACAGATAAAGAAACTGAGACTGAGAGAGATTAAAATGGCAAATTCAAGTTTATATTTCCAGTGAGTGGAGAAAGTAAAGAAGCTAAATGATTTACCCAGGGTCAAATAGCTATTAAGTACCAGAACAAAAACTTGAATCTAGGTCTTTGTTTTGAACTGGGACCAATGTTCTTTCCACATTGCCATACTGATGAAGTAGAGCCAGCTTATGGCACATTTTGAAAGCCAGAAAAAGGTATTTGTATTTTATGAAAAATTCAATAGAGGATCAATAAAATAATCAATGTGTATTAATAAAATGCTTACTAAGCATTAGGGAAAGAAAGAAAATACAAAAACAGTCTCTGCCCTCAAGAAACATATGTTTTAATGGGGGATACAATATACATATATAGGCACATATAACATACATCCAAAGTAGATACATGGTGATCTTAGAAAGGAAGGTACTGATAGCTACAGAAGCCTGGGGTCTCCTGAAGAAGGATGTATTTGAGGTGGGAATTTATTTTATTTTATTTCATTTATTTATCCACTCATTTATCCATTCATTTCTTTCCCTTCCTTCCTTCCTTCCTTCCTTCCTTCCTTCCTTCCTTCCTTCCTTCCTTCCTCTCTTTCTTTCTCTCTGTCTCTGTCTGTCTCTCTGTCTCTCTCTCTTTCATCTAGGCTGAAAGTGCAGTGCTATTCACAGACCTGGTTCTTCTTTGATTTAGCATGTAAACCTATACCATATCTAACATGGTCCGGTTTTCCCCTCCTAAGGTAACCTCATACCACCCACCTATGCCTTCCCCCACAACTCCTCATTTCCAGGGACTCACTATATCAAGGCCACATTTAGTTTAGATAACTCTTTGGTTTTGCCTACTGTGGCTCAGATATCCTTAATTAAAGAGATTCACCAGCCTTAGTTTCTCTAGTAGGAGGATTTGCAGGCATGTGCCACCACATTTGGCAGGAAGGAAGTTCTTAAACAGAAGAGTATGACATGACAAAGCTGTCTTGAGGCTGAAAGTTTAGTTTGTCATTAATATGTAGAATGAATCAGAGTTGGAGAGACTAGAATCTAGAAAACCAGTTAAACTCATCCAAAGTTTATCATTACAACCATGGGCAAGGCTCTGAAAATAGATTTAAGAAAATTGGGATATTTAAGAAAATTGAGATAAATAAAAATTTGTTTTAGATTATTATTGCCTAATAATAAAATTATTATTGACCCTTTTGGGTTGAAGTATAGATTACAAAGAAAAGTAAGATTTTTTGCCTCTCAAGAAGTTCCAAAGGCTTGTGCTAAAGGTGAATGGATGTGGTAAGACCAATCACTCATTCCCAGTCTGTAAGTCATCTTTGACTCTTCTCTTTCCCTCACTCCCCCACCTCCTATTAGTTATCAAGTCTTACTGATTCTACAGCCATAACATCTCTTATATCCATCACCTTCATCCCACTAATATGATGTCAGCTTGAATCAGGTCCTTATTGCCTTTCAACTATATTGCTGAAAAAGCTTTCCCTTTGCTCTCACTGTCCCAGGATGTTTCCATTTCCAATACACCCTACACAGAGCTGTCAGATAGATATTCCTAAACCCAAGTCTAACCATGTCACTCTCCTGTTTAAGACACTCAAATAGCTTTTTATGGCTTCTAGGAATGAATACAAATTTCGCTATTTCATGTTTAAAGTCCTTCATAATCCAGTTCTAGCCTACCTTTCCAATATTAGATGGCCACCAGCTCAATTAAATAGCACAGTGCATAGAAGACCTGAGTTCAAATTGAGCCTCAGACAGTTATTAGTTTCATGACCCAGGAGAGGTCACTTAACTTCTGTTCATTTTGGTCTCCTCATCTATAAAATGGGGATAATAATAGCACTTACCTCACAGGTAAGTCTCAATTGAGATACTCTTTGTAAAAAGAGCTTAGCACCAAGCTTGGCACATAGTAAGTGCTATATAAATGGTCACCTTTATGTACTCTATGGTGTAGTCAAGTTGACTTTGCCATTCCTTGTATATAACATTCTATGACCCATCCCTTTGCACATAGCCTCATGACAGGAGTGTATTTTTTCTGTCTTGCTATCTCTTACCTGCTAGTTCCCTTCCTAACTCTGCTCAAGTGCCCTCTCCTACATGAAGACTTTTCTTGAGGTTTACAACTCCTAGACTCACCACCTCAAATAATTTTATATTTACTATGTATATATTTTATATTTATGTTATTTTCTTCCAGTAGAAGTTTCTTGAAGGTAGGGTCTGTTTCATTTTTTCCTCATTTTTTTCATATACCTAATACCTACCCAGTGGATGACACATTCTTAATAAATGTTTGTTCATTGATGATTATCATGACTTAAACAGAGGAAGAAGACAAAGTATTAATAAGGACAGGAAGAGAAGAGTAAGATGGAAATGGGAAGGCTCATGTATCATCTTAGAACTCTAAATTAGGGATGTTAAATTGATGCAGAGGGTAATTGGGATTCATTAACTAAAATCTGATTAGCCTTTAACTTTAAAAACAGCTAACCATAATGCAATAGTCTTCAATATTGATGAATTTCTCAAAATTGCTAAACCTTTTAATAATTGCCAAATTCTTTATGTGTAATATCAACACTTTATTTCCATGTAGCATTATTGGTATGGGACTCTAAGAGTATTTTTCTCACATTAGGAATCCAGCAAGCAAACAAACATAAAACATCCCATTGTTCTTATCTCATTGTGAGTGAAAGCCACACAGATTCTGGGAGTGTACTGATAACATTGTTCTGTTATAGCTAATCAGACAGAATGCTAGCACAGATCTTGCCAAAGATGATGGGCATTTTGAGATACTAAGGGGAAAAGAGTAGCATAATGAATTAGAATTTGTAGAAGGAAGACCACCATGGATTTCCTCATTTCTACCTCTGCTAACATGTGACTAGATATTACAGAAAGAAAGAATATTATGGTGTGAATTTGTTGATGCAGATGCAGCAACCTGTAGGAATATTGATGTTTCCAGGGAGACATATAAGTGTTATCAATTGGTGTGGTGTATTAATAAATATTGGGAATTCCTTTTTATCACTAATAATGAAACTTTGGTGCCATCCTAAATAAACAGATTAGCATCTCCTGAGTACGCAAAGAACATGGCCACAGAAAGGTGTGTGTGTGTGTGTGTGTGTGTGTGTGTGTGTGTGTGTGCACATGCATGTGTGTGTGTATAGACCAGTGGGCATAGGTGCTGTGGGAGGATGGAGGAAGATTAAGATGTCAGGGGCAGTGAGATTGTTGCCCCTAACACAAATGGAAGTTTCTAAACACATGAGAATTTGAGGAAGTAAAGGTAAATCCCTGTAGGTATGGAAAAGTTTTGGTAGGGACACTTCGCCCTAATCACAAAATATAGGTTGGGACAAAAGAAGACTATCAAAATTAAAAAATAAAACTTTAAAGAGAAAAGAATTGTATGCACATACATATTCTCTTTTCCTACCCACATACATATGTACACACATATGTGCAATCCAAGGAAGAACTAAAAAAAAAAAATACATGCCAAGTTTAATGAGAAGAGTTCAAAATGAAGGGAAAACAATACCTCAAGAACAATAAAATGCCAGCCTCTGAAAGGAAACACACATTTCCAGAAAAGAAAAAGAAAAGTCCCCTGAAACAAACCACTCCTAACACCCACAAACCACAGTCAAAACAAAATTTAGAAACAGGATGGGGGCGGGGGGGGGGGGTTGGGATCAAGACTAGGGAAAAACAAGGAAAGAAATACAAGAGATAAAAGAAAACATATAGTATAATATTTCATCCGCTGATATTCCACAGTGAAACATGAGATAATCCTCAGTCAGAAGGGAATATTCCTTCAGAATTCACTTGCGGCTTTGCTACTCATGAGTACTCAGAGCTTCAGTCTGCTGGCAGACCTGGAGGATTTTAAACAGCACAGTAGATAAGAACTAAGATTACCAATTCACTGTGGACCAAATAAAACCCCCTCACACACAGGTATATAAATACATCCCATGTTTATTTATAGCTAGGTATGTCCTGTATGGCTATCCATATACATGTACTGTAAACACAATACCCAAGTGAGCCTGAATGCACCGGGAAAAAAGATGTAAAAATTTCCAACAGTGGGACCCAAGGTAACAAAAGTAAAGGGTAATTTACCCTTTAGTTAAAAACCAAAGGAGCCTTTTTACTAGGGGCTGTTGGATCTATTCATGCCATTCGGGGGAAAAAATAAAAGAACTGCTTTGGGATTTTGAAGTAAAAATTCACCACCAGTATGTCTTTACTTCCTTTCCCTTCAACCAAGACATCCTTTGCTGGAGTCCTTTATCTAGTGCTTTGTATACATATTTTTAATCCTATACAAAAATGATAGGATGTCAAGAAGGATCTATAATAACACCATTTTTTTATTTCACTTCAAAGACTTGGCAATTTCTGATCCATGTGACATTCACACTCCTTCAGGGTCAAACAACATCTTGCAGCCTTCATAAAATGATTAAATATTTTAAACAGCTCCTGCTTATACCTCCATCGCCCCTCGAGACTGATACTGTTATCGTTTTTGTCAAAGCTGGTTTCCATCCGCATTTGTCATTCCTGCTTGCATTTATGAGTTATCAATCGCCACGTCAAAATGCAAAATAACGGATGTTCTTTGGGCGGTATTGGATGGTCTATCTGGGGCTTTTAATCAATGCTGATTTTTATTTTCCATACCCATACATAAATCTTTACCATTCTAGGCCACATAGAATGCGTTTGTACAAAACGCAGTGACAGAAGCAGTAGCTATATTATCAAACATTATACCTCGGGGCTAACTGAATATCAAGGGCTTTCAAAAGGGAACGCTGGGAATTACCGTGCAGAAGAGATGACTGCAGTGGAGAATGTAAGGGATCGGGTTGTTGCCATTTATAAATCAACAGCATGCAAGCTAATCCTTCTCACTTAAATGAAATCCAAATACTTTTTTTGGATACCCTGAAACTCAGCTCTTTTTCCTCTGTTCAATTTTTAAGGGGGAGCTTGCATAATCTGCACAAATAATAATGAGGCACATTTCCCGATTTCATAAAGTTTTCCCCCAGTGATGTGAATTTAAGTTGCAGTTCTGGCTTTGTCCAGAAATGCCCTTTGTGAATCCGATATTGGAATTTTCAAGATCTTGTTTCACCCCCTCCTGTTTTATCTCTCAGTGACTTCACTTTGCCCTTCAAAAGGGACCTGGCCTACCTGGTAAAGATCATTACAGAAATTGTTAAAGCCAGGTAGTGCCAGTGCCCAGAAGAAACTAATGTGTGCCGACATGTTAGGCCACAGGCAAACACTTGGGTACCTTTAAAATGAAGCACAAAAGTATGAATGTACTCAGAACAGAATAAAGCACAGGTGTGCAACCTCGAAGAGAGTCCAAGAATCCACAGGTATTCATGAGCATCCTTGAAAGATTAAAAAAATATTAATAATGGCCTCCAAAGTATTCTAATTGTGATTGGCCTACTTCTTTATGGGTACCACTGCAAACTAATTGGCTTTTGTTTCTGCTCTGGGCCCCCACCTTGAGCCCCGGATACATGGAGCAAGCTACAGTCAATTAGCTCACAGAGCAGTGCACACAGTGTCAGAGTAGGGCCTGCAGTGGAAGAGGGTTCTGCTTAATTAGTTATCCTGGATTCAAAGCTGAAATTGAGAAACAACTGTGGTTACTGAAACAACTAACTTTGAATTTCATAAAGCACCTATTGCTACATAGTAGGTACTTAATAAATACTTGTAAATCAAACACTAAATCAGTTAAGGTCATAAAAATGCTTCCTATTTTTTGGAAGGAGAAAGTAAGCAAAGTGACCGGCTGGCAAAGTGATATCTAATAACTAAATGGGTCTTAGAATTCTTTTTGATTCAATAAGCATTTATGAAATGGCTACTATGTGTCCTCCTCATAGGCCTTGGAGATACAAAGACAAAAAGGAAAAAGTCTCTGTCTTCAACTAACTTACATTCTACTAGGAGAGAAACAGTATGTATACAGATAAACTGGTCTGAACAAAATAAATGCAAAATTATTTAGTGGGAGGAGAAGGAGCAGCCTGACTTGGGGGATATCAGGAAAGGCCTTATGTAGGAAATAAAGTCTGAGCTGAGTCTTAGAGGGAGTTGGGGATTCTAAAAGATGAGAAAACTTGAATATTAAGAATTCTCAAACCAGGGTGTCATTCTAAATATGACGTACAAGGAAGACCTCCAAATAGCAAGCTCAAAATCATTCCAGTTTGGTGGAAATGGTTGACTCAACTGTGTTTCAAGAGGCAATATGTTGTGTATGGAATTCAGATATTTACAGATTAACAAAATCAGTGAGTAGCCAGCCTCGTTTGGTGACTTCTATGTTCAATAAGCAGCAGGCAATGAGTTCAACATTTAGTTATTTGAATATTAGAAGAAAAAAAACACTCACAAAATGAGACTTGTTAGCCATTTATGCTGTCTCACAGGAGACTTGAGAGAGAAGCCTGTAAAATGATGTCGATGTCCTCCTGAGGCATCATTCTCTAAAGGATCAACCTGAGTTCTTCAAAGTCTTACCAACTTAATGTCTTCCCTTTCCATGTGCCAGATTCACTATTCAGTTCTCCACTAGGCTGTAACCTCTTTGAGGACCTAGAGCATGTCTTTTGTTTCTTCTGTGAATCAAGTACAGCAGAGATGTCCAACACATGTGGCCCACAATATTCCTGACTGCTTTCCAGAATCAGATTAAAATGTAATTGCGATCTATTTAACAAATTAACAAAGGTACCATAAAACATAGTTAATATTAATGTGTAGTTTCCCATAGGGATTCTTATGTAGGGTTTGGTGGCTCCCTTTTCTATGAGTTCGACACCACTGATCTTTCAGAATTTGGAATTCAGAGCTGAGAAGAGACTATTTATAGAGGCTGTCTAGCCCAATACCTTTATTTTACCCAACTGGGAACTTAGGTAACCTCAGAGAGGTTACATGACTGGCTCACAGTTACAAGATTAGTATCTGAAGTAGGATTTGAATCCAGATAATGCTAACTCCAAGTCTGGTACTATTTTCACCACACCATACTGCCCCAAACACATGAGAAGAGTGTTTCACATGCAGTATTTGAAAGGCTTTACATGTATTGGAAAATTGACATGTAAGAGGCATAAAGTAGGTTTATTGATTCTGCTCTCCAACATGTTCATTTGGTCTCCAAGTAAATAAGTCACATAACTTGTTTTGAAAATTAAGCTAGGTTGATTTTATTACACTTTACTGTTCAGTTCTTTTAAAGATCATCTTTAAAGGGACATCTCAGTTCTCTTTGGAAATGCTTTTCCATCCTTGTTTTGACTCTTTTCTCGAGTATTATATACATATATAAAAATATATAATATATTGGTATATATTATAATTATTTATGGACTCCTCCATACCCATACCTTCTTTACAGTGGTTCCTTATTAACTTAAGAATCAAGTATAAAGTTGTCTGGCATGTAAAATTCTTCATAACCCAAACATTTCTTTCCTTTTAGGCCTTCTACCTTACTCCCTTCCATACATAGTTCAACTACACTGCCCTACTTGCAGTTCCTTGGCCATGAAGTTATATGTCCTTTCACTATGCCTTTGCACTAGCTGTTTGTTCCCCATGACAGTTATGTCCTGCCTCCCAATTTCCCTAATTTCCTTTGAGACTCAGTTAAAATCCTACCTTCTGCTAGAAGCCTTTCCCTACCGCTTTCTGATATCTTTCATCAGAAAGACATCCTGTCTTTTTGTCCTCTTTCTGATGACTTTCCATCTACTTTCTCTCCCTCTTCCCCACCTCCCCTCCCCACCTCTTCCTTTTTCTCTCTCTCCCTCTTTCTTCTTTATTTACATGTTGTGAACTCTATTAGAACATAGCCTCCTTGAGGGCAAGGATTATATGGTTATTGTTGTTGTTGTTTTTTTGGTGGTGTTTCCCCCCCTTCCTTTGACTCCTCAGAGCTTAATACAACACCTGGTATAATAAGCACTTAATAAATGCTTTTTTGACTGACTGACTATATGATACATGAGTTCTCTTATGCCTTGACCAAAGTCTCACCTTTTTCTTTAAGGACCAAGTGAGGTGGCACCACTTCAATGAAACTTTTTCCCATCCTCCAACTGAAAATGATCTCTCCCTATTCAGATTTCTCATTACATTTTGCCCACTCTTCTACTTTACACATAACACTCACTTATAATTATTTGTGATATAATAATATAATAATAATTATATGTTGTTTCTTCCTTCTTCCATCTTAGTTTCTATGGCCTTTACAACCTTTATAACCTGGAATCCTATCAATTTTGGCATCCCTATCACCTAATACAGTACCTTGTGTAAAGTAGGTAATCAATAGATATTTGTGGAATTGAATTGATTATGAGTTGATGCTCTAATAGAAAAATGATGGGGGTGTGTTTGTCAGAAAGGTGAAAAGAGGTGCTGATATGGGAAACAGGAGGATACCCGTCAACAATTTCATCTATATAACTTTTTCCTGGTCCCCGTACACATTTCTCTCTCCAACTTCAGCTATCGATCCACTACTACTAATGTCATATACCATGGGTTGTTGACTGTTAGATTAGATAGATAAGAGGAAAGGAAGATATTGAGAAGTTAGTGAGGATTAGTAATGGGGAATAGGTCAGGGAAAGGGAAAAAAGGCAGGGTAGAAGGAAAGGTACTAAGAGGCAGAAGAGGGGATGCAACTGATGAGACCATGCCTAGAGCCCAGTCATATCTTTCCTATGATTTCCCAGTGTGAGATTGTTCTATAGTCTGGCATATGCCTTAAGATAAAAGCTATAGTCAGGGCATTGCTCCATTTGGGGGAATTGAGCAGATTTTCTTTCTAGTTGTAGGCGCTCATCTATGCCATATGGCTCTTTCTGGGGACTCATGAGTAGAACACATAGGCATATAATCCTGGACATGAGGATTCTCAGAATTCTGAAGTAATTTTCACAACAAAGTCATTGTCATCATCATCATCTCTGTTCTCCTCCTCACCACAGAGCACTCATCAATTCAATTAAAATTTGTGAAGTGTTATTGTGTACATGGCATGATGCTACAAGCTGGATATAGAACAAAAAAATAGTTTCTACCTTTGAGAAGCTTACTTATTGTTTGAGGGGTTGTAATGTAAATGGAATTTGAAGATCTTCCCAGCCCATTAATAGGCACATAGAGCCCTGACCCAGAGCTAATTAGGCTCTGAGCTATAGGGAGTTTCCAGGTAAGTGCTGGGGCATGAGGATGTTCAAGCTCCTTGGCACTTAGCTAATGAGGGGCCAAGTCTTTGTTTTATATTCCATATGTTCAGAGCCCCCCAACTGCTCAGATACCTGTGCTCCCTTGATCCAGGGATGTATGTAAAGTATATAGCAATATTGCTATAGCCAGACAGCTGGAGCCCTGTCTGTTGATCTTTGTGCTAATTTCTCTGTTTGTGTTTTCTATACTCACTTCTTTCTCTATAATTTTTTTTAAAACAAATGCTTTATTAACTTCTGTTTTACATCATTCATTTCTGCCAGATTTTGAGTTACAATTATTTCCCCCCCCCCTGTTTTTCCCCTACCCACCCTCCCAGAATAGCAGTCCCACAAGATATTGCTTCCTCCAATCCGCTCTCTCCCATATCTTCTCCCATACCCCCTTCGACTTTCCCATTAGAGCAAGGCGAATCTCTGTGCCCCAATGCCTGCCCATCTTATCTCCCAATTACAAGCAAAAGAGTATTAATAATAGTATTTATATATATTTGAAACATTTAAT
Organism: Gymnobelideus leadbeateri; assembly: GCA_011680675.1. Taxonomy (NCBI): domain Eukaryota; kingdom Metazoa; phylum Chordata; class Mammalia; order Diprotodontia; family Petauridae; genus Gymnobelideus; species Gymnobelideus leadbeateri. Next base: position 336,763 of record WOXC01002175.1, on the reverse strand, counting down.
TTTAAGACCTCGAATTTCAGATCTATTCCCTTCCTCCCTTGTCACCCATTCCCTCTGGGAAGATAAGTAATTCAGTATATGTTGTACATGTCTAGCTATGCAAAACATTACCATAGTAGATATATTGTACAAGGCTGCTTATAATTCCCTCCCACTCATCCCACCCCCACCTGGTCCATTCCCTACATGATCCTGTCCCTCTTCTATAGTGGGTACTTCCAACCTCCCCTCCCCCCAAGGATGCCCTCCCATCCATCATCCCTCCTCTCACCCCCCTTCCCCCTATTCTGCTGCAGGTTGAGATATCCCATTTAGTATGTATGTCATTCTCTCCCTGAACCAAATTCAATGAGAATGTGGTTTTGCCTTTTTACCTTCCTATTCTTCCCCTCCCTTGCAGCCACTTCCCCTTGCTTCTTCTACATGAGATAGTTTACCCTATCCTGTCTCTCCCCATCTCCTCTTGCCACTTTCCTCTCTCACCTCATAATTTCACCCCTTAAGTGTCATGCCTTCCCAACAAATTCAACCTTATGCCCTCTATCCATGTATAACTGTAACCATATACACACACATTCACATATGTATTCATATGACCATACACCCTTCTTCCATTATTTTCATACTGAGAAAGATTTCATCAGTCACAGTTATTGTTTTTCCATATAGGAATGTAAATAGTTCAACTTTGATAAGTTCCTTTTGATTTATTTTCCCTGGTTACCTTCTCAGGCATCTCTTGCTTCTTACATCTGGATGTCAAATTTTCTATTCAACTCTGGTTTTTTCCTCAAGAATGCTTGAAAGTCCTCTATTCCACTGAATGACCATATTTTCCCCTGAAACAAAATACTCAGTTTTGCTGGGTAGGTGACCCTTGTGTTCATTCCCAGTTCTTTTGCCCTCTGTAATATCATATTCCATGCCCTTTGATCCCTCAGTGTAGAAGCTGCCAGGTCCTGGGCTATTCTGATTGTGTTTCCACAATTGTTTCTTCCTGGCTGCTTGTAGTATTTTCTCCTTGATCTGGGGATTCTGGAACCTGGCTATAATATTCCTGGGAGTTTTCTTTTTGGGATCTTTTGCAGGAGGTGATCTGTGGATTCTTTCAACCTCTGCTTTGCCCTCTGGATCTAAAACATCAAGGCAATTTTCCTTGAGAATTTCTTGAAAGGTGAAATCTAGGTTCTTTCTTTGATCATGGCTTTTTGGGTAGTCCAATAATTTTTAAATTGTCTCTCCTGGATCTATTTTCCAGGTCAGTGGTTTTTCCCATGAGATATTTCACTTTGCCTTCTAATCTTTCATTTGTTTGGATCTGCTTAACAACATCTTGATTTCTCATAAAGTCCTTAGCTTCCATTTGCTCCAGTCTAACTCTGAAGGAATGAATCTCCTCAGTGAGCTTTTGAGATTCTTTTTCCATCTAGAAAATTCGACTTTTTAAGGCATTCTTCTCCTCATTGCCCTTTTGGGCCTCCTTTGCCATTTGAGTTAGTCTATTTTTTAAGGTGGTGTTTTCCTCAGTCAGGCTGTTGACCTTCATTTCATACTTTTCCTGCATCCTTCTCATTTCTTTTCCCAGTTTTCTTCCACTTCTCTTATTTGATTTTTAAAGTCCTTCTTAAGGTCCTCTATGGCCTGTAACCCACTCATGTTTTCCTTTGGGGCTTTTGGAGCAGGATTTCTGACCTCACATCCCTCCTCCTGTCCTATGCTTCGATCCTCTTTGCCCCCAAAGTAGGAGTCTAAGGTTGCATTTTTCTGTTTAATTTGTTTCCTTTGCCTTGGCATGTTGCCACTTAATTACTTGACTTTTGGGCTTGTTGCCACAATATGGCTGGGCCTCCAGACAGGTGAATTTTTGTCCCTAACGTGTGGGGGGACAACTTCTGTTTCTGGCAAGCTGGAAACCCACCTACGACCTCCACCCCAGATCACAATCCAGATCCAGGGAGGTTAAACCAAGAGCAATTACCCCCCAAGACTGATCACTGGATCTCCCTACAGTTTGCAGGCCAGGAGCTGGAGCTGTCACTGAAAACTACAAAATGGTGTGTCTCCTCAGTGGCTTCTAGCCCCCAGAGGACGAAGCTGACCCATTCCCCAAATACTGGTCCCAAATTCCATTGGTCACTAACCTCTCACTTTGTCCTAGGCATGTCTATGTTGATAATTCTGTAATCGCCACAGCTGCTGGTGTTCTGGGGTTCCTCCAGCCGGCTGCTGGCCCAGCTGCCCTAGGGCAAAGACCTCAACTCAGGTGGACCTGTGCTCAACTCCCCACACACTGCATTGCCGCTCCCAGAGTGCTGTGCTGGTCCTTCCTGCAGGGCTGCTGGGCTGTCCTCCATGGGAGGTTAGCTTCTCCGTGTCATTCTGTGAGTGCTGGGGCTCCAGAAGTTGTTCAGATTCTCCTTTTACATAGTTTGGAGGTGATCTGGGGGGAGAGTGGCTTGGACACACTGTTTCTACTCCGCCATCTTGGCTCCATTCCCCCCCCCCCTTCTCTATAATTAAAGTAAGGTTATTGACCCCTTAAAAGTTGTTTTCCTTTAAGAAAAGCAGATCAAAGAACATGTGCTCACAGGTCATCCTGGGTGTGCTAGGGTGCTTGCTAATACAGGGGTATATACATGAATAGATATAGAACAAGGCATATTGACGAGGGAGAGATGTCTAACCACTTGGAGGATTCTCAGGAAGCTTAATGGTTGAGGTTAGTCAACAAACACTTATTAAGCTTTGTCTAATTGCCAGAGAATATTCGAAGTGCTGGGGAAACAATGGTTCCACACTCTTGAGGAGCTCACATTCTGATGGAAGAGAGAGTGTATAAATACTATATATGTACATACAGTGTTGATAGAATGTGATCCCAGAGAGAAAGAATTGGTATCTGGGGGGGGGTTTAGGAAAGGCCTTCTGCAAGAGGTGGGGGTAGGATTTGAATTGTATCTTAAAAGCATCCAGGATAGCTAAGAGTTGGGATGGAGGAAAAGAGTATTCCAAATAGGAGGTATAGCCACTGGAAAGGCAAGTTGTTGTGTATCCTTTTTTTTCAAAGAGGACCAATGATGTCATGGGGTGATGTCTTCATTTGCACATGAATTATATTTAAATGAGGCAGAGTTTCTTAAAGTCATCAGCCTCACTCTTTCTGAGTAATCAAAGTCCAGTGGCAAGACAGAAGTCAGGATAATTGGCAGTGGCCCGCATGGGATGCAGTGAAAGACCCTGGCATGTCTGATGACTTTGATGATATGCTCTAAGCCTTTGATAGTACCTGCTTCAGCTACCTTCATGGCCATTGGAACAAATTATTTGCATCCACTTATTCTGATGGTGGAAGTCTTTACATGTTTGGGGTAGACATTTCCCTAATTTGCCAATGAGTTTGAGGTTGGTAGGTTGACCTCAACCTGGTTTAGCCTATCTGCCAAGATGGTTTACTGGGGCATGGCTACTGCACATGCTATAGCTCCTTGGAACCACACGTGAAAGTTGGGTGGAGGTAGACACCAAAGGTGAAAAAGTTTTGGTAAACCCTCACACCAGAGGTGCTAGTCCTCCCTAAGTAACCCCTACATCCCAGAAAGGTAAATAGTCAGGAGATGAAGCATCATGTACAGGGACTAGCGAGCATTCCAGTGTAGCTGTATTTTAGAGTGTAAGGAGAGGAGAAAGATACAAGAGTCTAGAAAGGTAGAAAGGTGACAGATTGTCAAAGGCTTTAAATACTAAACAAAGACTTTAATATTTGATCCTGAAAGTAATAGCCAACTTATTATAGTTTATTGTGTTGTACTATTATATGATTATTATAGTATTATTATTATAATAATTTGCGTGTGTGTCTATCGTGTTTATTGTAGTAATCCAAGCAAGAGCTGCTGAGGGTTACAACTAGGGTGTTAGCTGTCTAAGTGGAGAGAAAAATAAGTTTATGAAAGATGTGATGGTAGAAATGATATTTAATAATAGATTAGATGTGTGATTAGGTATGTAAGTAAGAGGAAAGAGTTGGTGATGAGGTTGCAAGTTGGGGTGACTTGGAGAAAAGTGGTACCCTCTACAGTAGATTGTGAACTCCTTGAGGACAGGGCCTATCTTTTTCCTCTTTCTGTATTCCCAGTGATTAGCACAGATTTTGGCATGTAGTAGGTGATTAACAAATATTTATTAACTGGCTGATAGTACTAGAGAAATTGAGAAGAGGGGGGATGAAAAGCTAAAGAGTTTTGTTTTGGACATTCTGAGTTTGAGATAACTAAGGGACATCTAAATCTAGATGTAAAAAGCATTTGGTGATACAGGATTAGAATTCATAAGAGAGACCAGGGCTGGCTATATAAATCTGGGAATCATCTGTTTAAAGATAATTGAATCTATGGGAACTGATGAGATCACCAGTTGAGATAATATAGAAGGAAAAGAAAAGAGAATCTAAGGTGGAGTTGTGGGGTACATCCATGATTAGTAGGAGTGATATGGATGAAGATCCCACAAAAGAGACTGAGGAATGTTCTCTCAGGGAGAAAGAGAAACAAGAGAAATCAGCATGATGACCACCCACACAGGAGAGATTATCCAGGAGGAGACTACTGACAAGTTTCAGATCCTCAAGAGAAATCAAGAAAGATGGGGATTAAGAAAAGGACATTAAAATGGACTTTGGAGACATCAGTTTCAGTTGAGTAGGTAAGGTGGGAAGCCAATTTTCAGAATGATGAAAGCAAAATTAAAAATAAATCAATTATACTATAATGTTAATATTATAAAAATGAACAATTTTGAAGACTTCTATAAATAGATGAATAATGAAATGAGCAGAACCAATAGAACAATTTATACAGTAACGATACTAAAACAAAAAACCTGGAAAGTTGTGAGAACTATGATCAAAACAATGACCACTCATGATTCTAGAGAACCAAAGCTGAAATATATTATTCATTACAGGGAGATGATGGATTTAGGTTACAGAATTACATATACATCTATCTATCTATCTATCTATCTATCTATCTATCTATCTATCTATCTATGTATTTTAGTACAGCCATTCAGGGAATTGATTTCTCTTGACTAGGCATATTTGTCATACAAAATTTGTTTTTCTTTTTCTTTTTTCAATGGGATGTGGAGTAAGAGGGAGAGAAAATAGATTTCTGTTAATTATAGAGTAGGGGGTGCTATAGATGTTGAATATTGCATGCACTTTGAGATGAGGTCACTGCATCATTAGTTTCACTTAAGTGTTTTACTTTGTTACAAGAGACCTCTCACAGAGCAGAGATAATTCATACATGCTCATAACATAAAACAAAATACATTAATAAAACTTTAATTAAAAAAAGATTAGAGTGAGAGAAATGAGAGAATTGAGGTTGCATCTGACCAGAGACTTGAAGGAAAATAAGGACTCCTCTGAGTGAAGATGACAAGGATGTGCATTCCAATCATAGGAGATAGAGGGTGTGAATCCATGGAGGTGGGGAGACGGAGTAGTGCATGTGGGGAAGAGTTATATAAATAGCCCTCTTTGTCTGGAACATGGGCTTTGTCTGGAACATAGGGAGTAGTATGACATAAATCTGGAAAGGCAGGTGGAAGCCAGATTGTGGACATCCTTAAATATCAGGCTAAGTTTGTATTTTACTCTGTAGGCAATAAAACTGCTGAATTTTGAGTAGAGGAGTCAAATGGTTAGACCTCTGCCTTAGGAATATTATTTTGGCAGTGGTGTGGTAGATAGATTGCAGAAGGAAAAGAATGGAAGCAGGGAGATCATTTAGGAAGATATTACAATATCTCAAATGAGAAATGATGAAGACCTGAACTAGTGTGGTAGCCATCTCAGTAAAGAAAGAAGGGGATAGATGATGTAGAATTAATAAAACTTGACAACAGATTGGAAATGAGGACTGACCAAGAGGAAAAAAAAAGTCAGGGAAGGAATCTCCTATTACAATCCTGGATGAGACGGAAGATACCCTTAACAGAAATAGGGAAGTTTGGAGGGGATGTCAATTTAGGAAGGAAGATAAAGAGTTCTGCGTTGGACATATTTAACTTGAGATATCCACAGGACATCCAAAAGGATGTCCTTTCATTCAACAGGTAGTTGACAATACTAAATGACTAAAGGTCATGATAGAGTACCTAATGTTTTGTGTTTTTGTTCTAAGTGCCAAATGAATAGAATTATGTAGACCTGGGCAACTAGGTGGTGCAGTGAATAGAGCACCAGCTCTGGAGTCAGGAGGACCTGAGTTCAAATCCGGCCTCAGACACTCAATGCACAAAAATCTAGCCGTGTGACCTTGGGCAAATCACTTAATCCCAAATGCCCTCCAAAAAGAAAAAAAAAAGAAAAAAAGAGAGAGAATTATGTAGACCTGGTCCATACCCTTTAGAAATTTACTATTTAATACACACATAAGGACACACACAGACACAGACACAGATACAGACAGACAGACAGACACATACACCCTTCCCTGCCCCCCCGTATTTGGAGCACATAGCCAATAGAAAGAAAGGACAATTAAATTTTCTCTTCATATGCAGGATAATTAAGTAGTATAATCTATGAATGGATGGCACATAACAAACACTTTATAAGTGATTGTTGACTGGCTAGAAGGCAAAGATAAGCTTATAATTTAGGTGAAAGGTTGTAATATCACTTACAATATAATAAAAATTGATTAAGCCTGGCACTGTTTTAAATGCTGTGGATACAAAAAAGAAAATGGAAGACAGTTCCTGCCCTCAAGAAGTTTACAATTTAACTAGAGAAGAAGATATACAAAAAAAAAGCTGACAGTGGGGGGAGGGTAAATGGCATCCAACATGCAATGTGATGATAGTGTAGTTGAAAGCAAGCATCGTAGGTCACTCATGGCAAACAGGAAGGAGTCAGAGAATATCTGTTCATACTCTGAAATGGGGAAGGGAGGAAGACCTTTTGCATCATACGTTTCCAATGGGATAGTGAACTCAAGAGTAATCTTGTTGTCTCTTCTTCCTTCTCTTCTTCATGTCCAAGAGAACTCATGTTAAGTCTGATGCTTACCTGTTCATCAAAGTTTGCTTGCCACTTTTTGGATTGACATTGTTGGAGTGACCCAGGAGTTGATAGGGTCACAGAATCATCCAAACGAATATGTGAGTCTTCGTTCTATTACCAAACATACTTTACATTTAATAAACCCAATTGTTTTTATTATTGCTTTATGGTATCCTTCTCACTTTTCCTCATCTGCTGCCATGGATTACTCAAGCCAAGACAAACAGCCTATCATGAAAAACATATTCAAATACCCCCCACCTACCCAAGTTCCTGAGGTAGTTAAAAGCAATTCTGGAAGATAAAAACAAAAGTCACACACAAGAAGATTAAAATCAATTGTCAAGGAGAACACCTGGGGTCCCTGACAAAATTCCCAAAACTGCTTTTATTTTCTTCTCCCACAGGACCCACAATTGGGTCCCAGATCAATCTACCTGGGGGCAAAATTAATCCCAATAGCCTCAGGTTTGTACCACAGTTTTGACTCTTTGTAACTGAGGTGACCATAATATAAACAATTGCCTTGGTTATTTGGTTATCTTAATGAAAATTTGGCAATCTAATAAATGCTCTGTATTTTTCACAGTCCATTTTAGTACATCTCACAGATATACACGGCCTATGAATGAGCAGAAAGGGGAAATCTTCTGTAGTTAATCTGATGATGGTCTGAGATGTGGGGGATGAGGTAACCCTTCAGAGGAAGGCACCACACACAGAAAAGAATGGTGAACTGATTGGACTCTAGGAAAAGGTGGGGAAAATGGACAATTTTATTTTAAGAATTAATTTAATTTCCATTTTTTCCTCATTCAGTTTCTCTACCAAAATTCTGGTATTTATGTATAACTCCAACTCCAACTCCATATTTGTCCTGTTAATAAAAATAGTTAGCTTTTATCTTGTGCATTAAGGTTTGCAAGTGTTTTATATATACATATATATGTATTATATATATGTATGCCTATATGTGTGTGTGTGTGTGTGTGTGTGTATTATCTTTCTTGATTCTCACAACAACCTTGAGAAGTAGGTGATATTATCCCTATTTTACACATGAAGAAAGGCAGAGAAAAGCTAAGTGATGTTTACAGGTCAGTTAATATCTGAGGCTCAGGCCTTCTTAACTCCAAGTATAATATTCTATTTACCATAGCACCTTGATGCTCTTATCATTAAGACCAAATAGATGGATGAATATAAACTGACACATAATAAAATGCTTCTATGCTCATAGTTTTGAAGAAAATGATTAAATGAGGAGGGTTTCTAAATGAGCATATTGGCATAGGCAGAAAAGAAAAAAACTAGGATTTATTATTTTGTATAAACAAATTAGTGTGAATCAGGGAATAAGACAACATGTATTGCTTTCTTTTTGGTACAAATAGTAAAAACTACTAATTATGGCATTCTAAAGTTTGAACTTTTTATTCATTGGTATATATATGTTGGATTCACCATTTCTGTTAAGGGATAGGAAATTTGGTACAGTAGAAACAACATTGGATCTAGAGATGAAGTTCAAGTTTAAGCTCAGACACATTACATGAATGACCTTGACTGAGTTATGTCAATATTCTGGACCTCAGTTCTTTCATCTGTACAATAAGGGAGTTGGACCAGATTCCTTCCAAGTTTCTTCCTTTAAGTTCTAAATTTATGATCCTTTGGAAGTAAAAATACTCTTAAAACATATTTAATACAGGTTAAGCTCTTCAGCTGATTTGAGTGGGATGATCTTTAAAGAATGTTTCTCATATTTATTTTAATTTTGTGATAAGCAAGTTTAGGGCAGAATGCAATGAAATTTAATCTAATTTTTGGATTTACTTAAAATCTACATGATGACTGTTCTGTCTTGTCTTAACAGCTTGTGTGTCAATAAAACTGAGTGGAATCAAAGGAAAACTCCAAATGATATTATTATAAATTCATTCAATATGAAGAGGAATAACAAAGTTGGGAAAGCAGCCATACCGCTACTCTAACAACAGGATAGATCTTTGCTTATGCTGCAAAACTGACAAATAGCTCTTCTTGTGGAAAATATGCTGGGAATATGAACAAATGTGAGCTACTTCATCATTCACAAAGTGTCAAAATCAGTACCAAATCTCCAGATTGGCTTCTAGGGGTGAGGCAGAGGGAATCCTGAACTGATATGATGCAATTTGTTTTGACGTGGTTGCACAGGGAGAGCTGGTACATTCAGGGGAGAGGGTAGAAAACATTGATCTTCAGTACTTTTAACTTATATGAACTTATATGGACAAAGTAATGAATTATATTCAAAAATGAAATTAACTCAGTCATCCAGTATCTCATTTTGATTTGCAGAACTTTTTCTATGACATTTTTATGAAGCAAGTATGATGCCCCTTTATTCTCTTTATAAGCATTTTTTTAGTGTTTGCTTCCTGCCAATTACTAAACTAGGTGCAAAGACAATCAAAATTATCCCTTCCCCAAAGAACCTACTTTCTATTGGGATTAAAGAACTTTTCCACAGAAAAATAAATACAAAACATATAAAAGGAAGTACAAAGAAATTTCAGAGGTGAAGACTTTAGTAGCTTGGGGAGAGTGAATCAGCATAGGCTTTCTGAAGAAGGTAGCCTTTGATCTAAAGTTTGGAGGAAACTAGGAATTCTGTGATTTGAAAGTAAAGACAAAGTGCATTTTAGGCATGGAGAGTATATATTTAGGCCTTGGTAAAAAATGCCATATGGAATTGTGGAGGATAGCATGCTTAGAAACACCATGTTAAGCAGTTTAATCTACTATCACTCAACAGTGTCATATTTGAGGTTTCTCTGCCCATGTGGCAGGATGCAGGGCATCTATTCATCCAAGAAAGGAATCAGACAATTAGAAACATTCTTATATAGTAAGGGAATAATAAAAGAGTAGCTGGTAGCCTTTAACTAGTTCAAGTCACTTGGACCATATGAACTGCATCCTTAGGTCCTGAAAGAACTTCCAGGGATGTCATTAGTATTTGAACAATCAGAAAATGGGGGTAATACCATGGAGTTAGAAAAGGGCAAACATTGCCTCAGATTTCAAAAAAAGGTAAGAGAACAAGTCTGCTAATTATAGGTCAATGGCTACCAAAATCCCTTCCAAGTTCCAATTTCCATGATTCTGTGATTAAGGTAGGAAACAAACATTCATTAATTGCCTACTGTCTGCCAGACACTGTGGCTAAGTGCTTTGCAAATATTACCTCATTAGATTATCACAACAACTTTGGGAAGTAGGTGCTATTATTATCCTCATTTTATAATTGAGGAAACTGAGGTTAAACAAAGATTAAGTGACTTACTCAAGGCCACACAGCTAGTAAGTGTTGGAGGTCAGATTTGAAAAGGAAAAGAAGGAAGGGAAAGAAAAAAGGAAGGAAAGAAAAGAAAGAAGGGAATGAAGGAAACAAGGGAAGGAAGAAAGGGAAGGAGAGAGAGGAGGAAGGAGAGAGTGAGGAAGGAATAATTGACTGAAGAATCAAATAAGAAGCATTTATTAATAATCCACCAACTGCTGGCACTTTCCTAAGTTCTTAACTGCAAACCATGCCATTGTTTACAGCTTTATGTCAAACTAAGTCTACATACTCAGTGGCAGAACTATGATAAAATGGTTCTGCCTTTAACTTTTGCATGAAACAGTTAGAAGCAGCTCCTCTATACAGAGCCTGTTAACATTTACATCTTTGTTGACTGGTGGAGTTTGACAGAAATTATAGTCCCCAGCTGTATGCAGACACAGTTTTAAAGACACCCTGAAATTTCTACTCACATGTAACTAGTATATCCTCTGGGTATTTAAATAATTTGAATTGGGGCTTTAAAAATAAGAAGGAATTCAAATGGTGACAAATTTCTATAATGAGAGGGTATTTCAAGAGGAGGAAAAGACTATGAGTATCACTTAGATACAACCATTATGTGCCTTCAATTGTAATATTCTCCTAGTAGATAAGATATTTCTATATTGCAAGCAATGCACATCAAGAAACTGGCCAGACCTATCCTTGCACCTTTATTATTGATAGAGTCTGCAATTGACTAGGACAGAACCATATTCAGTCACATGCTATATCTCTAGAATTTCTTCTTTTCTATATCTGTAAGCCATCTTGTGCCTGGAATACTATAACAACTTCTCGACAGGATCTCTGCTTTTGGTCAGTATTTTTCTGCTCCATTCCATTCTGCATATTAATCAATGGAATATTCTTAAACACAATTTTCCTTAAGTCAATCCTTTGTTTAAGAGCCTAGAGTGGCTCTATAATGCCTTTCCATTCAATTGAACACTCAACTGTTTATATGTCTCTAACTGCATCTCTTACCATGACCAAGATTTGGTCGGTCCACTTTAGCCATACCAGGTCCACTATTTTCCTCTATATGTGGGTGATATATTGCTTAATCAAGCTATGAAACCAACTTGAATTGTTGTTCTCCACAAATTTACAACATTTAGTTCTTAAACTGAATCCTCTTCCAGGAAGTTTTTTTTTTTTTTCTGGCTATTTGCTCCCTCTTATTCAGTACTTTCAGACCTTTTATACCTATTAGCACTATAAAATGATACTCTTATCTACAGCTTTTAATTGTATCATGTAAATGTCTCTGTTAGGAAAAGTTAGACTCCTCAATGGAGAGAGCTCTTGTTTTTATTTCTTGGTTATCCATTTGTTTATGACTTTTAGGAAAACAGATCTTAAGGGGTTCAGGGAAAATGTACGTTGGATATCATAAACTAAAAGCATAAGGGAAGTCAGTCAAAAAGGAATGGAAACTCAAAAATGAAATTACAAAGACACAAAGGGAAACAATTCAGATGACAAAGAGAACTGGGAGTTACTTGAAGAGACCTACATGTCAGAGTATGAATCTAAAAGTAGATTGTGGAGAATGGGAAGTTACAACAGGACTAGAGAAGGACAACCATTTTCCCAATTTGCCAAAAAGGGAAGAGAATAGATCCAATGAACTAGGCTAGGGAGCTTGATTCAATTCCTAGGAAAATTCTCCATTCTATAATCAGAGATGGTTAATGAACATCTAGAAAGGCAGGACTTCATCAAGAACAAGTCATTCTAGACTAACCTCATTTCCTTTTCTTTGGAAGGGTTATTCAATTAGTATGTAAGGTGAATGCTATAGATATGGTTTACTTGGGAATTAGCAAATCATTCATTAAATTAAACTGTAATTCAGTAAAAGTTTATCATATTATTCATGTGGAAAAATGGAGAGAGGAGTTAAATTGTACAATTAAATGGATTCAGAACTGAATAAAAAGACTGGATTCAAGCAGAAGTCACTAATGGTCTTATGTTACCTTGGAAGGAGCTCTCCAATGGATTGTGCTACTTACCGATCTATACCTGGCCCTGTGCTAGTTAAAATTTTATCAATGACTTGTTTAAATGCATAGAGAGAATACTCACAAACTTTGCATATGACACAGAGCTGGAAGGAACAGGTGACTGAGTAAGGATTCAAAAAGATCTTGACAAGCTAGAACATTGAACTGAATCTAATAAGATTAAATTTAATAGGAATAAATGCTATCTTATGCTTGGATTCAATAAATTGACTTCACAAATATAAGTTGAGGAAGATATGATCAAAAAGCAGATTGTCTTAAAAATGCAAACTTTGTAGCTCATTTCAGATTTAATAGGAGTCAAAGACTAGATATAGTAGCCAAGAAAGTTAATGCAATCTTGGGCTACATAAAGAATCATAGCTTCCTAAAATAAGGAGGTGATAATCCATCTGTATTATGCCCTGGTCAAATCACATCTGGAGTATTGTGTTCAGCTCTGATCTCCACATTTCAGGAATGATATTGATAAGTTGGAGAGCATTCAAAGGAGGGCAATTAGGATAGTGAAAGGCCTCCAGCACTTCGCAAATAATGATAATAGCATTTATGCAGCATTTTAAAGGTTTATAATGTACTTTTTTTTTTTTTAAAGCAATTGGGGTTAAGTAACTTGCTCAAGGTTACACGGCTAGTCATTTGATTTATGCGTGGGTGCTCATTTTCTGAGGCCGGATCTGATCTCGGGTCATCCAAACTCCGAGGCCGGCGCTCTTACTCACTGCGCCACCTAGCCGCCCCTTTAGGGCAATTGGGGTTAAGTAACTTGCCCAAGGTTACACGGCTAGGTTTTTTTTTTTTGTTTGTGCGGATTAAGTGTCGGAGCCCGGCTCGGAACTCAGGTCCTTCTGATTCCAGGGCCAGCGCTCTATTCACTGCGCCACCTAGCCGCCCCTATAATGTACTTTATAAATATTATTGAACTGTATCTTCACCTTAAGAGGTAGATGCTTATTTCCACTAATAAGTAAAGTGAGTAATATTTAATAGTCACTTAACTCTATTAAATCAAGTGACTTGTCCAGGGTCACACCCCTAATAAATGTCTGAGGTAGGATTTGAACTCAAGTCTTCCAGACTACATTTCTAGCACTTGATCTGCTGTACTAGCTGGCCATCTCATATACAAAGAGGTTGAAAGAAATTGGGATGTTTAGCCTAGAGAGTAACCTCAGGGGCATATGGCAGATACCCCCAATATCTGAAGAGTTGTCATGTAGAACAGGTATTAGCCTTGCTCTATTTGGTTCCAGAATGATCCTAGAAGAAAAGTGATAGGATGTTGAAAGAGATTCAGTCTTGATTTAAGGGAATAATTTCTTTTTTTTTTAAACAAATGCTTTATTAACTTCTGTTTTACATCATTCATTTCTGCCAGATTTTGAGTTACAATTTTTTCCCCCGTTTTTCCCCTACCCACCCTCCCAGAATAGCAGTCATACAAGATATCGATTCCTCCAATCTACTCTCTCCCATATGTTCTCCCATACTCCCTTCTACTTTTCCATTAGAGCAAGGTGAATCTCTGTGCCCCAATGCCTGCACATCTTATCTCCCAACTACATGCAAAATAGTATCAATAATAGTATTTATATATATTTGAAACATTTAATTTTAAGACCTCGAATTTCAGAACCATACTAAGGGAATAATTTCTTAAAAATTATAGCTACTTAAAAGTAGAACGAGGTGCTTTCGGAAGCAGTAGATTCTCCCTTACTAGAAGCCTTCAAGTAAAGGCTGGAGGACCTTTTGTCAGGTATATTGTAGAAAGGATTCTTTTGTGGGTGTGGATACCAGCTAGATGGTCACTGAAATGCCATCTAACTTTGGAATTATATGGTTCTAATTGCTATATTATTGCAGAGCTGCCCAAATGAGACAATTACTTAAAACTTTTTGTCCTAACCATCCACATCAGAAAAAGCAGATGTAGAAAAACTTTCTATTGTTCAGATTGTGGAATGCAGTTGGATCAACAACCCACTGAGCTATAATTATAGTATGTACTAAATAAAAGTTTATTGGATGAATGAATGAATGCATGAAAGTCATAGAAAGGATGTGCCAAGATAATGCTTCCTTGCACAGGAGGATCCTAAATATAGTTTCAAGCAACTTCAGTTCAGAAATTCATATTATATACACAGGGGGAAATAATATCAATGTTTAGTAGACCCTGAGTTTGTTCTCAGGATAGTTAGGTGGATCAGTGTAGAGATCACAAGGCCTAGAGTCAGGAAGATTCATCTCCATGAGTTCAAATCTGGCCTCAGACACTAACTGTGTGACCCTGGGCAAGTTGCTTAACCCTATTTGCTTCAGTTTCCTCATCTGTAAAATGAGCTAGAGAAGAAAATGGCAAACCATTCCAGTATCTTTGCCAAGAAAACCCCAAATGGGGTCACAAAGAGTCAGGTACGACTGAAATGACTGAACAATGCATTTGTTCTGATACCTGATCTCTTATTCACATTTACTTCTGTTGGCTTTCCTGACAAACATAACTTTTATCCATAGTGCATTCTCGTCATATTTTGAACTGAAAATACTTCTAAACATTTGAGTCCTTTATTCACTTACTAAGTGTCTCAATGAGCTGGGCACTTAGTGGGTAGCACCATGGAAAGTATTCTCTTTTATCTGATCATGTTCATGCCAGGAAAAAAGCACTAAACCCATCTGTTGGAGACACCCTGTAAGGGCCCACTGGGCACTTTGTGTCACTGTACCATTCATCTTGGGGGTTGGAAAGTAAGCAGAAGACATGGTCTCTGCCCTTGAAGAGCTTAAAGTCTAATCTTCTTTAATGCTTGAGAAAGTCTATCATCATGCCATATGGGAAAGAAGAAAATTCAGTGTAAGTAATTCTAGGATGTCCTATTTGCTCTAAAATAGTTGTTATGTTTCTAGGGCTGTAATGGAACAAATAAATGCCAAATAACTATTGCTCAGTTATAGCCAAGGGCATGTTTCTCAGCTTTCCTTCCTGTGCCTGGTAGATCTAGGAGGAGAGAGGGGAAGGGGCCAGGGTACCCGACTTGCAATCCCAGGAGTTTTTGTATGATTTTAGGACAGGAGGAAGTGGAGATGATGTTGAGAAAAATGCCTTTTTTATTTTTTAATTTCCAGAGTGGTACATAACTCTAGGGGAATCTAGACATGTAAGCTGTTATTATCATCATCTTTTCTCTAAACACTCATTTGGCATCTCCCTGAAAATGATCTTTTGACTATAGTCATTTCCCTAAAATATCATCACAAATAATATTAAAAATAAAAGAATTTGGTTGCATTGTCAAGTCATACCATCTTCCCCCTTTAAAAAGAGACTGCCTTCTTGGGCGTCAGGCGGGTGGGAACAATGAAGTATTAAAAAAACTGGTTATGACAAGTGAATAAAAAACATAAATGAATGCAGAAGTCTGCTATTTAATGTAGTGTATGCCGGTATTTAAACAGGTCTATATCTGTCACACAAGCCTCTTTTCTGAGACTGGCACAGCCTGTGCTGCATTTGGTTTCCAGAATCAGCAAATTACATTGGCAGAACAAAGCTGTCATATTTGGTGGTATTTTGTTACATCCATTATTTCACTTAAGTTTAGACATCTCTTTGCAAAATCAGATCCTGCCTTTTTAAAAAAAAACTGCCTTGTTTTGCAACATTAAACAAAATGACAAGCTGGAAAAAAATAGTTGATTAGTAAGCAATGAGTTGGGGAAGGTTCCATTTCAGGTTCAGAAATGAAGAATCAAGTCAACAAATGCAGTAACCTTTTTTTTTTTTGTTTTGTTTTGTTTTTAAAGCAAAGAGTAGTTCAAATACAATCATTTTGTATAAAATAGTATTCAATAAAAGCAGAGGAATTATAATGGAAATTGAATTTGGAGCCTGAAGAGGAGGAATTGACAAGGGATAGATAGGTGGGGCTTATCAGTCACAAGGGACAACTACTACCCAGGCTCAGACCCCACTGTTTTTATCTGTGAAGGTCATTCTGTTAGCTTTTTTTGTCAGGATCACTGTGATAATAGGAGACTCTACATGTAGACAAAACAACCAAGAGATAGATAGGCAGTATTTCCTACTCCACAGTTAATTGTTTTGGCATCATATAGACATAGCCTGTCTATAGGCAATCTCTGGAAATGAAAAGAGAATAAAAACAAACATCATTTGGATTCTTTGGCAAGTGGTAATATCTCTGGGTCTTTCACACTTCCCCCCCCACCCCCCACCCCCCCCGCCAAGCAATAAAATGTTATACTTTCTCTTTGGGTTGCCCATTTACAGATCTTCCCTGCCCCAATCCGTTCTGTACATTACAGCCAGAATTGGTCAACTGGGGTACTAATTTTATCAGCTCACAAACCTCCTCAGATTTCTTTCAGAGTTCCCAATTAGCTAAGAGACTGAATGTGAATGATTGTTTATGGGCCTCCAGGGAGCTGGCCATGTTGTTTTACCTTATATACCCTAGCTGGGGATATCTGGATTCAACTCTTGATGTGGAATCCTTTCTCTCATTTCCTGTTTCTTTACTAAAGCTGTTCCCCAAGCAGTATTTTCTCCTCCCTCCACCACCTGCTCTCATTTGAGTCCTTTAATATTACATTTTCATTAGCAAAGTTCACTTACCTAGGGCCTAATTATTTACGACACTGTGGAAACAGAACCCTACAAACTGATTTTGTTCTGACCCTTTAGAGCCAAGATTTTTTTTAACTTTTTATATCATGGACTCCTCTGGAAGTCTGGTGAAGACTATAGATCCCTTCTCAGGTTTTTCTCAGAACATTATTGTTTTTAAATGCATAAAATAAAATACATAGCACTAGAAAGGAAACCAATTATGGTAAAATACAGTTATCAAAATATATATTTTTAAAAGTTCATTGATCTGAAGTTAAGAAGCCCTGCTTCTAGAAGCTTTCTTCCAGGGGTGGGGAACCTATGGCCTTGAGGCCACATGTGGCCTTCTAGGTCCTTGGGTGTGGTCTTTTGACCAGTCCAAGTTTTATAGAACAAATCCTTTTATTACGGGGATTTGTTCTGTGAAGTTTGGATTCAGTCAAAGGGCTGCACTTGAGAACCTAGAGGGCCACATGTAACCTTGAGGCTGCAACTTCCCCACCCCTATAAGTCTGTCACCTGCCTCTTCAGACACACAGACACACATTGTCTTAGACAACAACATTTAAAAATTCACCTAAAAATAATGGACCATAATAAGGAAGCCCTAGGTTCAGGGAACTAGATAAGTATAGAGTTAGATTGTAGCATATTGTAGGAGTTAAGGGTGCAAAGTGAATATTGTACTTAAGTTGGTGTCAGGAAGACTCCAGTTCACATTCTATCTCTAACATTTATTAGCTAAGTGACAACTTAAGGATCTGTATAGCCTTTTTGTGCCTCAGTTTCCTCACATGTAAAATGAAGGGATTGATTTATATGACGTCTAAAGCCCCTTTCAGTTCTAAAACTTTGATCCTATGAATTAGAATCAGACAATTGTGTAGCCAGAAGGGCTTTTCAAAGAATCTAATCCAATCCCCTCATTTTCCAGATAAGATTAAATGTCTTATCCAAGATCACAAGGTGATCTTAGAAAAACCAGTCAGTCAGTTAACAAGCAGTTATTAATCTCTTACTATGTGCCAGGCTCTAGACTAAGCACTAGAAATGCCAGAGAGGCAAAAAACATAATCCTCTGTGCTCAGGGATTTCACATTCTAATGGAGGAGGCAACATGCAAATAATTATGCAAAATATATACAGTATAAATGGAGGGTAATCTTTGAGGAAAGGCAATAGCAGCAGGAAGGACTGGTAAAGGCTTCCTACACAAGGTGGGATTTGAGCTGAGTTTTGAAGGAAGCCAAGAAAGCCCGGAGTTGGAGATGAGGAGGAATGGGAGATGGTCAGTGCAAACCATTAGGAGATGTAATGTCTTCTACCAGGAATACGGGATTGTAATTGGAATGTAGACTTCTACTAGGGGACTAACGGGTAAAAAGGCCTGGAAAGGTAGGAAGGGGCTAGGCTAGTCAGGGCTTTATAGGTCAAATAGGGAATGTTATATTTGATTTTAGAGTGTGGGAGTGATATATTCAGACCTGCACTTAAGGAAAATATTTCTGGCAGCTGAATAGAAGATGGATTGGGGTTGTGAGAGATTTGAGGCAGGGAGACCAGTCAAAATGTTTTTTCAAAAGCCCAGGTCAGAGGTGATGGAGTCTGAACTAGGGTGGTGGTTGTATAAGAGAAAAGGGAGCATGTAGGGGAGGTGTTCTGAAGGCAGAAACCATACATGACATAGTGGTTATATGGGGTAAAGGAGAATCAGAGCTCTGGGTTGAAACTCAGGTTGTGAACCTGAGTGACTAGAAGCAAGGTGGTGCCTTCAATAGTAATAGGAAATCTGGGAAGAGAAGAGGGTTTGGAGAGGAAGCCAATGAACTCTGGGACATGTTGAGTTTGAGATAAATTCTGGTTTCTTGTTTCCTTATTGAGTTTTTCTTCTATTTCCCCATAATAACAGAGAATATAATGCTCTGTAGTTTCTAATTAATTAATTAATTAATTAATTATCTATCTATTTATAGTATGGATTGTGTGTATGGGGTGGGGGGTTGTGGGTGTGTGTCTGTTGGGGATGATGATTCCTCTCGGTACTTAACTCAGTACTTGACACTAGTGAGCTCTTAATAAATTCCTATTGACTTGCTTTGCCTTGATTCCTCCCTCACTTTCCACCTTTCTCCCCTGTCCTAAGGTTATTTTGGTTATGTGGCTTCTTAGTGAGAGATTTTCCACCTATAGTGAAGAGTCAACCCTCCTGCCTAGACCTGAAGACCCAGGATCTCAACACCAAGCAAAATTATCAGGAAAGGGGCCATTCTAATCTTTAATAGAGGTTCTGGAGAATCAGAGAGTTTTCCCTTGACCAATCTTGGTAGCCTTTATGGTAAAAATGGCTTTTTTTCCCCAAATAGATTGATTTCTTGGTAGGTTCTTCTCTCTTTTTTACCCATGCTGCCAGACTTAGCATCAGAAAGATCTGAATTCAAATCCTACTTCAGAAATAGCTTTGTGATTCTGATCAGGTCACCTAACTTTTTCTCAATCTTAATTTCCTCATCTGTCAAATGGGGATAATTATAGAATTTACATAACAAGGTGGTTGTTAGGATCTAATGAGTTAATATGTGTAAAGGGCTTTTTAAATCTTAAAGTGATCTATTAAATGTTAGTTATTATTAATGATTATTATTATTCAGGCCTTCCACCCCCCCAGCCACTATTGCAAAAACCTCCTTATTGGTCTCTTTGTCTCCAGCATCTTAGAGTACTTAACTTACTGGAATATTGAAGGGATCCAATGAGAACATTTATATAAAGCAATTTATAAACCTTAAAGTTCCATATTAATATAATTTTGAAATAACAGTAGTAATGGAATAACAACAACAACAATATCTACAGAAATACCTTTGGAATAAGTAAAAATCATCTCACTGAATAATAGTATAAACTGATGATAGGTAAATACCATTGAGATTATAAAACATAATAATAAGTGGCCTACCTTTGAGTGGAACCTATGGAATAGCTAAAACCCAGGAACAGAATCAAAAAGTCCTGATAGGTGACATCTGCAGGAACTCAGCTAACAATATGTCAACAAAGAAGTGTCAAACAAATGGCCAAAGCATGATGATTTGTTTATGGAAATGGAGGGGTTTATGGTGGTGATTCAGGACCAGGCCATTACCACCAGACATTACATAAAGATTTTCCTTGAAGAGCTTAGACTTGGTGATTAATGTAGATTATGAAAGGAAATGGTAGAAACTGCACACACATCACTGCAGGCTCTAAAAATTTAGCACCTATCAAACATGTTGCAAGATATAACCTGGTGACTAATAGTATAGTTCAGAATCTCACCTTTGTCTTTTGTGAACTAACAGATCACAAATTCCCATACTATAAATATAGACCTAAAAATATTCCGGAGAACTCAACCAATAAACTGCAAAGGAACTAGAGCATTATCATAGACCAAGCTGTTGTTCACAATCACCTGAACACAACATTGAGCCATAGAAATTAAAGGACAACATTTTAAATACAGATCTTGCCATATCACATACTCATAAGACATACTGTATGGAGTGAAAAGCTTTCAAAATTTAGAGAGCTAAGAGAGGAGATCAAAATGATGTTGGAATAAGATAAAGTACGTATCATTCCTATTGTCCAGTCTATACTGAGATTGTTGTATGGAAGGTGCTTTTAATGAGTCTGTTTATCATGAGTCTATATTCTAATATCTTACTCAACTATAAGTAGCAGTTATTTTGTACACCTAGGCAATAGTCCACAGAACAATGAATATAATATGATAATTACAGGATAGCAACATGTCCTTGGATCATGTTTATCTGAACCTCATAAAATAGATAAAAATGAAATAACTACAACAATAATATCCCAAACTAAAATGATAATAACTTAAAAGTAAAAATATCAATGGGATGAATATGTTCAAAGCAGCTATCATCTATACAATGTCAATCTTATGAGACACTTTTGGAACTGTAACACTGACAGTAATGTATTTGGAAGGCTTCCCAACAAAAACTCTTACAATATTAATGAAACATGTGGCTCATCATCTTAAAGCAACTATAGAAAGACAGATAGTTTTTCATTAAAAAAAAGGCAAAAGGGGGAAGGGAATAAACATTTATATAGTACCTACTATGTGCCAGATGCTGTGCCAAGTGGTTTACAATAATTATTTCAATTCATCCTCACAAAACCTTGGAAAGTAGGTGCTATTTTATCACCATTTTATAGTTGAGGTAACTGAGGCAAACAGAGGTTAAGTGACTTGCCCAGAGTCACACAGCTAGTAAGTGTCTGAGGCTGGATTTGAACTCAGGTTTTCCTGACTCCAGGCTCAGTTCTCTATCCACTGTACCACCTAGAATTGATAGATGATAAATAGGTTAAAAACTGCATAACTAATTTTTGTTGTTGTTGCTTTTTTTGAGGGGGAAGGTAGAGCAATTGGAGTTAAGTGACTTGCCCAAGGTCACATGGCTAGTTTTTTGTGTTAAGTATCTGAAGCTGGATTTGAACTCAGGTCCTCCTGACTCCATGGCTGGTGCTCTATTCACTTTGCCACCTAGCCATCCCCAGAAATACTTTTGAATAAACAGTTATCATATCACCATGCAGTAGTGAAGGTTTGCTGTATGTAGATATCATTGTATTTGTTAACTATAACTGAAAATCTTTTATCTCCAGATGGAGCCTATGAGAAAGCTAAGATTCAAGAAAATAATAAAAGTACTCACCATTGATTGCATCCACATGAATTCAAGCAACATTAATATGTTGATAAAAGTCTTAAAAGATCAGAGTTGGGCAGATTTCTTGATAAAGAAAGGATTTATCATGTAATTCAGGATCAGATCATTGCCACTGGAAATAACACAAAGGTTATCCTTTAGAAGAGGGGTTAGTAAACTATGACCTGCAGGTCAGATCCAGCCTGTTTTTTTCTGGCCCCAAGAGTTAAGAATGATTTTTACATCTTTCCTCCATAGCACAACAAGTGTTGGGCCCTATGTGGTCTGTGGGTCATCGTTTGCCCACTCCTACTTTAGAAGACCAGATGTATTGATTGATGAGTATTGTGAAAAAAAAAATGGTAGAAACCATACAACACATCTCATTGATCCATACCTAGGAAGACATTACCTGTGGTTAGAATTTTACATCAGAAGTTCACTGTCCTTTCTTTATGAATGAACAGAAGACCAATCCCTGTACAAAGTCCAATATATCCTAGAGAATCTAGCACATTAACTGTCCTAGAACCAGAGTATCATTACTGATAGAATTAATACCCACAACTTCCTAGACCTAACATTTGTCCAAAAAAGTAAAAAAACCCCAACATTTTAAATAAATAGTACCATATCAAGTATAAATACTCTTCAATCTATATGGATTGAAAGACTTAAAATATGGTGAATTTAGAATTATGTTTAAACAAGATGAGGCTCATGTCATTTCTGTTATCCTGTCAGGTCCTGGGGCTGGCACAAAGATGCTTTCTGTGAGTTTACATAGAATGAGCTTACATCCCACTACTCATATTATTATTTTATTTTATTTTTTGCTTTTTTTTTGGAGGTGGAAAGGCAGGCAATTGGGATTAAGTGATTTGCCCAAGGTCACACAGCTAGTAAATATTAAATGTCTGAGGCCAGATTTGAACTCAGTCACTCATGACTCCAGGGCTGGTGTTCTGTTCACTGTTCCACCTAGCTGCCCCATCACTACTCATGTTAAATTACAAAAAGGAAAGGATTTTTTCCCCCTATACTTCTGTTTAACTATTAAATGTATTAAATATAAATTATATATATAGAATATATTTTATTGCATAAAATATATTATATATCAAATAAATATTAAATATATAATAATAACATCAGCCACAATACCAACTACTAATAATCTCTAACCATCATTGAATAAAAAGCTTCCAAAATATTATGACTTAGAAGAAGAAACCAAAATTATTTGGGAACAGAATGACATATGTTTGTCCTCACCATCCTATCTGCTACTGGAGTTGTCATCCTTCCACTTTCAGTTAGACTATGGAAGATGAGCTAATATCTTAATATTTTATTCAACTACAAAGCAGTTATTTTATAAATGTGTGTAGTAGCAGATAAAACATTAGGTAAAAAAATAATAGCAGGATAGAGACATATCTCAGATAATTTCTTTTTCAGAATTTGAACAAAAAAGATCAGAAGAATGACAATAATATCTATCCTTTACATCATTTGCTAAATAACATAGCTTCCTTTTGTCTACAGAATGACATATATTCTCCTTAAGCCTAATATTTCAGGCCACCTGTAATCTGTTTTCAGTCTACCTTTCCAGTCTTCATGAGACTCTTAATATGCTCTACATTCCAGTACCAAACTACTTGCTTACTTGCACAAGCAAATAAGTCTCATCTAGCTCTCTACCACCTCAGCTCATTTATAGCCTACTCCTCCATGCCTGGAATGAACTTAATCCATATCTCTGTCTGTTGAAATATTTCACTCTTACTTCCTGATCCTTAAAAAAGGAGGGTATTCATTGTAAAAATAATTAAATATATGTAGAATCTTTAATTACTATTTCTGCTTTTTTTCTCTTAAAAAAAGAAAATTAAAGAAAAAAAAGTTCAAGAAAAGAAAAAAATCCTATGATTTGAAACTTTTTCAATATACAAAATGGATTATTCTGATCCTTTTGCAATTTTTTTTACAATTTAAATCATAGAAAGGGAAGCAGAGATATTGTAAACCCATTATTACATAACTGGGGGGACAACCTGGCCTCCCTTGCATTCTGAAGTCACTTCAACTGGAATAATACAGGCAGTAAAAATACTCCTTGGCTGGTCTTATCACGTAAATGAAATCCGTACTTCTGGTTTGTGAAGAAAAAATAGAGTTCAGAATAGAGTCACCATATTATTTCCCTGCAAAGGTTACTATGGTGTGTGTGTGTGTGTGTGTGTGTGTGTGTGTGTGTGTGTGTTTAACAACACCAAATTGGCTAGAGTAACTAACTATCAGTTTCTGTGGTAGGCAGACAAAATAAAGCACCATATGTCTGTGAGGAAAGGTCACTAAAACTTCTAGATAGACTATGCTTATAAGAGTCAAATTTGAGAGAGAGACTGGAAGAGAGAGAGAAGGAAAGAGAAGGGGGGAGGAGTGATTTTTTTTTTTCCTCGAGAAAGTGAATAATGTCATCGTTGATTTAATTAGCAAATTCTAGATGTGCTGACAAAGGAAATTTTCTTGGGAGATGCACTGTGTTGTGTCAGTGGTCTAAATGAATAGGCTGAGCTGAGTTCCTGGTAATAACAGATGAACAACACGACTCGCCAAACCTCAAACAGTGCATAAATCAATTTGCTGGGAATTAACCACTCGCTTCAAAATTAGGGGTTACTTGACAGGGTTTCAGTGATTAGGTTGTCAGGGACCTGTATTTCTAGCTGGGATTTATCTATCATTGATATAAGTGCATCCCTTCCCAGGCTACAGACTGACTAGGGGTAGCTAGCAATCCGGCGAGCCTGGCTAGTTAGGTATTGCTTCCTTTCTAAGTAGCAGACAGCTTTCTGAAGCGGACAAAGGTAGGGAAGAAAGGGACACTTATGAAAGAGAAAATGTGCTGGCTTTGCTAGCTACTCATAATACCTCTGGTACTGGGAGGAGAATTGTGAATGGGGGGAGGATGTGTTTTAGGATCTCTCACATATCACATGACCCTTTGATACCATAAAGAGCTTAACAATTTGATAAATGAGATGCTTTAAAATGTACAATTACTTGGAGAAATTAATGGAAAGCAATAAGCTACTGTGAGGTCACTCTACCTCAGGGATGTTGAGTGCATGATGTGGGAAGTACAGCGTTGAGGACTCCAGGCATCTACAGTTAAATATTTATCCCAGCCACTTCCAAATGGTCAATAGCATCATCACTCTAGATTTGGAAGGAAACTGAGAGGTTATCGAATCCAGCTTCCTTATCTTAAAGATGAGAACACTGAGGTCGAGAGAAGTGATTTTCCTAAGGTCACTCATGTACAGAGTCACTGGGGGAATTTGAACCTAGGTCCTCAGACTTCCCTGTACCATACTGGATATCATAGGCCCTGCCACTTTACGGGTACTTATGAAGAAAGAAGGAAGCTGGGAAAAGATGAGCTGTATCACAAAACAACAATGTTGATTGGTAGGGAAAAGGCCATTTGAATCATCTGGTCTGATCTCTTACTTGTCAGGCTTGATTTGCCAGCCACCACCAGAAATGCCATTTCTTGACTTTGTGGAAACAGCTTAGAAATTACTCCCTGATTTAATACCTCCTTGATCTGTAAGAATAACCACTTGCATTTATATAGCACTTTCAGATTTTAAAGTACTTTCCTCAACAACAATCCTGTTGTAGGTAGTACAAATATTATTATACCCATTTTAGGTACCAAAACTGAAGATCTGAGAAATTAAGACATTTGCCCATGGTCAGATAGCCAGAAAGTGCTTGAGGTGGGATTTAATCTAACTACAGGTCCCAGGTTCCTTTCCACTGCCCCACACTTTCTATCAACTTTTCTGAATTTCTACTTCTTATTATGCCCTTTGGTAATCTTTGCTTGTTGCCTTATTAATAACATAATTAACCAATATTAACCAAATGTTGCTGTTGAAAGCTATAGTCTCTCATATTTGTATTTATAAGACCTTTTGTCATATATTATATATGTCAAGGGCCAAGCCTTAAGCAATTGCTATATCCTCTTGAATTCCCTTGATGTTGCAGAGACTTTGGAAGGCCTTAGAACATCTTGACACCAGTCTTGTATGCCTCCTCTGACCATTTCAAGGTCAATTTGAATCTTCAGCATTCATTCTGTTGGGAAGTAGATTTGCCTTGGTCTATTTCAAGAAAATCTCATTGTCTTTATCTTCAACAGGACCTGTAATTTACTTCCTGGTAACCTGTATCTTGTTACATAATTGTGGCTCATTCTCACATCTTTGTCTTCCTGTTCATCTCCTACCCATTAATTAATCAATAAAGTCTTCCTCAGTTTCGCTGAGAACTTGATTTCTTTCTGACATCTCAATGAGCAGGAAGCATAGCATTTTTATCTTGCTTCTTCCCTTTTTACAAAACTGACTTATTCATTTCTGTGGACATTCTCTATCTTTAAACTTCTGTCTCTTTTGCTTGCTCCTTATGTTCATAAGAGGGAAATTATAATAATCTCAAAGCTACATTTAAAAACTGCTATTCAATTGCTTTATTATCTACATGGGACCCCCATCTGTGGACCCAGTGCATTGTATCGCCAGAAGTGCTATTTCAGGACTTGCAGACTTCTTTGTATTCTTATTTACTAAATATGCCTGTCTTCCTCCTATTATCATAGTAATACATTTAGATCTAGAAGGATCTTTAGATGGTACTAACTCTACCCTTCTCTATTTACAGATGAGAAAACCGATCCCCACATTGCCCATGTTCACAGTGTGAGTGTCTGAGGCAGTATTTAAACTCAGATTTTTTTGACTCTAGGTACTCTATCTACTGCACCATTTTGTTAATTCTATCTGAAACTGTATTTATGCACAAACACAATTCTATGAAAAAAAGGAGTTAAACTCATGGTGTGGAATAGAGAAAATACTAAATTTAGAATCAGAAAATCTGCCTTTGGGGTCTATCACTTAATAGTCAGAGATGAGTCACTTATCTCTGTGGGTTTTTTTCTTCATCTTTAAAATGGGGTGATAATATTTTCACTACACCAAAAGTCTTCCTCCAATTCCTTACCATAGTATGGGGATGACTCTGGGTTTTTAAGGCAAGGTTAGTGTTCTGAAGGGTTTATCAGTTTGAAAAGGCTTTCATTAGTAGATTATATATCTGCCAGACAAGGATCAGTGCAGTTAAACTCAGAAAGTTCACTACCTATTTAACTGCATGGTGATGAATTTTTCAGCACAAGTCTTGAAGGTCGTCTCCTTACCCTTCTGCCCTTCTTCTCTTCTTTCTCTTTTGTTATTGTTCTTTGGTTGTTTTTCAATTGTTTCCGACTCTCCATGACCCTTTTTAGGGTTTTCTTGGCAAAGATCTTGGAGTAGTTTGCCATTTCCTTCTCCAGCTCATTTTACAGATGATGAATTGAGGCAAACAGGAGCAAATGACTCGCCCAGGGTCACCCAGCTTTAAATGTATGAGGCTGGATTTGAGCTCAAGTCTTCCTGACTCCAGGCCCAATGCTCTATCCACTGTGCTGCCTGCTCTTCTTCCTCCTAGCTAACATTTATATATCACTTAAAGTTTTGCAAAGCACTTTATACATATTATATCATTTGATGATTAACCTTATGAATTAAGTGTGACAGTTAAAGGAGCTGAAGAGACAAAGGTTAACTGACCTGCTCAGGGTCACATCTAGTAAGTGTCAGAAGTAGAATTTTAACTCATATCTTGCTGACTTCAGGCCCAGTCCTACCTAGCTGTTTCATATAAAGACAGGTTGAACATACCATTTATGTTGGGGGGAGGGAGCCACCACTCCAGCAACATAACATGTCCTTAAAATGTTGAAGAAGTGATACTTGTTCTAGCTACCTCAAAGGTTATATGCTTTATTAGGAAAAAATGACTTGTGAACTCTAAAATGCTTTGTAAGGATCAGTGACTGTTTTGAACTGAACGTTGTGTTGTATGGTTTGCTAAGTTTAGTCATAAGAGTTGATTTGAGAGACTCACACAAATGGGATCTACTCAGATTTACTTTCAAGGTTATAAGCCTAATTCTTATATGGAGAAAAATCCTAGAAGGGCTTGGAACATTGATTTTTCTCCCAGCACTATGAATTCTAACACTGCAGATCATCAAGTATATTCTATATTTAAATGCTCTCAAAGTAGATCTTAGGGAGAATGCCTTGTTTATTACCTCCCTGCAAGAAGCTTGTTGAGTTCACTAGATCTTGAACGTTATCCACCCAAGAAAGAAACTAGGAGTGGTAGATGTCTTAAAAAGGTTGTAATACCATAGGTATGGTGAACATTTTGTGGATGTTTTCAATAGTGGATCTTCACTTATTTCAATCAAGAAGTTAGCAGAGATGCTTCTTCTGGAATGGATGAAAGTAAGATTGTTCACTTGGAAGCAAGATCTGCCAAAGCTCCCTACACAGAAGCCTTTCTCTACCAAATATAATAGTCTTTCCTTTGTATACCTTTCCTTCTGTGCCTCCTGTTAATTTAACAGAACTACCTCTCTGAAATCAACATAGAGAATCCCTCCCCCCCCCCACCCCCAACAAAAGACAGGCAGAAACAGCTGTAACAACAGCAGTAAAAATCGAAATGCTACCTTTTGTCTGCCTTCTCTGATCGTATCAGGGTCACACAATCACAACCTTAAAATCATCACGAGAATGGATACATTCTGTACTATTTTCTGTTCTCGTTATGATCTCTGTCACGAGAACAAGTTCTTTCTGAATATCAATGTCTGAGTTGATGTCTTCTCATTTTCATTGAAGACTCCCTTCTCCTATGACAAAAGAGTGTTACAGGAACAAAAATGGCCCCAAATGAAGCCATTCTCATGACAAAGACCGTAATGAGAACAGAAAATGGCACAAAATCAATTCATTCTCATGACAACCTTAAGATTGTAATGAGGACAAGAAAAACAGTCTGAAATTTATCAATTCTTGTGACAACCTTGAGACAGTAATGAAAGCAGCAAATGGTATGAAATTGGCCCACTCTCGTGACAGACACTGAAACAAAACCGGAAAATAGCACCATGTTTATCTATCCATTTGACAACCTTGAGACTGGAACAAGAAGGGAAAAGGTTAGAAGATTAACCCGTTCCTGTCAAAAACAATCCTCAAAGGGTAGCTTCCAACTGTCCTTTAAAAATGACCCAACCAAGGTAAATTATGTATTAACTTCAGATGAAACTGTTGAGTTGAATACATGTTGTCTTAACTATGCAGTTGATGGTCATGTTGCTTTATGATATGTGAAAATTAATTTGTGCTGATCATGCAGACTGGAAAAGGCAGCACTGTCATTGTAGATCACCTTAAATTTGATGATCTCCAAGTGCTTTGTCAACCTGAACTCATTACATGATAACAATATTTGCTGTCTAACTCATAAAGTATATAAACAAGGCAGAGACTACAGGAAGTGAATTAGATGAAAGGCTCTGTACTTAGCAACCATTTTATAAAACAAGATGTACAGACATGGATGAATTCCACCACACTAAAGTGAACTGGGTAATTGAGGCAATTATCTAGACAACTAAAAACCCAAGAGTCACTTTTGTCCAACAATGGACATTTTAGGGAACAATGGATTTTTGGCCTCCATTACCTGAAAAGTACATCAGTTCTCTCCACTTTAGTTGTCCAATGTCTTCCTAAATCCAGGCAAATTCTCACACAGGTTTAATCAATAGGCATTCATTGAGTATCCAGCATTTGCAAGGCAGTGGCATTAGGTGCTCTGCCTAGAAACCTGGACTGTTGATTACTAATCACTAATTTCAGCTAACTAGACACATCCTTTCCTACTCTGAAGTGAATTAACTTTCTTCTTTCATTCCATTAGCAGCTTTACTAATAAACACATTGTAGAAGTCTGAGTTTTGATGTTAGTGCTTTATGGATGGATGCCAGTCAATTCTTAACTGGATTGAGAATAACATGATGACCAGAAATTGGTGTTCATCTCTGCTGGATGCAAACTATAATGGTAATTTAAGATGGTGGTTTCTACCCATTCTTTCCTGTGGTTTTACTAAGCAGGACTGACAGGGAGGAAAAGAGAAGAGTTCTCTTTATTTTTAGTGGGAGAGAGTGTGATATAAAGTGTGATATAGTGGTGGTGGAAGCAAGCAGAGAAGCACATACTAAACAAGAGAGCATTATGTGGTGGGTAGAGCAATGAACTTCAGCTCAACAAGACCAGTTATATGAACACAGGAAAATCACAATGTCGCTGAGCATGATTAAAATGAAGGGGGTGGGCTAGAAGACCTCTTAGATCCCTTCCACCTCTAAATCGGAATATTTGCTTTCCCCACTGGATCTATCATCTTCCCAAAAATCTATATTTTTGCCCTACCTTCTTGGTCTTTATATACTCAAGTTGCCACTGCTCTTAGTATTAGCTGTCATAGCTTAGTCGATTTCAGTAGATAGGATGCTGTTATAAGTAATGTGGTATTTCTGGGTATATAATGTTTCACTTCAGTATATGGTGGTGATAACTCACTACATTGATATTTCATGGTAGCATTCATTCAAGGCCAGAGAGAGAGAACAGATTGTTTGAAATTAGTCTACTTTTATAGTTGAATAATTGCTTTAAGTAAGCATCTCTGGGGCCACTTGTTCTAGGAGAGATCACTTTTCCTACTTCATAGTCTATGAGGATTAGAAGAACCAGTCATAATGGTTGGTTGGTGTCAGATAGACAAAAATACTTCTGTGATTGTTTGACGTGATTCTTGGACTAAACATTGCCAATATTTTGGCATCGTGTACTTTTGATTAATATGTTCCCCCACTCCTTTCCTTTCCTAGTATGTCTTTTCCTATCCCTTCGTAATTCACATTTAAGTTAGTCTGTCACTATCATACCAAATGCAGGCAATATGAATAGTTTTTGAGTGGGGACCTTATATGAATAAGAGTAAAATAAGGGGATGAGTAATATTAGGAAAATTTTGCAATCTTTTTAGTGGTCCCAATGATTTTTTCTACAAAAGCACACCTTTTTTTTTTTTAAATAAATGCTTTATTAACTTCTGTTTTACATCATTCATTTCTGCCAGACTTTGAGTTACAATCATTTTCCCCCCATTATTCCCCTACCCAACCTCCCTGAATAGCAGTCCCACAAGATATCGCTTCCTCCAATCTGCTCTCTCCCATACCTTCTCCCATACCCCCATCGACTTTTCCATTAGAGGAAGGTGAGTCTTTGTATCCCAATGCCTGCACATCTTATCTCCCTACTACAAGCAAAAGAGTATTAATAATAGTATTTATATATATATATTTGAAACATTTAATGTTAAGACCTCGAATTTCAGATCCATTTCCTTTCTCCCTTGTCACCCATTCCCTCTGGGGAGATAAGTAATTCAGTATATGTTGTACATGTCTAGCTATGCAAAACATTACCATAATAGATATATTGTACAAGGCTGCTTATAATTCCCTCCCACTCATCCCACTCCCCACCTGGTCCATTCCCTACATGATCCTGTCCCTCTTCTATAGTGGGTACTTCCAACCTCCCCTCACCCCAAGGATGCCCTCCCTTCCATCATCCCTCCTCTCATCCCCCTTCCCCCATCCTGCTGCAGGTTGACATTTCCCATTTAGTATGTATGTCATTTTCTCCTTGAACCAAATTCAATGTGAATGTGGTTTTGCCTTTTTAGCCTTCCTTATTCTCCCCCTCCTTTGCAACCACTTCCCCTACATGAGATAGTTTACCCTACCATGTCTCTCCCCATCTCCTCTTGCCACTTTCCTCTCTCACCTCATAATTTCATCCCTTGAGTATTCTCCTTCCCAACAAATTCAACCTATGCCCTCTATCCATATATAACTGTAACCATATACACACACATTCACATATGTATTCATATGACCACACCCCCTTCTTCCATTATTTTCATAGTGAGAAAGATATCATCAGTCACAGATATTGCTTTTCCATATAGGAATGTAAATAGTTCAATTTTGATAAGTTCCTTTTGATTTCTTTTCCCTGATTACCTTCTCAGGCATCTCTTCCTTCTTGTGCCTGGATGTCAAATTTTCTATTCAATTCTGGTTTTTTCCTCAAGAATGCTTGAAAGTCCTCTATTCCACTGAATGACCATATTTTCCCCTGAAACAAAATACTCAGTTTTGCTGGGTAGGTGACCTTGGGTTCATTCCCAGTTCTTTTGCCCTCTGGAATATCATATTCCATGCCCTTCGATCCCTCAGTGTAGAAGCTGCCAGGTCCTGGCTATTCTGATTGTGTTTCCACAATATTGAAATTGTTTCTTCCTGGCTGCTTGTAGTATTTTCTCCTTGATCTGGGGATTCTGGAACCCGGCTATAATATTTCTGGGAGTTTTCTTTTTGGGATCTTTTTCAGGAGGTGATCTGTGGATTCTTTCAACCTCTATTTTGCCCTCTGGATCTAAAACATCAGGGCAGTTTTCCTTGAGAATTTCTTGAAGGGTGATTTCTAGGTTCTTTCCTTGATCATGGCTTTCAGGTAGTCCAATAATTTTTAAATTGTCTCTCCTGGATTGATTTTCCAGGTCAGTGGTTTTTCCCATGAGATATTTCACATTGCCTTCTAATCTTTCATTTGTTTGGATCTGCTTAGCAGCATCTTGATTTCTCATAAAGTCATTAGCTTTCATTTGCTCCAGTCTAACTCTGAAGGAATGAATCTCCTCAGTGAACTTTTGAGATTCTTTTTCCATCTGGCAAATTCGACTTTTTAAGACATTCTTCTCCTCATTGCCCTTTTGGGCCTCCTTTGCCATTTGAGCTAGTCTATTTTTTAAGGTGTTGTTTTCCTCAGTCAGGCTGTTGACCCTCATTTCATACTTTTCCTGCATCCTTCTCATTTCTCCTTCTAATTTTTCCTCCACTTCTCTTATTTGATTTTTAAAGTCCTTCTTAAGGTCCTCTATGGCCTGCAACCCGCTCATGCTTTCCCCTGGGGCTTTTGGAGCTGGACTTCTGACTTCACAGTCCTTTTCCTGCTCTATGCCCCCAAAATAGGAGTCTAGGGTTGCATTTTTCTGTTTCCTTTGCCTTGGCATGTTGCCACTTAATTGCTTGACTTTTGGGCTTGTTGCCACACTATGGCTTTAAGGCCAGCTAGAGGAATTTTCATCCCGAACGTGTGGGGGCAACTTCCGTTTCTGGCAAGCTGTAAACCCACCCACAACTTCCACCCTAGATCACAATCCAGATCCAGGGAGGTTAAAGCAAGAGCGACTACCCCCCAAGACTGATCGCTGGATCTCCCCACGATTTGTAGGCTGGGAGCCGGAAATGCCTCTGAAAACTACAAAATGGCACGTCTCCTCAGCGGCTTCTAGCCCCCAGGGGAGGGAGCTGACGCATTCCCCAAATACAGGTCCCAAAGTCCATAGGACACTAACCTCTTACTTTGTCCTCGGCATGTCTATGTTGATAATTCTGGAGTTGCCACAGCTCCTGGTGTTCTGGGGTTCCTCCAGCTGGCTGCTGGCCCTGCCGCCCTGGGGCTAAAACCTCGGCTCCTGCGGACCTGGGCTCGGCTCGGCTGGGCTCCTGCGCTCTGCACGTTGCTGGCTCCCAGACCGCTGCGCTGGTCCTTCCTGCAGGGCTGCTGGGCTGTCCTCAGCGGGAGGTTAGCTTCTCTGTGTCATTCTGTGGGTGCTGGGGCTCCAGAAGTTGTTCAGAGTCCTTTTTTACATAGTTTGTGGGGAATCTTGGGGCAGAGAGGCTTGGACGAGCTGTTCCTACTCCTCCAAAAAAAAAGCACACCTTTTTAACACCAATATTTTCCCAGGGACACTTTATGACTGAGAGTCATGTTTCACTATGAGCTCAGATGAATCAAGATTTTAGGTGACCAAAAGAGAAATTGTTATGGGAAGTGGTATAAAGGGTATATATGACATCCCAAAAGTTTTAGTGAAGTAAAACTTAAGCCTGCACTAAAATTTTTGGGAGTCCCTGTGCAGGAACTAAAAAGGAAGTAGGCAGTCCATATAACAAAAATGAGGAACAACAGATGACTAGTCTGAGCATTGCCCTGGTGTCTACAAACTATTAAATTGGAGAAATCAGGTAGATCCTCACTGGAAAAAGAATAGAAGTACATTCACTACAAAGTAATGAATTCACTACCATAGGGTAGTGGATAAAGAGCTTGCCTATGAGTCAGGAAGACCTGAGTTCAAATCCTGCTTCTGACCTATACTGGTTTTGTGACTCTGGACAAGTCACTTTGACCTTTCAGTGCCCTAGGCAATTCTCTAGAGCTGTAAGTTGTAAAGGTACTGACTTGTATGGGTAGAGGGAGTATCCATTCTTGGAATTCTTTATGCCAATGAAATCAAAGGTCCAATCTCTTAGCATGAGAAATCATGAATGGGTTGGGTTCTTCCCCAGTAGAAGGAAAGCCTATATCAATGAGTTAAAAATGAATAATTTGGATATAAAGACAGAAAATATATTTGTCAAATTTATAGGTGACATGAAACTAACAGAATGGAGATCCTAGAAGATCTTTGGCAGTCTGCCTAGACTTTGGGGTCTGAATTTAATAAAATAAACTTTATTAGGAACACACACACACACACACACACACACACACACACACACACACACACACACACATATATATATATATATGAATTTTCTTTTTGTAAATCATTTTTATAACTATGAGAAGGGGCTAAACAGCTGTTGTTAAAGCTGCTAGATGCTGCAGTGCGTTGAGTGCTATACTTGAAGACCTGAGTTCAAATCTGGGCTCAGCTGTGCTCAACTGTGTGACTTTGGGCAAATCAGTTAATATCTGTTCACTTTATTTTTCTCCTCTAGAAAATGAGTATAAACTTACCTTTTATAGTTCTTGTCAGATTCAAATGAGATAATATTTGTAAAACACTTAGCATAGTGCCTGGCACACAGTAGGCACTTAATAAGTGCTTATTTACTTTCTTCCTTTCATGTAATAAATATTGTGGAGTTTTATGGACCTCAAAAGTATGAACTGTCAATGTGATGTGAAAAACAAAATAAGCCAATTTGAATTTAGTCTAATTATGAGAAGCATGGTATTCAGAATGAAGGAGGTAATAGGGAATACTGCCTTAGACCATTTTGGTATTATTAAATGAGTTCTAGGTACCCCATTATAGGAAGAACATGAATAATTTGTAGTGAGAGTCATGGAATGGTGAGAAGGCTGGTGACCATGTTGTAGAAGGTCCAGTTGAAGGAACTGGGGATAAAAACACATATACATACAGACACAATAAATATATGTATATCACGAGTTCTCTTTATATATACATTTATAGATTGGAATATATATCATATATATGTGTTTTATATGTGTAAATACATAAGCACTCAATTTTACTTAAATTTTATTTTAATTTAATATAATGCTTTATCATTAAATAACTAAAGTCATCTGTAGATACATCTCCCAATGAGATCATCATTATATAAAAGAAAAAGAACTAAGAAAAGAAAAACTGACATGACTGATAATGTATACAATATTTCTCAGCCATAGGGTTCCATTTCCTTGCTAAAAGGAGAGAGGGATATTTTCTTATTGGTCATTACAGTGAATCTGAGTTTGGGTTCCTTTCAGTCTTTTTAGAGATCTTTTTGATTACTTCATTACTATCTCTACATATATTGTCCTCTCGATTGTGCTTACTTCATAAAAGTTCTGCATCAGTTCAAACAAGTCTTCCCATGTTTCAATGACATATATTTGCTGTTCCAATATTATTAATTAAAATAATATTCCTTTGCATTTACATAACACAGTTTTCTAGGTATTTCCTAATGCCAATACACTCATTTTGTTTCTATTTTTCTTCCATATTTCTCCCTTTGACTAGAAGTACTGCTACAAGTATTTTGATACATTTTTGACATATTCTTCCATATGCTATGACATATATCTAGGGATATGATTGCTAGGTAGAGGTTATGAACAGGTTAGCAATTTCTTTTCACCTACTTCCAACTTTCCCCCACAATAGTTGGGCCAGTTCACAGCTACCAAAGTCTATTAGCATACCTTTCTACCTCATGAACATTCCCTCCCTCTGCACCTCATCTACCTACCATGTCCATCTATTTTTATCTTTGCTCGTCTGATGGGTTTGGGGTGAAAATGTTATAGCTCTTTAAATTTGCATTTTTTCTTTTTATTTCTAATTTGGAGCAATCTTTCCTATGGTTGTTGGTAAACTACCGGAGAACAGTTCATATTCTTTTATATGGTGTCAAAAATAATCCACAGTTAGGAGGACTGACCTGGAAGAAGATGCAGCAAAGTAGACTAAGAAGAAGCAGCAGGATAGGTAGAATGAGAACCAGGAGAGAGAGGTATCAGAAAAACCTATAGAGAAGAGAGTAACAGAAGAGGGTGATAAACCATGTCAAAGGGTACTAAGTAGAAAGGTGAAGATTAAAAAAGGTTATTAGGCCTGGAAATAAAGAGATCATTGGTAACTTCAGAGAGAGAAGTTTTGATTGAAGCCAGACTCCAGTGATTTAAGAAAAGATTAAGAGGAGAGAAAGCAGAGGCACTTATCTTAGATGGCTTTCTCAAGGAGTTTAGTAGCAAAAAGGAGGGGATATATAGAACTAGCGGGCATGGATGGATTGAGTGAGTGTTTTCGGAGAATGGAGAGATATGGCCATGTTTATAGACAATAGGGAGACAGCCAATAGATAGATTAGAGATAAGTGAAAGAGTGGGGATTCAAGAGTGGGGGGAAGAAGACAGGATAGAATGGGATCACTTGTGCATGTAGAACAGTTTGCTTTGGCAAGGAGAGGAACCATTTCATTATATAAGACAGGGGTGAAGTAGGGGATAATGGCAGAAAGCATCTGGGTGATATGAGATGAGGAGAGGAGGAATGGAAACTCTTGTTGAAAGATCTCAATTTTTTCCTCCTTTTTGGTCTATTTTATTTTCTTTTCAGCCTCAATTTTTTCCAGTGAAATATGAGATCAAGTCTGTATTTAGACTGTTTGTCCATTTAGATGGAGGTATTAGGTGGTATAGTAGATAGGGTGCCAGACCTGGAGTCAAGAAGACTTATTTTCCTGAGTTCAAATCTAGTTATGTGACCCTGGGCAAGTCACTTAAATCTGCTTGCCTCAGTTCCTCATCAGTAACATGAGCTGCAGAAGGAAATGGCAAACCATTCTGGTATCTTTGCCAAGAAAATCCCAAATGGGGTCACAAAGAGTCAGACATGACTGAAACTACGGAATGACCAACAACAGGTTGAGGCAAACAAAGGTTAAGTAACTGAACAACAGCAACATAGAACAAAACAGAAATAACTGTGGTGTATGCTATAAGGTACTAGTCTAAAGCATTTTTTTCCTGCCAAACTGTTTTTTCGTTTCTTAGCTGTTCTTGACAAATAGAGATTCCTTTCTCTAATTGTTTATGTTCTTATGTTTTTGTCAAAAAACCCTTCACTATTGCAAGGAATTATTTCTAGGTCTTTCTTATCTAGATTTTCCTACTTATATGCATTCCTAATTTTATCAAAGGCGATGAAAATGCTTATTTTGGAGAAGAAAAGATTTGAAGGCCTTTCATGTATAAAAGGGATTAGATGTATTCTCCTTGTTCCTAGAGGGAAGAGCTGGAAACAAAAGGTAGAGCTTTCCAAAGGGAAGATTCTATTTTATGCAAGGAAATGCTTCCTTACAATGAATGAAATAAAAAATTTGAATAGACAAAGCATTGATTAAGCACTTTCTAAGTGTCAGGCACTTTAGTAAGAGTTGGAGATCCGGTATTCCCCCTCACTGGAGGTTTTTTAATCAATGGCTGATTAACTAAGTACTTGCTAGGTATATTGTGGAATGGATTCTTATTTGGGTGGACCTTTTTTTTCCTTCTAAGCTCCCATCCAATTTAGGTTCTGTCATCATAAGACCACAGATTTAGAGATGAAAGGGACCTTAGAGCTATCTAGCCTAAAACCCTCATTTTGAGGAAGAGAAATGTTAAGTGACTGTTCAAGGACATATTCTTTCAGATCATGTATCAATTGTAATGTCAGTCAGAAAAAATATTTTTGGCTTGTTAGAGCCTTTTTTCCTTTAAGAAGAGACCTCTTAAATTTATTTTTCAAGGAAAAGTTCATCAAAATATATAATTCTTTGATGTTTTGTGCAGATCCACCATTCTTTCAGTCTCCATTATTCATAACCTTGGCACTATCCTGGACTCCTCACTCTCTGCTCAGTCAAGGTAGGCAATCAATTTCCAAATGTTGCCATTTTTGACCACAAGAATCTTAGCTCTGACTCCTTCATTCTATTTATTGTAATTGTCTCCTAATTGTTCTCTATTGTCTCAAGTCTTTCTCCATTCCAATTCATCTTCCATATAACTGCCAAAGTGATTTTCCTTAAGCACAGGTCTGAACATGTCACTTCCCTACTCATTAAACTCCAGTGGTTTCCTATTGTTTCTAAGATAAATTATATATTCTGTTCAGTTTTTAAGGCCCTTCACAACATGGCCCCAACCTATCTTTGTAGTCTCATTATGTTGTTTTTTTCTATTTTTAGAATTTTGAATTGAACAAAGATAAATTAAAATGAAAACTTTCATATACATAGTAGAACAGAAAAGATTGTATATGAACCTGAGAAGCTCTATGTGGAGGTAAGGAGTAGAGAAGGGAGTAAGGCATATTTTATAACCTGGAAAGACTTGCATGCACTGATGCTGAGTGAAGTGATCAGACCCAGGAGAACATTGTACATAGTAATAGCCACAATGTGCAATGACTAACTTTGATAGACTCATCTCTTCTTAGCAATGCAAGGATCAAAGACAACTCCAAAGGACTCATGATGGAAAATGCTATGCATATACAGAAAAAGAACTATGTAGTCTGAATTTAGATTGAAGCATATTTATTTGATCTTTCCATCTTTTTTGTTTATTTTTTCTCATGATTTCTCCTACTGGTTCTAATTCTTCTTTACACAACTAATGTGAAAATAGGTTCAAAATGAATGTGTATGTAGAGCTTATATCAAATTACATGCCATCTTGGGGTGGGGAGAGGGAAGAGATGGGGAGAAGATTTGGAACTCAAAATCTTATGGAAGTGAATGTTGGAAACTAAAAATAATTAAAGCTTTGATGCAAAAAAAAAAAAGAATTAGCTCTCTGTGTCTTTGGATCATTTACCTATTGAAGTCTCCAGTTTTCCCTATGTAAAAGAACTTCCTTATATATCTTGGATGAATGACTTTTATCAGCCTCATTAAGTGTAGTTCTCCTTCCCCTGCTCTTAAGTCTAACCATTCTGGCCCTTCTGTTCTTCACACATAGCATCCCATGTCCCATTTCTGTGCTTTTGTACTTTTGTGTATATATACTTTTGTATATACCTGGGATATAATCCTTCCTCACATCTACTTCAATGAATCCCTTTCTTCCTTCAAGTGGGAGCTCAAGCACCACCTTATGCATGAAACTTTTCTGATCTTTCCAACTGCTCCTGTCTTCTCTGCTCATCTACCTTGTATTTAACTAACCTGTATTTATTTTTCATTTATTCAATTTCTATTTACATATGTAAATATTCCCCCCTGTGGAGTATAGGCTCTTTTAGAGCACAGACTGTTTATTTTTTGTCTTTATATTCCCAGGGCTGAGAATAATGCCTGGCATATAGTAGGTGCTTAATAAATGCTTGTTGGTTGATTGATGGGATGTGTTGGCAAATGGACACAGGTTTTTTTTTTTTAGGCAAAGGAAGAAGCAAAATGGCGGTTCAACAAATTGAACAACAAGAATTTATTCAGGCCCTATTATGTTTAAGACCCTAGGGACACAAAGAAAATTATGAAACAGTCCTTGCTCTCAAGGGGCTTACATTTTTCTTATGATACAATATGTATACAGCTAAGAGAATAAAAGATAATCTGAAGAAGAATTTACGAACAACTGGGAGTGTTGAGCATAGAGAAAAGCTTTGCTTTGGGGTGGCAGCTGCTTCCCTAGTGGCTTCTTACTCTGTAATATTCCTCCACCAAAATCTGATGGATCATTCTGAAAGATCCCTCAGCCCCTGTAGTCCCTTCCTCTGAATGGTAAGTTTACTTTTAGAAGGGCTCAAACCAATCGTGTTTATCCCTTCATTCCTCTCCAGGCTCTGTTCCTGACTTTCAAGATATCTTTCATGGGCAGCTCCTGGGACTTTTCCTAGGACTGCCGCTGGCCATCTAATAAACGCTTCCTAAATTCGAAAAAAAAAAAAAGATATCTTTCATGTCTTCCCCTCCTCACATACTTCATGTGTTATCAGCTTCCTTTCATGTTGTCTGCCCCATTAGAATATAAGCACCTTAAAGGCAGATACCACCTTTCTTATTGCTTGCCTTTGTATTTCCAATGCTTATTACAGTGCCTGGCACATAATAAGTACCTAATAATTTTTTGTTGTTGTTGAACTGATTTCAGATGAACCTTAAGGTAACTAAGAATACTAAGAGACAGGTTAGGATGGAGTGCATTGCAATCTTGGGAGTTAGTATTTGTGATAGTGAAGAAATGGGAGATTATAGAGTCAAAATAGACAGTTCATAAACTACATTTAGAATAAGATACATATAAAACAGAATCATTTATTCCAACCCATGCTATTTGACATTTATTAATTAAGCAAAGTGTTGATTATGGTAGGCAAACAGGAAATAACATTATAATAAGCTAATTGTTCACTACAGAGAAGAAA
The DNA here is from genome assembly GCA_011680675.1 of Gymnobelideus leadbeateri. NCBI lineage: Eukaryota > Metazoa > Chordata > Mammalia > Diprotodontia > Petauridae > Gymnobelideus > Gymnobelideus leadbeateri. The sequence goes on along the minus strand of WOXC01002175.1, from coordinate 296,069 downwards.
CCATAAAGTAGTTAGAGAAGAAAACCATTGTGGGTTATGAAAAGACTTCATGAAACAGGTGGGGCCTAAGCTGGGTCTGAAAAGGAGTTAAGAGACAGAGGCAGTGTGTTATAGTGGATAGAGAACTAGTCTCAGAATCAGGAAGATCTGGGTTCAGCCTCTGCCCCAGAGTGTGTGACCCTGGACAAGTCTAATATTTGCCCTAGATTTGGGGAAAACGGTTTTTGATAGATTCAGAGGAAGCATATGTAGCATCAAAGGCTAAAATTCAACAGGGGGCAGTTAGCTTAGTAGGGAAAGAAAGCTTTAAGAACAAAATTACCCCTCTTCCCCCAACAACAACCAACAACAACAAACAAAAAGCAATAATTTAGATAAGAAGGGGAAAAAAGTAGTTGCCTAAAGGGATTCAAGTAGAAACATAAGTAACTCAGCAAACATCTTACATTTTAAAAATATATGTTAATGATATGGAAGTGACGAAAAGTAATGGAGGATGAACATAAAAACATGGCATCATCTTTAAGAAGGTGTCAAGAGTGTGATGACTCCAGATGATTTGTGGTTGGTGAGTAAAGCTAAGGTTAAGAAGGGGCCTTTTTAAGCTTCTGTTGGGAAAAATAGAATTAAAGGAAGCCAGAAGCACTGTTTGGAAGGATACTGCTCATTGATAAAAGCAAATGGACAGAACTGCTCAACCCTTATTTTGCTTCTGATTTCTCTGGGAAGGAGAGAAGGCTTTGGACTGGAAAGGAATGAAAAAAAGGTTATTTTAGGGTTGATATTGAAGAATAATAACTAGGGGATGAGGAGCATATAGTTGTCTTTGATGAATTCAAGTGACCTGGCTCTGTTGAACTGCATCATCAGATACTTTAAACAGTTTTCAGATATGATTGCCAAGCCACTATCATTGATCTTTGAAAGATTGTGGAGAACAGGAAAGGTGCTTTATAATGGGAAGACAAATGTTTTCCCAATTTTAAAAAAATGGAAGAGAAAGTAGTTGTCTTATTATAGGCAAGTGAGCTTACTTTTAATTCCTGTAGACATGTTCAAATGTATTTACTGAAGAGATAATTAGTGAATATAGAGAAAAGGAAGTAATAACCACAAAGATCTTAGCATAATTTCATCAAGAACAGGCCAAACCCGACTAATCTTGTTTCTTCTTTTGACAGGGTTACTATATGGTTAGATTAGAGGAATGCTGTAGATACCATTTATCTTGATTTTAGGAAAGCATTTGATAAAGACTTTCATCCTATTCCTGTAGAAATGAAGAATAGATGTGACCTAGATGATGGTACAATTATATGAATTCAGAATTGGTTGGGTGACTGTTCCCCCAAAGGTAGTCATCACTGATTTAATGTTAATTTGGAAAGAGGTCTCTAGGAGAATGCATTAAAAATTTTTGCTTGGTCCTGTATCATTTGGCATTTTTTTTTTATCAATGACTGGGATAAAGGCAGAGGTAGCATGCTAATCAAATTTGGAAATGCCCTAAAATATGGAAGGATAGCTTACATCCTAAATGACAGAATTGGGATCTAAAAAGATCTTGATGTGCTAGAATATAGGTTAATCAGGTGAAATTTAATGGTGTTAAAAGTAAAGTCTTCAACTTGAGTTTAAAAACAATCTGTTTCACAAATACAATATAAGTAAGGCATGACAAGACAGCCATTTGTCTGTGAAAGATATGGGCATTTTAATGACTATGAGCTGAATATGAATCAACAGTTTGATGTCACCAAAAAAGCTAACATGACTGTAGGCTGTATTGAGAGAGGTATAATGTCTACATGGGTGTGCTAGAGCCAGCATGTAGTGGCTCACAGGAATTGATTGTTAAATTTTTGATGTAAGCATTTTCACAGACATCAGAATATACTACAAATCTGGGCTTGATTTATTGTTTTGTTGATTGTCTAGACTTAATATAATGATGAAGAAAATGTCAATAATGCAGATTAAACTTAAAAGTGTACCAGGTGTGTATATATATATATATATATATATATATATATATATATATATATATACAGAGAGACAGTTGCTAAACGTTTATCAGAATATCCCTGGTCTTAACTTAGTTTGGCTTTCTAATGGTCTCTCCTGAATAATCTACTGCAAATTATAAATAGACCAGTCAAGACAGAAGCCTTAGTTGCTGCCCAGATAGGAAAGAGAGTACATTTACCTGTATCTCTCTCTCTTTCTCTCTTTGTAGCTCTCACCAAACAAAGGAAATAGGAAAATCTGGACAAATCTGGCCATGGCATCTTTTAGGTGTTTATGTGATATGTCAAAGTAGTAGTTGGCATGTTTTCTACTAGTGAAAGCATTCAAACTCCCTCCATGCTCACTAAGGAACTAACTTTTGTCATTTTCTTTAGGATATTTCTTCATTTTCCTAGAAAAGTACATGTTCACAAAAATGGCTCAAGCCAACAATATTTGGGTGATCTGAGAATGATGCTATGTGTACATCCAGGGCTGCTGATGACTTGTGTGTGGTAGCATCACTGATGAGACTTGCCTTGATTCTATTTGTCAATTTTAATCCTCAGTATTCTCATTTATCCTCAGGAGATTTGATAATGTAATTTCCTGTTCTCTTAACAACTGGGTTACCCCTTTTGCCATTTTCTCCAAAAATCTGAAAAATGTTCCTGGGAGAGTCACTGATTGAGAGTGGGGCAGAATGTCATGTAATCAGCCACACTATTCATACTGTATAACTTCATTCTACCATTCTCTTTGTCATCTTTATGCATATAAGCCAAATTTTAGTGGGAAGAAACATGATGCATGTTTGATAAAGCCAATATAACCGGTTCAGTTGAAAACAACCGTTCAGTTGTCATTTATATTCGGGTCAATCTCCTTCCCCAACTGACCTTGTATGTGTATATAGGGATAGTCATAGGATCATACACTTAAAGCTTGAAAGGATCTTAGAACTCATCTCGTCTAATTCCCTCAATTTATAGATAAGCAAACTGAGACCAGAAAAATCAAGTAACTTGTCCAAGTTTACCCAAGTAGTGAGTAGTTGCATGGAAATTTGACCCAAGGTCATCTGAGGTTCAAATCTAGCATTCTCTCCACTGTACCACAAATTCTTCTTATTCTTAGGAAAATTATATCATACATGAGATCCTATGCAATTCTGATCCAGCAGACCTGGCAGTGGTCCAGAAGAAAGGAGAAGGCTCTACTTGATTGGCTTCATTTGATGGTTACTTGTCCACAAATCCTTCCTGAAGTAATTTCTCATGTGGGAGAAATGTCAATATAGAGAGCAACCAGGAAAATGTCCAGATTTTTTTCTCATAATGAAATTTTTCTGTCCTGGAAACTGCATGGAATATAACAACTTGTCAAGTCTTGAGGTCTGTGGGGCTTCACTGTAGTGATATGCTGTCATAATAGACTTTGTTGAAACAAAGTGCCTGAATGTTCAGCACCAACTGTGGTATGTAGGAAGGAACTATTAGGTGATAATTAGCTTGATTCTTATGGTTTGATTGAAAGAACCCTGGACTTGGGGTCAGAAGATCTACTAAATTCTGCCTTATCCACTCATGTACTATATAACTTTGGGCAAGTCATTTTATCTGTTTGAGAAATATTTTCCTCATTTGAATGTGGACCTCAGTCCCAAAGGCCATTGATATGAGACTCTTTCTTCACTGGTCGAGATCAATGTCCTGTCTCTGAGTGAGGGCAATGAGTTGGGGAGAGAGAGAGAGAGAGAAAGAGACAGACAGACAGACACAGACAGGGAGTCAGAGAGAAAGCTCTTCCAATTTCTTGTTTTTGTTTTTGTTCTTTTTTTCGAGTTGCCGGGTTGCTTCAGACTCTGCAGTTGCTTCTGGCTTCCAGTTTTGAGAGAGAAACTGGACCCCATCTCAGGTTGCTAAAGGAAGAATGGGATTCCAGGAAGAAACCAACAGGAGAGGAGCTGATAGTCTCCATTATGTCCCTATAGGTTGCTACACTAGATATTTCAGGGAAATTCCCCTTGGGTGAAATCTGAGACTCTTTGTTGGTTCAGTTGAATTACCTTGCTCCCAATGGGAGAACACTTTTACTCTGTTTTGTCTGGTATGTATTTTTCTATGTATACTTTCTCTGATTTCTTTTTGCTATGGAATTGGATAATTTTTTTTTGACAATTGCTGTGTGTGTGTGTGTGTGTGTGTGTGTGTGTGTGTGTGTGTGTGTTCATTATAAAAGTGGTATTGGGATTCTGCTTCCACCAATAATAAAACAACAATCAGAAGCTAGATTGAAATTGAGTGTACAGAAAAATGAACGATGCCTAGAACAGTTTTTATTTTGTCTTTTTGGAGGGAGGAAGGAAGGGCAATTGGGGTTAAGTGACCTGCCCAAGGTCATAAGCTAGTAAGTATTAAGTGTCTGAGTACAGATTTGAACTCAGGTCCTCCTGACTCCAGGGCCGGTACTCTGTTCACTGTGCCACCTAGCTGCCCCTAAAACAGTTCTTAATAGTAAACCCATCATTAATGGTAGATATCCTAGAATGAACTGAATGACCTAAAATAAAGGCCTAATCTATTTTGATGGTCTATTTTGATAGGTTTGTGTCAACTAAATCCAATACACATTGATTAAGTATATACCATAAACATAGCTCAGTGGTAGGCTCTAGGGATACAAAGATTAGTGTTTGTCCTTAAGAAGCTGACTTTGAAGTTTTGGAGTGAATTAGGTTTGTGGGCCATATAAGATGCAAATATTTTTTTAAAAATAAAATTTTAATTTTTTAAATTTTAATTAAAAAATTTAATATCCAAATGAATGCTTTGCTCTTCAAGGTTTTTACCTTGAGAAACTGTCCACTTGTTTCATTTTGGGGACTCTTTTTTAAGCAGTGCCAGAAGAGTTGATGGCATATTTATTTTTGTTAGCCAAAGGGTGAGACATCTTCCTATTTTGAAAATGGATTTTTTTTTTCTGGAAATGGAATAAGCTATTTGGATACCAGAACCGTCAATAAAATCTTTGATCAACACATGTTGAGAGGTTTGAGGAAAAGATTGTATATAAACAATTTAAACTTTTTTTCTGATCTCAAAAAATACCAAAGTGGGAATTTCCATATACATAGTAGAATGAGAGAGAGAGAGAGAGAGAGAGAGAGAGAGAGAGAGAGAGAGAGAGAGAGGAGACGGATTATGAAACTGCAGATCTCTGTGATCTATAGCTTGCTTTTCTTTTTAAAGTTCAACATGTAGCTTTTAGATCTATCTTGTTTGCCTTTATTTCTTTCTGACCTTCCCTTCTGGTCTAGTCTCTGTATTAAAGAAATGACTCTATGACCCTCTTTCTTATCTTTTCCTTTTTCTCGCTATCCTACACCTATCCTCCTTGGAAAAAAGAAAGAAAAACAAAGCCTTTGTAACAAATATACAGTCAAATAAAACACATTTCAACATTGGTTGTGACAGCAAATGTATGTCTTGTTCTGCATCCTGAGTTCATCATCTCTCTGTCAAGAGATAGGCAGCATGTAAAAAGCACTTTATAAGCCTTAAAGCACTATAGAAAAAGTCAGCTATTATTATGACTATTTTGGGGACAAATGAAGTATGACCATAAGATAATGAGACAGCAGCCTCATACAGTGGAATTATCACTGAACTGGGGAGTCAAGAGGCCTGAGAGAATTAGAGATTCATAGAATTTATAGCTGGACGGAACTTTAGAGACCATCTAATTCAACGTCTTTATTTGCAGATGAGGAAACTAAATCCCAAAGTGGCTATGTAACTTGTCCAAAGTCATATGGGTAGTAAGTATCCCAAGAGGGATTTGAATACAAGTCCTCTGACCCTATGCAAATACTCTTTCCATTATACTATTAGATATATGACCTTGGGCAAGTCACTTCTGTACCTTTTGTGTACCTCAGTTTCTTCATCTATGAAATACAGGAAGTTGGTCTAGATCAGGGGTATTAAACACACACACGACTCACAACACTTCCCAGTGAGAATGAATTAGATTAAAATGTAACTGGAAAACATCTAACAAAATAAATGAAAAATACGATAGAACAGGCAATGTTACTTTGTGATTTTCTAAGTTAACATGTGGACTCAGAGATTCTAATATATGGTTTGGTGACCCCATTTCTATTTGAGTTTGACAACATACCCTAGACTCCAGGTGATCTGTAAGAGGACTTCCATCTCTGAAATCTATGGTTCAATGATTTTTATTATATGGTTTATAAAATGGATCTACAGGCAAGTCTAAAACAGGTGTTTCCAAAATTTTGGGAAGGAAGTATTACTGGAATAACTTCCAAAATTCCTACTTTAAAGGGGATAAAGATCTCTGGGGCTCAGCATAATGTACACTCCTTGAGGTCAAGGGCTTTTTGGTTTGTCTGAGTATCTGCCATACTTTGTGTAGGGTTTTATAAGTAGGAGGTACTTGCTAAATAAATTAATGAAAATTGATCTAATTGGTTTATAGCCACAGCTGTGTAGATGGACCTTAGCTACTGAAATGGAGGGCTGATATCATTCTCAATAGCGCGAAAAATAGGTACTCAAGCAAAGTTCCATATAACATTTGGAAAGAACACACATAGTGAATGTTAAAATATATATTTTAAAATCTCATTTAATAAACAATTGCATCAACTAATTGAGGATTAAATGTTGAATTGTTCCATTAACTCCATGGCAAAATTCATTATCTGATATGTGTATTTTATGTGTGGGCATCTATGTATGTGTGAGTATGTGTGTTGTGCATATGTGCATATGTGTGTTGCGTGTATAGGTTATATATGTGAGTGTGCCTGAGGGTGGTAAGTGTATGTGTTTGTGGTAAGTGTATCACATCTAAGTAAAGTACAAGAAAGATGAGCAAGATGAGAAAATAATGTCAAAGTCTCTTGCTATTAAAGTCAACATCTCCCAGTGTGGACTTAAGCAGCTTTTGAAAAACTGTAAATGCTTAACCTCTGTGAGGCAGGTCATAGGGCAGAACATTGGCTCATTGGCCAAAAGAACAGAGAGAAAGAATGACAGCATGTACATATGGGAAATAGTTCAAAACATGATCCAGTTCTTTTATTACCCTTCCTATTCACTTTTAACTATTCTATCTATTTTTTTTTTTGCTTCTTTTTTTGGAGGACAATTGGGGTTAAGTAACTTGCCCAAGGTCACACGGCTAGGTTTTTGTTTGTGTGTGTTAAGTGTTGGAGGCCGGAACTGAACTCAGGTCCTTCTGAGTTGAGGGCTGGCGCTCTACTCACTGCGCCACCTAGCTGCCCCTATTCTATCTATTGATATTAGCTACTATATGTGTGTATATATTCATTTACTTATGTGTCCATTTATGTATTTGTTTTTATTTATTGTGTTGGTTATTTGCTTATCTATTCATTTGTATGTTTAATTTACTCATTCATCTGTCCATTAATTCATTCTTTTATTCATCCATTCTCCTATAATCCATCTATATTTCTTTCTCCTTTTCCTTCCTTCCTTCCTTCCTTCCTTCCTTCCTTCCTTCCTTCCTTCCTTCCTTCCTTCCTTCCTTCCTTCTTTCCTTCCTTCTTTCCTCTATCTTACTACCTATCATTCTCTATCTATGGGAAAGTCATTGAGACAGGTAGAAAGAGGGATAGGATAAGGGAGAATGAGAATGGTAGTATAGTAGAGGTCCATAATATCATATATATAGAGCTGGAAGGAACCTTAGAGGTCTTCAAGTCCCACCCCCTCATTTTACAGATGATGGCATGTAATCCTAGAGAGGCTAAATGACTTCCCTAGGTTCACAGAGCTCATAAGCAGTGGAAGCAGGATTTAAACCCAGGTTTCAGTTCACTCTGCCAAGCTTCCTCTACTGCCTCCAGTGTTTGGGTGTTAGAAGTGAAATGGGATCCTTGGAAATGCATTTGAAAATTGTGCTGGGATTTAATTCCTGACGGCAGTATTTCTCCCTGTCCAAATATGTAATAGTTTGCTTCATTAGGTAGTGAATGTCCCTTTGCGTAATGTGTTCAAGCAGTGGCTGGATGACCTCTTATCAGGGATGTCACAGAGGGTATTCATGTGCTGGGCAGGGGCTTGGACAGTATGACCTCCAAGGTCTCTTCTAACTCAGTGGCTCTATGGTTGTATGATTTTTATGAGCCTTAGTGCATAAGATTTATGTAGGATTGCTCCAGGAACCTTTGTTCTATTTTGAGCTGCTTCTGATTCTAAAGGACCATAGTTAAGGCATGTGCCTTAGTTTCCACAGCTGAAAAACTGGGATTATTTATCACTTTCTAGAGACAAAGGAAAAGTGATTTCACCACTATTAATTAGGGTAAGCTTGTTAGAATAAATGTTTTGAGTTTAGTGGGGTCTTATACAAACATAAAGGATTTTTTTAAAACTAGGATTTTAACTGTGTTTTCCTTTAAAAAAAAAATCCATTGTTACAGTCATCATTGCCTCAATGCCAGCTCTCTATGCCTTTCGTTAATGTGCTTCTCGAGGAACAGTCTTTAAATGAGAAGTTACGGCTGCTTTTCTGATTGAAACAAACTAGTGTTGATTGCTGATCAGCCATCTGTAAAGGAGGGCACCTCAGGAAGGATATGAGCTAATGAAAAAATGGACCTGATTTGAAAGTGTGATGGGCTTCATGCCACAGGCCAGTCTGAGTGGCATGAGATTATATCAGTGCAAGTGAGAGGTAGATTGAGAATAAGTAACTTCTGTCTTAAAGATTAAATGGCAAATTTGCTATTAAATGTGAAAGACATAAAATGGAATTAACGCTTTGAGGGTGTTAGATGTGGTTAGATACACTCTACAGACGGGACTGCCGTCCTGTCACTAGTTTTTGTCAAATAACCTGCTCTTCTTGTTGCAACTCAATTAATACTTATTCCAAAATATTAATTAAAGAAATGAGGAACAGTGTTGACCCTTAACAACTGCCTGCATGTTACCTGTAACTGAGGGACATTTTGTGTGACCTTTCTTCTCCAGATGACCTTTGTAACTGGCAAAATATTATTGATGAAGTCAATAATTTTCACAGAGAGCCAATTAATAATTCTCATTAATGTTGGAAGAAGAACCTGCTAACCTGCTGGGGCATGGGGAAGTTGTTAAGTATTCCAAAGATTTCATACAATTTGACGATCAAAACTATAGAATCAGAGACTCATCTCAAAATATTCACATGGAGGCAGGGGCAAGGTCTATGTCTTCTTCCTCTCACAGATATGTGATTTTTGTCATTCTGGATTCAACCCCAGTTTAGATAAATTGTAATTGTCTAAGGCTTTAGTCAAAAGTTTCACTAGTCATCTATGAGTAGCTAACCTTTTGGTACTTAGTATCTCTAGATCTACCTTTTCTGGTTCTTGCACAACAGGTATAGAGTTCTTACCTGGTCAGTCACAAAGGTATTCTGGCCTGGTACAAGTTGCTAGAGTTTTGCTTCACTTCATTGCTTTCAGAAATCCAGGGTCACCTCCCTGCCATGATGAGGCATGAGTAAGATTCTCATTGGAGGGCCATGTCTACATGACAATAACATCTGAAGGAAAACTGGAAAGCATGGTTCAACTTCGGATTCATCAGGATTTGCCTAACTTATCCCCTATTTCTTTCTTTTCTTAGTTGTGAGTCTATTAATCTCTTGGCAGCTAGGTGGCACAGTAAACAGCATGTTGGATCTGGAAACAGGAAGACCTTAGTTCAAATCCCACCTCAGACAAATACTAGCTTTGTAACCCTGGGCAAGCTGATTAACCTCTCTCAGACTCAGTTTCCTCATTTATAAAATGAGGATAATAATAGTAACTACTTGAAAAAATATATATAAAGAACTTTGTAAATCTTAAAGTGTTATTATGTAAGTGCTATTATTATTATACAAGATGCAGATAAAATCCCTGCCCTCTTTTCCATGCCTTTCTATAGGAATTAATCTGTTTTAGAGTTCTTCTGCCTTCTGCCCTTCCTTTAAATTCTTATGATTGCAGAAGTCAAAGGACCCAGGACCATCTCTTTGGTCCTTCTTGATGCCTAACTCCAAATTTATGCTATTCCCTTGTTCTTTAATCCTGCTTTAGGTTTCCATTATGAATTCTATTCTTTAGAACATCTGACCATGACCTAATCTATCTGCTCTCCTCTGTGGTTTCCCAGGCAAAGATATTCTAACCTATTCTGAACAACTTCTGGAGCTCCAACATCCACAGAATGACACAGAGAGGCTAACCTCCCGCTGAGGACAGCCCAGCAGCCCTGCAGGGAGCAGCCATTGCAGCACTCTGGGAGCTGATGGCGCAGCACTCCGGGAGCCCAGCCCAGGCCTGCATGAGCAGGCATTTAGTCCCAGAGGGGCCGGGCCAGAAGCCAGCTGGAGGGACCCTAGAATACCAGCAGCTGTGGCAATTGCAGAATTATCAACACAGACATGCCTAGGACAAAGTAAGACGTTAGTGCCCTATGGACTTTGGGACCAGTATTTGGGGAACGCCTCGGCATTTTCCCCTGGGTGCAAGAAGTGGCTGAGGAGACACAGCACAGACTCCATTTTGCAGCTTCAGTTGCAGTTTCAGCTTCTGGCCTGTGAACTGTAGGGAGATCCAGTGGTCAGTCTTGGGGGTAATCGCTCTTGCTTTAACCTCCTGGGTCTGGATTGCGGTCTGGGGTGGAAGTCTTGGGGTGGGTATCCAGCTTGCCAGAGCATGTGGAGGCTTCACAGAGGCCACCCAAGTAATACCTCTGGAAGTTGTGAAGACCCCAATGTTTGGGATGGAAGTTCCCCTGTCTGGTAGCAGAGTCCTACTGTGGCAAGAAGCCCAAAAGTCAAGTAATTAAGTGGCAACATGCCTAGGCAAAGGAAACAAAATAAACAGAAAAATGCAACATTAGACTCCTATTTTGGGGGCAAAGAGGATCGAAGCATGGAACAGGATGAGGACTGTGAGGTCAGAAATCCTGCACCAAAAGCCCCAAATGAAAATATGAATGGCTTACAGGCCATAGAGGACCTTAAGAAGGATTTTAAAAACCAAATAAGAGAAGTGGAGGAAAAATTGGGAAGAGAAATGAGAAGGATGCAGAAAAAGTATGAAATGAGAGTGAACAGCCTGAATGAGGAAAATAACACCTTAAAAATAGACTAACTCAAATGGCAAAAGAGTCTCAAAAAGGCAATGAGGAGAAGGATGCCTTAAAAAGCTGAATTTGCCAGTTGGAAAAAAGAATCTCAAAAGCTCATTGAGGAGAATCATTCCTTCAGAATTAGACTGGAGCAAATGGAAGCTAGTGACTTTATGAGAAATCAAGATGGTGTTAAACAGATCCAAACAAATGAAAAAATAGAAGGCAATGTGAAATATCTCATGGAAAAAACCACTGACCTGGAAATAGATCCAGGAGAGACAATTTAAAAATTATTGGACTACCTGAAAGTCATGATGAAAGAAAGAACCTAGAAATAATCCTTCAAGAAATTCTCAAGGAAAATTTCTCTGATGTTTTAAACTCAGAGGGGGAAATATGGGTTAAAAGAATCCACCGATCACCTCCTGAAAAAGATCCCAAAAAGAAAACTCCTAGGAATATTATAGCCAGGTTCCAAAAGTCCCAGATCAAGGAGAAAATACTACAAACAGCCAGGAAGAAACAATTTCAATATTGTGGAAACACAATCAGAATAGCACAGGACCTGGCAGCTTCTACACTGAGGGATTGAAGGGCATAGAATATGATATTCTGCAGGGCAATAGAGCTGGGATTAAAACCAAGAATCACATACCCAGCAAAACTGAGTATTTTGTTTCAGGGGAAAATATGGTCATTCAGTGGAATAGAGGACTTTCAAGCATTCTTGAGGAAAAAACCAGAGTTGAATAAAAAATTTGACATTGAGATACAAGAAGCAAGAGATGCTTGAGAAGGTAATCAGAGAAAAATAAATCAAAAGGGACTTATCAAAGTTGACCTATTTACATTCCTACATGGAAAAACAATAACTGTGACTGATGAAACCTTTCTCAGTATGAAAATAATAGAAGAAGGGTATATGGGCATATGAATACATATGTGAATGGGTGTATATATGTTTACAGATATACATGGATAGAGGGCACAGGTTGAATTTGGTGGGAAGGGATGATACTTAAGGGGTGAAGTTAAGAGGTGAGAGAGAAAAGTGGCAAGAGGAGATGGGGAGAGACAGGGTAGGGTAAACTATCTCAAGAAGCAAGGGGAAGTGGTTGCAGGGGAGTGGAAGAACAGGAAGACAAAAAGGCAAAACCATATTCTCATTGAATGTGGCTCAGGGGAGAATGACATACATACTAAATGGGATATCTCACCCTGCTGGAGAGTAAGGGGAAGAGGAATGAGAGTGGGGATGATGGAGGGAAGGACATTCTGGGGGGAGGGGAGGTTGGAAGTACCCACTATCGAAGAGGGACAGGATCAAAGTAGGGAATGGACCAGGTGGGGGGTGGGATGGGTGGGAGAGAAATATAAGCAGTCTTTTACAATGTATCTACTATGGTAATGTTTTGCATAGCTATACATGTATAACACATACTGAATTGCTTATCTTCCCAGAGGGAGTGGGTGACAAGGGAGGAAGGGAATGGATCTGAAATTTGAAGTTTTAAAATTAAATGTTTCAAATATATATAAATACTATTATTAATACCCTTTTGCATGTAATTGGGAGATAAGATGGGCAGGCACTGGGGCACAGAGATTCACCTTGCCCTAATGGTAAAGTCAAAGGCGGTATGGGAGAAGATATGGGAGAGAACAGATTGGATGAGGGGATATCTTGTGGGACTGCTATTTTGGGGTGGTGGGTAGGAGAAAAATGGGGAAAAATTGTAACTCAAAATCTGGCTGAAATGAATGATGTAAACCAGAAGTTAATAAGAAAGCAATAATAATTAACAAAAAGGATGCTTATAGTACCCTGGGGCCAGAGTGTGACAGGTCTTACTATCCAAGAAAGGAGTTGCACTGACTTTTTAAGGAAGAGGAACTATTGAGAACTACTTAGAACTTGACCTAGATTCTTTTCTCCTGGTCTTTTTCCCTGAGTCAGATGTAGATCAAGATCTTACATTAATCTGAAGGCTCTCTACCCTAGAGTACCTGTGAACAAAAGGCCCAGTCATTGGATATTGTCTTCTGGACCCTTTAATCCCTGATGACTGGCTAGTGCAGTCTTCACAAGGAGGTAGGTAACAAAACAAAATGTATTACACTATCACAGAGTGCAATGTACGTGGAGCCAATGGGCCTGTGATCCAGGGTTCTGACATATGGGGTAGGGGCCCATGCTTCCTGTGGGGTGGGAGGCGTTTTCATGCTTCCTTCCTGAGGGAATCCTGTCAGACGACATCTCCTAATAATCTGGAAGCATTGGGTACAATTTACCCAACAAGATTCTCTAGGCTCTTCTTTCTGATCTCCCCAGTAGTCCTACTGACCTTTCTCTCTTCAACTGACTTCACAGTAGGCAGAGTTGTGGATTGGTTATTGTTCCATGCCAACTTTTTTGATCCTGATAAAGGGAGTTAAATTCCACCCCACCCCCCAAATTCTTCTCTAAACTCTTTCATAAATTGACCATTGGTAGCAGTTGTGTGACCTCGGGCAAGTCCCTTAACTCTGATTGCCTTGCCAAAAAGAAAAAAAAAATGAATTGACCATTGCTTAAATGACTATGACAGATGACTAATGGTGGATGACTAATTTTGCCTTGTCCACAGAATCTATTAGAATGGGACATAGATTATCAGAGGAATCATAGTATCACAGAGTCAGAAGGGACCTCAGTGTATATCTAGTCCAACACACACCTGAAGAAGTATCCTCTCCAGAATATGCTTTCCAAGTGGTCATTCAGTTTCAGCTAGATTTCAGATCAGATGTCTCCAGGGGGCCCATTTCCACTTTGAGAAAATTCTAAATTGAAAAACAAAAAAACAAAGTACAAAACAACCCACAACTTTTCCTTACAAACCTAAATTTGCCATTTTGTAACTTCTACCCATTTCTGGTTCTGTCCCCCAAAGCTAAGTGAAACAAATGTGATCCTTCAGTGGCCAACAGCACTTGGAATACTTGAAGATGGCTGTCACACCTTTTTTTAGACTTCTACTCTGGGTTAAAAATCCTTCAACCATTCCTCATGGTGTAGTAATGATGATGATGATAAATAACATTTATATAATTCTTACTTTGTGCTGGACACTGTGCTAAGCACTTTATTAATCCCTTTCATTCTTGCAACACTACTAACAACATTTACCTACCTGGGAAGTTTTGGTAAACTTAGGGGTTAACTTAGTCATTTTTCAGTCATGTCCAACTCTTCATGACCCCTTTTGGGATTTTCTTGGCAAAGATACTGGAATGATCTGCCATTTCCTTCTTTGGCTTATTTTATAGATGAGAAAACAGAGGCAAAAAGGGTTAAATGACTGTAACATTAATGGGATTTAAGAGCTTCCCCACCCATTAATAGGCCTCAGGTGGAACCCAGGGAAGTTTGCTTAGGGGAGGCTTGCTTGTAGGAAGGCTTTCACACCTTTTGCCAATTTCTAATTAGGCACTCAGTCAGTAGGGTTGTGATGCCTTCTGGCTCTGAGGAGTATATATCTATATCCACACATTATACATACATACTCTGAGTTGGTATTTTGCTTTGGAGGCTCATTTATGAGAAGGATCTTGTGATTCCCTGGTCAAAATTCTGAGTGGTTGTATGTTCAGAGTTTTTCAACTGCTCCGATATAAAAGCTCTCTCCATCCAGGGATGTATATAAAGTGTATACTTGATTCAGACAGTCAGAGGCCTGTCTGTTGGTCTTTATTTCTGTTTGTATTTTCTCTGAAGTTTAGGGTGCTGACTTTTCCCTTGAACTAGTGAATGTAATTTAAAAAGATTGTTGACCCCTTAAACATCTATCTTTCCAGGTAAAGCAGATCTAAGAACTTGTGCTAGCAGCCATGCTGGGTATGCCTGTATGGTTGCTGCTTCAATGACTTACCCATGGTCACACAGCTAGTAAATGTCTGAGACTGGATTTGAACTTATCTTCCTGACTCCAGGCCTAGCACTCTATCCACTGTGCCACTTAATTGCCCTGCCTAGGATGTAGGTGCTATTATTATACCTATTCTATAAGGAAATTGAGGGAAACAAATTAAGTCACTTGCCAAGGATCACACAGCTAGGAAGTGTCTGAGGTCATATTCGAACTCAGGTCTTCTAACTCCATGTTGTCCCTTCACCATCCTGGTCACTCTCCTTTGGATACTATTTAGCTTTTCATTGTCCTTTCTAAAATGGAGCATTTAGAATGCTCAAGATTTTGTCTGACCACACATCTGATACCATCACTACTATTTCCATGAATACTCCCTGTACAAGGAAAACAATCCTGGGCCCAAAATATCACCCTGGCTTTAGAATAAAGGAGTCATAATTTGTATAATGTATAGTAGAATACATACTACTGAAATCACAGCATATTTCATACATATGCATACCCCAAATGCTTGAATATTCACCTCTTAGTTTGTGAAGAGAACTATTTCCAAATATATAGATGTTTATTAATGTTGTACTGAAATGCAAAAAAATAAATCTTGATTTCTGGGTGATTTTTTTTTTTTACTTCTCTCAACAGAAACAAAATACATCCTTTCAAAATCATAGAGTCACTTAGCCATGGTGGTTCACACCCATCGTCCCTTTTACTAGGGAGACTGAGGCTGGTAAATCCCTCAAGTTTAGAAGTCCTGAGCTATGGTAGGACTATGAGTGCCTATACTCTCTGGCACCAATGTGATGAAATCCTAGGAGCAGGATTGGGGGTGAGACATAAAAGGTCTGCATAAAAGGGGAGGGGACTGACCCAATTTGGAGACAGAGTAGGTCAAAGTTTCCATGCAGATTAGTAGTTGGGAAGGGTCTGTGAGCAGCAGCTGCATTCTAAACTGGTCAAAATAAGGAAACCTAATCTCAAAAAATAAATCAAACAAACAAACAAACGGACCAAAACACAAAATCATTGAGTCTATCTCCATTTACCTAGAGGCTATGACTATGTGTGTTCAACCTAATCAGATGCACCTGAAAAATTTCATCAATCCAATAGAATACATTTTGTCAAGACAGTTCTGCAAAGGGCTGATATTTTGGGGGTCCCTCTGCTTACTGGGATGTATAAATTGATTGTAGCAAATCAGAAAGAACTCCCAAATTATAAGTCATGTCTGAGTCTTCCATGCACATATAGACACAGCTTGTGTATGATATGCTATGTGGTGTGACATTTCATTGTGTGGAATCTTTCTGTGTCCTATATCGCATCATTTTGTATGCTTACGTGACTCGAGATGATGTGGCACAATCAATGAATGTAACAGAACGAGTGATATAAAGTGGATAACACTCTCTTTTAGATTGGATATGCACCATTAATTCTCTTTTTCACCCCCTTTAAAAGCAGTGTGTGGGAATTTACTCTACATACAAGGAAAGGGTGAAAGGCAGTGGCTTTTGCCATGTGTATAATAGAGAAGGATATCTGGAAACTTTCCCTACATGCCATAACATAGACTAGGTCTGCCCCCCTCTCCTGCTGCTCCAATTTTGAGACTCTCTTGACACAGGCTGGTGGTAGTCATACCAAATAATAGGACAGTTTTGTGATGATGAAAATGTCAACAGGAATCAGGGTGAGAGAAGCAAGCTCATTTTCACTTTTGACCCAAGAAGGAGTTATCCCCAGATTTCCAGATGTGAAAAAACTCATGCACTAATTAGCACTGTCTCTTGCCCTCAGCATCAATTTAGTGAGCCACCAGTTCAAACGGAACATCCCAGAGCATGGTAGCATTCTTCTCTAAAAAGGTTCCAAATAGATGGCAGGTTAATCACTCAGTGAACCTTACCTACTTCTTTAGATATAATATCTCATATTTTCATAGTGGCATCTTTTTGCTTGCTTTAGTCTCATAGTTAATATTAAGAAAGACACATATCTGATAAACACAGAAGAAGCAAAAATAATAGCTTCTGTCCTCAGAGACTGAAATATTGCAGAGCTATTTCCTTATTAATTCTCAGCAGATTATTGCCAGGAGGGCACTAGATGTCCTTGATGTTTTCTCTGCTGAGGTCAGAAAAAAACAGACCTCCCTCTTCTCTCCACTCCTCTCACTTTCAGTCCCATAACTATGTTTATACTTGGCTCAATTAAATTAAATTCAACAAGCATTTGTCAAGTTCCTACTACATGCAAGAACATGTGGTGGGCGCCAGGGACATAAAGGCAAAAATGAAACTGTCCCTGTTCTCAGGCAGTGCACCGCTTAGCGGATGGTTGTGGTAAAGTTAGAACATGGACACAAAGAAGTAAACACAAAAGACATACACATATTTTCTAGGGCACTGGGGATAGGACATTAACAGTTGTGGATTTAAGGAAAAGCTTCATGTACTTGTGATTCTTGAGGTGAGCCTAGAAGGGAGCTCATATTTCCAAGAGACAGAAGCATGGAAGTAGGAGAGGTAGTGTTTTAGGGAACAGGAGGTGGGACAGTCTGGGTGGAGCATGGAGTTTGTGAGGGAGAATAATGTGAAATAAATCTGAAATACATAGTATAGGATAAAGCCCAATTTTGAAGGGCTTTAATGTCCAAGCAAGATGAAGGATGAATCAACATTACTATCCAGTGATCTCTATAGGTGACTGTCTCAAAACATGGATGAGTCACACCTTTGTGAAGCTTACAGGAAATCACTTAAGAGCCATCTTTGCATTTCTCAAAGAACTGGGGAATATATTTGTCTCCTAAGCGTTCTTCTGCTCCTTGTAATGGAGTATAAACAAAGAAGGGATGGAGATGTGGATTCTCCACCTCAGAGGAAATTCAGCAAGATTCAATTCAATAACTATTTATTAAATACTTACTACATGCAAGGTATTTCCACAATAGCTTAGTTGCTCAATCCATTTTCTGTTGCTTTCTACCTACCTAGTGGGCGAAAATTATCCTAAAGTTCTTTCAGACATACAGTATGCTAAAATGGTCTAAAATTTAAGTCAAAATATTTTGGCATGGAGACATGATATGTATTTTGAATAACAATTTGCATAACAAAATGGATAACAATATTGAAGGGTAGCAAGGCTTATTCTTTAAATAAGGACTGTTTATAAGAGAAGAAATGCAGACTCTCAAAAAATCATATGAAGGGAATACTTTAGTTTAGGAGTTTAGTTTAGTTTACATCCTCAAGGGTACATGTGGCCCTCTAGGTCCTCAAGTGCAGCCCTCTGTATCCAAACTCAGTCAAAGGGCTGCACTTGGGAACCTAGAGGGCCACATGTAGCCTCAAGGCCACAGGTTCCCCAGCCCTGCTCTAGTTTATTAATAAATAAGAGAAATACAAATTAAAATATTCCTTAGGTATCACCTCACTCCTAAAGACAAAAATGGTAATTTTGAAGGGGCAATGGGGAGATAGTCACATTAATGTATAGCTGGTGAAGCTGTGAATTTATCCAACCATTCTGGAAAGTGATTTAGAACTTTCCTAGAAAAGTCACTAAACAGTATATGCCCCTTGATCCATTGGTATTGTTACCAAGTCTTTTTCACCAAAGAGGTCAAAGACAGGGAGTTAGGGCACATGTGCAAAAATAAATGAAGCAAAGAATTAAAAGGAGAGTGCATACTTATTATTTGGGAACTCTCTGAACAAATTGTGGCAATTGTTTTTGAGAATATTATTGTACCAAAGGAAATGAGGAATGTGAAGAATTCTGAGAAATTTGGTAAGATTTATATAAATGGATACAGATCAAAATAAGCAGAACCAAGAGAACAATTTACATGGTCATCACAGTATTTTAACTTCAGAGAACTACTGGTGAAGCATGCCTTCCTGGATGTCAGGAAGACCTGAGCTCAGACCTGGCCTCAGACACTTACTGGCTGTGTAAATTGGCAAGTCACTTAATCTGTTTGCCTCATTTTCCCTGTAAAATGAGGATGTATTGCGTTACAATTACACTACATTACAATAGCACCTACCTACTAGGGTTGTTTTGAGGATCAAATGAGATAATATTTGTAACATGCTTAGCACAATGACTGGCATGTAGTAGGTGCTTAATTAATGCTTATTCCCTTCCTCTTCCCTTTTCCTTCTCTCTACAAAGGAGCGGTAAACTAAAGGTTTGGAAGAGGACATATGTTGTCAGATACAATCAAGATGTTGGTTTGATTTGTTTAATTATACTTCTTTTTTCCAAGAGAGAGCTGGGGGAGGGGGATCATTGGCAAATGACTCACACACACAAAAAGCAGCAATGATATATTTATTTTTAAACAATGCCTGTTGAGAGGAATTTAAAAAAACACAACATCCAAGACATGAATTTGATAGGAACATAACATTGTGTCTCTTCTAAATAAAGTTTGACTTACAAGTAACCTTTGAATTGCCAAATGTCAGACTTTTAATTGCCCCTCTTTACTCAAGAGCATGTAAATCAAACTTTATTTCATGGCATATGTTTTTCTTCTGCTCACTTTGGTGACTTAGAAGTACACAAGGTTTTGTTTTTCAGTTGGGTTATTAATGGGCCTAAACATTTTCCAGAGCTCATGATTTAATATGATTTGAATATGTGTTACATTTACTGGACGTCACTAAATTTGCTGAACCAAGTGCACTCCCTTCCTGTTGCCAGCCCTATTGTATACAATGCCTACAGTGTTTCATGCTCTTTGTGGGCATATGTGACTCAGCAGGGTAACCTGTGTAGAGGTCTGTAAAGACTACTGTTTCCAGAGGAAGGAATAGAAAGCAAAATGGTCTTTCAGACCCCCTTGGCTGACAGTCCCTTGGAGTCATCCTCCCCAGACATCTTATAGGTCAATCTGGGATGGGTTTGCTCCAACATTGTTCGATGACTGACTTTGATAGACTTAGCTCTTCTCAGCAATGTGAGGTTCTAAGACAACTTCATTTTCATAACGGAAAATTTCCACATCCAGAAAAAGAACTATGGAGTCTGAATGCAGATGGAAGCATATCATTTGCTCTCTATTTTTAGTTGTTTCTACTTTCTTGTGTTTCTTCCTATTGGTTCTAATTCTTCTTTATAACGTGACTAATGTGAAAATATGTTTAATATGAATGTATATGTAGAGCCTATATCAAATTGCATGCCCTCTTGGGAAGAGGGGAGGGTAATGGAGGGGGAGAAAATTTTTTTATTTTTATTTTTTTTTCGTCTTTATTAATTGGTTTGTTTACTTTTAGTTTAAAAGATTCAGTTCCACAATTCCTTGAGTTTCAAATTTTCTCTCCCTTCCTCCCCTCCTTCCCCCATGGTGGCATACAATCAAGTACAGGATCTGTAAATACTTTCACATTAGACATTAGTCAGGTTATAAAGAAGGATTGTATCAGATGGAATGAACAATGGGAAAGAGGAAACAAAACCAAACAAGAAAAAGAAAAAGATTGGGTAGTTTGTTTCAATCTGGATTCAAACTCAGTTCTCTCTATTTCTTTCTCTGGATATAGAAATCTCTCTCCATCATGAGTGTTTTGGGGTTGACAATCATGCATTGCTGAGAAGAGTCCAGTCTATTAAAGTTGGTTGTCACACATAAGTTGTGTCTGTAATCGTGTACAAATTTCTTCTAGTTCTCTTCTCACTCAGCATCAGTGGGGAGAAAATTTAGAACTCAAAATCTTATGAAAGTGAATGTTGAAAATTTAAAATTAATTAATTAAAAAAGAAAGTATGCTGCACTAGACCATATTGAACCCTTAGCTGGAAGGCTTTACTTATACTTTTGGAGACCAAGGTTTCTAACTCTGCTCATCACAGCACCCAACTCATTGACAGTTGATTGTTTGTTCTGCTTTGGGCAAAATGTGCCTGTGCACTTGATCAGTCATCAGGACAGAGGCAATAGCTCAGGTGGTTGTCTTGATTCCCTATAAATGATTGGTTATGTTTTGAATAATTTGTCACTTCTTTCCCTTTGACAATCACTTTTAAAACATTTTGTCTGAGAGATCTATTTTTGCCAACCCCCCAAACAAACAAACAAACAAAAAACCCCATCCTCACTACCTTCCAGTGCTAATTTATCTTCACTGGTTTCTCTATCCCTTCAAAAGGGTTATTTTCCCAATATGGCCCCAACCAAATGGAGGATGTGTTCAGAGGTAAATTCGCAGCTAAGGGGCACTGTGTTGTTGACAATGGAAAAAGATTGGACAAATAGGGATAAATGTAAAGTCTTGCATTTAAGTTTAAGAAGAAATCAACAGAATCTTTGCAAGATGGGAGAGACTAGGTTAGAAATCTCTATACCAAAAAATGGATCAATGGTTTTAGTAAACTGAAAGCTCAATTTAAGTCATTAGAGGGATGTGGCACTCATTATAGCTATTGTAATCTTAGATTCTATTAATAGAAATACAATGTTCAGGACAAGAGAGGCCATAGTTCCATCAAACTCTGCCTAATCCAGAAGCTATTAGAACCACCAGCTAGCAAACAAAAGTTAGGGACTGTGTGATTCTATACTGGAGTGGACAAAGGGAGCCGAATATTTCAGTCTGGGCTAAAAGTCTAGTCACTTTTGAATACTCTAGTTATGAGGAGGTCAGAAAATACTAAACACAGGGGCTGGTAAAATGCCCCTGCTCTTGGCTATTTGTGAGTCTCTCCTTTTCTGGGTAAAGGGGTATGTATCAAGGAGTTTCTGTCATTAGTCATTAAACATGTGGTCTTTTGGAACTTATTTTTGAACAGGAGGGTCACAGTGGACTCCTATTCTTCAACCTGGTACTGTTTACCATTACAGAGCAGGGAGTCTGTCTTCATCTGGCTCCCTATTTGTCTCTGTATGGATTACAAAGATGCTATCATTTGACCAATGCCTATAAATTCATTTTTATCTTCTTGATATTCACTTTGTATGTCAATCTCTCCTGTCTCTGATTTAATTCCTGTAGGGAGATAAGTGAGCATACAGAAATTCTGGTGTTTTTTTTTAAGTGACTTTCAGTCAATAGAACTTGAGCATCCAAGTCGAGACCCTTCAAAGACCAAATTGACAAATGTTAAAGGGCTAAAGAAATTGGCTGGCTCTGCCGCCTGACCCGCTGTTGTTCTGCTATAGTCTTAGACTGTACAAGTGAGGCAGCCAAGTACACAGAAGGAGGAACGAGAGTGTCAAAATGTAGCACTCACTACCATTTCTCAGCTCTGTGACTTACTGGCAAACTAGGCAGCTCACCTCGGCCTTGGTTCGCCCATTCTCAATTCTCCACAGAGAAGAGCAAATGCAACACAGAAAGAATGGAAGATGCCAGGGCTTACCACGGGAGATAACAAAGCACTCGCCCTGCGAAGCCTCTGCCCTGACCACTGACTTTTAATACCTGCCAAAGGAATTTTAAATCCCCAACATTAAAGGCAATGCAATTCCTCTTGGATGCAGCTGTATTTTATCAATGTATTACCCTTAATGACTACACGAATATTGATGATAATGAAGCATATTGCAAACAGGTGCACTTCATTCTGCCCCTGGTGGCCCTGGACAGCTGCTGCCGTTATGTGATATCTCAGCTGGGGTGGCAGCTGGAGTTGCAGAACATTTCCCTGGGGTAGCAACCTCACCCCGCCCTCAGTCCCCATACCCGCCTATTTCCACCCCATGCCACCCCAGTGGACATTCTCTGATCACAACAGCAGCTTTTTGATAATCCTAATACACACCTGCAGTTCAGTGGTGGCAGTATGCCAACACAGGACTCTATTCTGCAATCAGAAATGAATCTCAAAGTCAGGGGGAGGGAGGGCATCGAGGACATTGCCAATAATTCCATGCCCTTGGTATCATCTTGACCTACCTGAAGTGCTACTGCTGTCTGCCAGGTCCTGGTTTATACCTCCTAGAAACCTTTGTCCATTTTTCAGTTTCAAGCCAGGCACAAGAAAAGCTAACCTGAAGGAGTATCTGGAAGAGAGTGTTTCCCTGTGAAATCAATGGGACAATAGGTTTCTCTGACCTGGAAAGGGAAAAAAAAACTTTCTGTAAGAAAGTTGTGCTCACATCCTCCCCTAGATTATAAGAAGTCCTGAGCTGAGAGTTGGAAGGAGAAGCTCATTTCCAGGACTGTTGGAGGCACAGTACAGGGCACTGGATCCAATGGACAGATCTTCTAAGACCAAGAAGGTGCCAGTGGCATTGATGCATTCCAAAGAGAGGCAAATGCTTTCATTCCGAAAAAGCAAACAGAAACCCTAAAAACAACCTGTACCCCCAGTCCCACCCCTAAAAATAAAAAACCCCAAACCACACACATACACAAAAGAGAGGGAATTGAAGGATTCAGGCACTTAGTAGATCTGGAGATTTATGATCATGAGATACAGCTTGGGTTTTCTCCAGGCCTGTAAACAGAGATCTTGAAGGAAAACAGAATGTCCTTCTCTATGTTCGTGATGTTCTTAAACTCCTATCTACTGAATCTCCCTGAACTTTTCAGTGTGGCCTCCATTGTGTTTGTGCCTTGCCATGGCTTTTAGTGGATTCCTCCCATGAGCTAAATTAGCTCATAAAATGTGATTACCCAGTTGAGCATACCCAGATGAAACTGGGGGTCCTCCCTTTCCTCTGAAGCCATTCTGGCCAGGAATACTTGTGGTCCCAAGACTCCCAAGTCTGGAATCTAATATGAACATCAGGCAATATAGCAATGGTTAATTGCTCATGTTAGATTTCATATCTAGATATGATTACAGAAATGTCATGTTTACCCATGATAAAGAAACACCAAAATGTCATTAACAGTTTCAGAAACATCCTGTCCCTGCTGTTTTTTTTTTATTATTAATAGAGAGTGTGCCTTCCCCTTGAGTTTTCCAAGCTGGCATCCTGCTTTCTCTCCTTTTTCTTTTGTCTTTTCTATGGATTTTCTTCTTGAATAAATTAACTCATCAGCCCACATTTTGGGTGCTATTTACATTGAAAGGCTAATCATTTTAGAGGAAGGGAGCTTTCAGAATCTCAATGATCGTTATTACCATCAGGCAGGCATATTCTCTCTCTCTCTCCACTTTGGGAAAAGAGGATGGAAAAAAGATCCAGTTTTGGCTGCTCCAGTAGCCTTCCAGTAGGGAAGAAAAGAGCATTTTGTCTGGACCTACATAAAACTGAAGTTAGTAAAAAAAAATCAGGCTGAGGATGTCCTCACAGAATGAGTTGTTAGGAAAAGCTAATATATACATAGTTGACTCAGGCTGCATTGGACATAGATACTGGCTGCATTATTACTAAAAATGTACTTATTTTAAATGGTTAAACATTAATGTAAATATCAGCTGTGCTTTGAACTAGGAATACAAACATTTCCACACTCAGAGTTAGAACTGGATAGGAGTTTAGGGGCCATCTAATCTAGTCACTTCATTGGACAGATAAGGACACTGAGTCCAGTGAAGATAAATGATTTGCTCAAGGTCAATAGGTAGTAAGCATCAGAGACAGGGTTTGAAGCCAGGCCCTGTTACTACTGAACACTGCAGAGTTCTTTCAACTACACCTCAATGCCTTCTAGATATGCCAATATTACCTATGAGACAGAAATAGAATGATGAAGCTGGAAGAGACCTTTGAGACTACCTAATTCATGAGTTCTTAACTTGGAGTCTATAGTAACCAAGGATGTATTTCCTTGAGAGATTTCAGGTGGCCTATGAACTTGGATGAGAAAAAAACTTACATCTTTATTTCACTAGAATTGGCTTTCTTTGTAATCCTATGCACTTTGTTTTAGACACTTAAAGATGTGATTCAGAGAAGGGATCCATAGGTTTTATCACACAGTGAAAGGGGTCCACAACACAAAAAAGGCTAAAAAACCCTCCCAATTCTATTCCAACCCTGTTATCATATGGAAGAATAATGACACAGAGAGGGCATTCACCTGCCCAAGATTGTACAGTTAGTCCCAGAACTGAGACTAGAACTCAGATCTCCTTACTCCAGATCCAATCTCTTTATATCACATTGGTTATTTTTATTTTTTGCTTATTTTTTGTTGCAGTCACAGGATGTTGGTTCCTCCTGGCTAAATCAGAAGTCCCCCTTAGTGGTAGGCTCCTGACATCCTGAATCCTGAGGTTCCAGTGTATAGACAATTTGTTAGTTCACAAAAGTTCTGCCCCTCCCCTTGCTCCACCCCAAGCCTAAAAGAGCATATGTGGAGTAAAAAGAATTAACCTAATATTTTCTGTTTCCTTTCCTTCCTCTAATATTATTCTCCTTAGGTGGGTATGCTATTTATTTCATGTAAGAGAACTTTATTGACATTTTTCTAACTAAAGAAAGTAAAAGTTTAGAATTCATTCAACAAATATTTACTGAGTATCTGCTAGGTACTTGTTATCAGCTTTTGAAGTTTTCTTATGCTTAGGTTCAGAAACTCCTGACTCTAGAGTGGAAATGGTCCTCAGACTCTGTTTAGGCCAACCCTCTCATTTTATAGATGAGGAACTTGAGGACACAGGAGACTAAAAATGACTTTTGCTTCAAATCAGATATTTGTGAATCTATATTTAATTCATATTTTAAGAAAAAGAAGAGGGGCGGAGCCAAGATGGCAGAGTAGAAACAGCTCATCCAAGCCACTCTGCCCCCAGATTACCCCCAAACTATGTAAAAGGGGACTCCGAACAACTTCTGGAGCCCCAGCACCCACAGAACAACACAGAGAAGCTAGCCTCCCGCTGAGGACAGCCCAGCAGCCCTGCAGGAAGGACCAGTGCAGCAGTCTGGGACCTGGCAGCGTGCAGAGCTTGGGGAGCCGAGCAGAGCCCAGGTCCGCATGAGCCGAGGTTTTAGCCCCAGGGCGGCAGGGCCAGCAGCCAGCTGGAGGAACCCCAGAACCCCAGCAGCTGTGGTGACTCCAGAATTACCAACATAGACATGCCTAGGACAAAGTAAGAGGTGAGTGTCCTATGGACTTTGGGACCAGTATTTGGGGAATGCCTCAGCTTCCTCCCCTGGGGGCTAGAAGCCACGGAGGAGACATGCCATTTTGTAGTTTTCAGAGGCAGCTCCAGCTCCTGGCCTGCGAATTAATTGTAGGGAGATCCAGCGATCAGTCTTGGGGGGTAATCGCTCTTGCTTTAACCTCCCTGGATCTGGATTGTGATCTAGGGTGGAAGTCGTGGGTGGGTTTACAGCTTGCCAGAAACGGAAGTTGCCCCCCACACGTTCGGGACGAAAATTCCTCTATCTGGCCTTAAAGCCATAGTGTGGCAACAAGCCCAAAAGTCAAGCAATTAAGTGGCAACATGCCAAGGCAAAGGAAACAGAAAAATGCAACCCTAGACTCCTATTTTGGAGGCATAGAGTGGGAAAAGGACTGTGAGGTCAGAAGTCCTGCTCCAAAAGCCCCAGGGGAAAACATGAGTGGGTTGCAGGCCATAGAGGACCTTAAGGACTTTAAAAATCAAATAAGAGAAGTGGAGGAAAAATTGGAAAGAGAAATGAGAAGGATGCAGGAAAAGTATGAAATGAGGGTCAACAGCCTGACTGAGGAAACAACACCTTAAAAAATAGACTAACTCAAATGGCAAAGGAGGCCCAAAAGGGCAATGAGGAGAAGAATGCCTCAAAAAGCCGAATTTGCCAGATGGAAAAAGAATCTCAAAAGTTCACTGAGGAGATTCATTCCTTCAGAGTTAGACTGGAGCAAATGGAAGCTAGTGACTTTATGAGAAATCAAGATGGTGTTAAACAGATCCAAACAAATGAAAAAATAGAAGGCAATGTGAAATATCTCATGGAAAAAAACAGTTACATGGAAAATGATCCAGGAGAGACAATTTAAAAATTATTGGACTACCTGAAAGCCATGATCAAAGAAAGAACCTAGAAATCACCCTTCAAGAAATTCTCAAGAAAAATTGCCCTGATATTTTAGATCCAGAGGGCAAAACAGAGGTTGAAAGAATCCACCAATCACCTCCTGAAAAAGATACCAAAAAGAAAACTCCCAGGAATATTATAGCCAGGTTCCAGAATCCCCAGATCAAGGAGAAAATACTACAAACAGCCAGGAAGAAACAATTTCAATATTGTGGAAACACAATCAGAATAGCCCAGGACCTGGCAGCTTCTACACCGAGGGATCGAAGGGCATGGAATATGATATTCCAGAGGGCAAAAGAGCTGGGAATGAACCCAAGGGTCACCTACCCAGCAAAACTGAGTATTTTGTTTCAGGGAAAATATGGTCATTCAGTGGAATAGAGGACTTTCAAGCATTCTTGAGGAAAAAACCAGAGTTGAATAGAAAATTTGACATTCAGACACAAGAAGCAAGAGATGCCTGAGAAGGTAATCAGGGAAAAGAAATCAAAAGGAACTTATCAAAGTTGAACTATTTACATTCCTACATGGAAAAGCAATAACTGTGACTGATGATATCTTTTTCACTATGAAAATAATGGAAGAAGGGAGTATGGTCATATGAATACATATGTGAATGTGGGTGTAAATGGTTACAGTTATATATGGATAGAGGGCATAGGTTGAATTTGTTGGGAAGGGAGAATACTCAAGGGATGAAATTATGTGGTGAGAGAGGAAAGTGGCAAGAGGAGATGGGGAGAGACAGGGTAGGGTAAACTATCTCATGTAGAAGAAGCAAGGGGAAGTGGTTGCAAGGGAGGGGGAGAATAGGAAGGCTAAAAGGCAAAACTACATTCTCATTGAATTTGGTTCAGGGAGAGAATGACATACATACTAAATGGGATATCTCAACCTGCAGCAGAATAGGGGGAAGGGGGATGAGAGGAGGGATGATGGATAGGAGGGCATCCTTGGGGGGAGGGGAGGTTGGAAGTACCCACTATAGAAGAGGGACAGGATCATGTAGCGAATAGACCAGGTGGGGGGTGGGATGAGTGGGAGGGAATTATAAGCAGCCTTGTACAATATATCTACTATGATAATGTTTTGCATAGCTAGACATGTACAACATATACTGAATTACTTATCTCCCCAGAGGGAATGGGTGACAAGGAGGAAGGAAATGGATCTGAAATTCGAGGTCTTAACATTAAATGTTTCAAATATATATATAAATACTATTATTAATACTCTTTTGCTTGTAATAGGGAGATAAGATGTGCAGGCATTGGGACACAAAGATTCATCTTCCTCCAATGGAAAAGTCGAAGGGGGTATGGGAGAAGGTGTGGGAGAGAGCAGATTGGAGGAAGCGATATCTTGTGGGACTGCTATTCTGGAAGGGTGGGTAGGGGAATATTGGGGGGGGGGAAATGATTGTAACTCAAAATCTGGCAGAAATGAATGATGTAAAACAGAAGTTAATAAAGCATTTGTTTAAAAAAAGAGAAAAAGAAAGTACAGAATGTTGACTCATTTAACTGAAACCATGGGGGAAATTTTAAGAAGGCAAGATGTAACCAGTAAGTCAGAATTTCACCAGATTCCCAGTTTTCTTTTTCTGCAATTTGTTGTAGTGTGTTTGGGCAATGTGATGACCCAAACCCAAGGATTACATAATATTACTTGGGGAAAAGCAATCTCCTTAGTGCCTAGTGTTCCATGTACACTACAAAGAACTTAGTTACTAATTGTAATGATTGTATATTGCTCTACCTAAGCACTAACAAGTAAGTCCGTGAAATATTTGCAAATCTCATTCAATGACAGTGCAAATGTGTGGCAAATTCATATCTCTCTTTCTGAGACCAAGAAGTCATTGAATATTTGCCCAGGGTTAGATTTGTAACTATGTTGGGGCAGGTGGGGCTTTGTCCTTAGAGAGTGATGATAGTACTGTCACCCCTCCAGTAAGTTCAAACAACTAAGCTTAGTTTTTAGTAATAAAAATATATCATCTACCATTGTTCTTCTCTTTCCTTTTTTCAGCTTCACTATGTCTGGTTGTAACCCAGGTATTCTCTTCTCAATCTTTTTCTTCTCTTTTAGTCTCAGAAAATCTGAGATCTCTTTCCCCACTCAAACAAATTTGTCTTTAAAAACTGTTTTTTTGGAACTTTTACCGATATTTGCCCATTGGCCCATTTTGTGGTGCTGGCCCCAGTTTGTAGAATTGCTAGTTAGTAATTTGTCCAGACCTTTTAGGTGATAAATTATTTTTACAGATATGGAAATAGGTCTTACAGTCATTGTCATATTTGAAGTCACTAAGAAAGCTTTTATTAGAACTCCAACTCCCAGAGCTTTGTTCTAAAGTTTACCCTACTGTGGACCAGCTCCTTTCTTTAGATTTGACAAGAGACTATCAAAATATAAAGTAATCCTTTAAATATTGGTTTCCAGAGTGAAATTTCCATCCTATACTACTTGAAGTTGCTGTTTGTAGAAGCCTCTGTCTTCTGATAGGTACTGAAATGCTTAGCATCTGAATGGAGGCATTGGACTGAAAGAGAATCAGTGAGGGTCTATCTTTGCATGTGTCTTTCTTAGAAAAAGGAAGTTGCAAGTGTTTGGATACCAGCAGCACATCTCTGTAGAATGTACTCCTTTAAATCTAGATTAAATATACCATTCTGAAGCCTGACCTTTCAGAGTAATTAAAGATTTCTACTTCATGGCTTTTATAGACATGCTAAGGTAGACACAAGTAGCTCTTTAATGATTAAGGTGGGCTGAGTGTGGAATTTCTTGCTTCATGAAATTTAAGGAGAAAAATGCTGGACAGTCTTCCAAAGCTAGCTGCAGCTGCAATTGTTTTAACTTTGCAGTCTTTGTGCCATGAGGCCACCCTACCCTACAGGAAGAAGTACTGTTGGTATTACCAGAACATGGGAAAGTCTCAGGGGGAAAAATATCAGTCCAGTAGAGCAAATGATAAAGAGGGAACAATGGGGCAAAACCAGTATAAATCATTTCATACCATGACTCTAAGGCCTGTTTTGCTTTTCAAGTACCTTCATGCCTACTATATCATTTTGTTCCCACCATGGGGTGTCCTGTTAGAGCTGGAAGAGACTTTAGAGATCATTAGGACCAACATTGTTTGTCTTCAAAGTGAGGGAAAATGAGCCTCGGAGAAGTAAATTGACTTATCCATGGTCACTAAGTGAGTTAATGGTACAGCCAAGACTAGAACCCATTGAGTATCCTGATTCCTACATACTCCAGGGCCCTTCTCAATAGAGCATGTCTTGTAATCCTTGAAGAACTTTACAAAGATGAGTTATTATTATCATTATTATAATGAGGCAATAGCATCTATTGAGTGTTTACTTTAAATACGTATTGCAGCATTGTAATGTCATGGTACCCTTTGGCATGGATTTATGGTGCACTAGGGTAGAGGGGCCTATGTGAATGGTGATAAAGGGAGGGCAAGGTAACACAGAAGAAATTGGAAATGGGATTCTTGTCCTTATGGAGTTGACATTCCTACTGGGAGGTTTGAATTGGAGCAATGGATCCCAACCTGCACATACAAATTCATCTATCAATAAACAAACCTTCTGCAAGTGGAAGAAAAGATTTATCTTGTGCATACCCATATTGCTATTTCTCAGAAGTATATAAACGTTGTAATTAGTAAAAATCAAAATTTATTTTAAAAGTGTTACTAAAATTATAGTAGATTTTTGTCATGTATTTTCACAATTAAAAAGCAACAGATACCAATAGTGAGTTAGCACATATATAAGCATACATATATTTACCTATGTATGGATATACATACATTCATATATAATATATATACATATATATTACATATCTTGAACTCTTTTATGAAAACTAGATATGATGATTATGATGGTGGTGGTATGTCTGTTTCATTTATCAGGGGAATTTGTATATTAAGCTTTATCTCTTCTTATAGCAAGGATTCTTAACCTGGAATTAGTGAATTAAAAATATTTTGAAAAGTATATTTCAGTATAATTGGTTTCCTTTGTAATTGCATATATTTTATTTCATGCATTTAGAAACATTATTCTGAGAAGGTGTTCATAAATTTCACCAGACTGCCAGAGGAATCCATTACACAAACACCGTCAGAAGTCCTTGCTTTATTGGATGATAGGTTTGTCATTGTTAGTAGAAGTCAGGAGACAGAGGAGGAGATACTTAGAGGATAGTCGAACTTTCTTAAGACCCTGAAATCCTCTCAAGTAGGCAGCCACCTTTTCTACCAATGCATAAGGCCTTTATACTGACTCAGCACTTTCATTTAAATATAGCCAAATCTCCTCCTCCTGAGACTTTGGGGAATTGGAGGGGGTCCTATTATTAAACTACACGGTTGAAGCCTCTCTTCCTTCTCTTCTCAAAGCCTTTTCCTGCTGGAAGGCAGATTTATGTCAAAGTTGTTAACAATAATGAAGAACTAGCAGACTGAGAGGTGACTTCTTTGGATGACATTTTTGCTTTGGATATTTCTGTTTCCTAGAAGTCCTTGGCTTGGGAAGCCACCTAAAAGGGATACTT
The DNA here is from genome assembly GCA_011680675.1 of Gymnobelideus leadbeateri. NCBI lineage: Eukaryota > Metazoa > Chordata > Mammalia > Diprotodontia > Petauridae > Gymnobelideus > Gymnobelideus leadbeateri. The sequence goes on along the minus strand of WOXC01002175.1, from coordinate 264,450 downwards.
TTATTTCCTTAGGACTCTTTCAGGGCATTTGTTTCCTTGGGAGTCCTTTGTTTGGAAGGATATCTTAGTTTATATTTCTCCTTTTCTTTCTTAAGAAGATTTTAGTGAATAATATTAATAAAAAAATAACAGAAACTACTCCATCAGCAACAAACTAAAAATAGCTCTCTAGTATGCTTTTGCAGTGGAAATTTAAAAGAAGTTAAAGGTCAATGGTGTGTGTGTGTGTGTGTGTGTGTGTGTGTGTGTGTGTGTGTATGTGTGTTAGTAGGGGAGGAGAATATGTAGAAAGTATTACATAAGTCCTGAACTTAAAGGCTGGACTTTGGTGATGAGAGGCAGTGAGGAATATCTTTCAATGGAAAGAACACAGGATTTTGGAGCCAGAGAATTAGGTTTAAATCCTGACTGTGGTTAACTACTTGTCTTACCTCAGGCAAGGTTTTATCTCCTCAGTAAAATGAGGAGGTTATATACTGAGGGGTGTGTGAGTGTGTATGTGTGTGTGTGTGTGTGTGTGTGTGTGTGTGTGTGTGTGTGTGTAGGGGGGCCTCATGTAGGGGGTGATATTTGAGTTGAATTTTGAAGAGGGGATTCTAAGAGGTAAAGAGGAGAGGCAAGACATTGCTTTTTAAAGAAAGGCAAAGAGATAGGAGATGGGATGCCATTTGTGAGGAACAGCAAGAAGGTCAATTTGGTTGGATGATTCTGGATGATCTTTTAGGTTTTCTCCCAGATCCAAATCTACAGCCCTATGATTCAGGGCCTGGGAAACACAAGGTTTGCTGAGGAAGAAACTCTGTCTTAAGACAAGTTTGTAAATGGGCTGTTTCCAGAGGTGTCTCAAATGAAAAAAAAATGACCTTAAACACTTCACAAATCTTAAAGAAGCATATAAACTTCAGTTGTTGTTATTTTATTGTTATCATAATTATCACTAGCCTCTAGTCAACATGCCTCTAGTCTGGTGATGACTTTATTCCCTGAGCCTTCTACTACACTCTCATTGAGCTCCAGTAATGTTTATAGAGTAATATGGAGGTATACTGGTAAATGTTTAACAACTGACCTGGGGAATAGAATGAATGCACACATACTTTTATTATGTATGGGCAGCTAAGTGTTGCAGTGAATAGAATATAGGGTCTGAAGTCAGGAAGACTGCTCTTCCTGAGTCAAATATGACCTCAGATGCTAGCCTTGTCACCCTGGGCCAGTTACTTAGCCCTGTTTGCCTTAGTTTTTAAAATGAGCTGGAGAAGCAAATGGTAAACCCTCCAGTAACTTTGCCAAGAAAACACCAAATTGGGTCACTAAGAGTTGGACATGACTAAAATGACTGAAGAGATAACTCTAATACAGGTCAGAAAGTTTTTAAGTGCATAGAGAAGGTCAAACAAAGTGGTTTGAGAGATTTAAAGAGTGAACCTGCAAAAACAGAAGGAATTTTGTCATTATATAGGTTTCTAACATCTGTTTCCTCCTGGATATAGTGAGCATAAAGGGACTGAGGAGTGGGGCAGCAGATGAAATCTGTGACTATAGCTCAACTCATAGCTTAGAGAAGGCTAGATGATCCAACTGCACGATTAAAAAGAACATTCCATTACATGATTACCATTTGGACTTTCTTAAACTCCTGCAATAGTGAAGATAGAAAATTCCAAGATCATTTCTGTGGGGATGGGGCTCATGTTTGTGGGGTGTTGAAGGAAAAACCTCAGTGACTCCAGACATGATTCACTGGCTTTTCCAAAGAAATCCATAAGGGGCTGGCACTTTTTATTACTTATGGCTTAAGGCATTTGCAAAATAAAACAGATTAAAACATTTCCTCCTTTTGGCAAATATCAATCCTTACTTATTGCATAATATATGAAAATACCCTGAACATAGGATATAATTTTTTGGTTTCTCATGAAACTGGCCCCTACGCAAGTCTTACTCTCTCTTTTACTTTTCCATATGAAATTATCCTCATAGTTCCATTCTCTGGTAATTTGTGACCCTAGTAGAGTCATATTTGTATCAGCTGTACAAAGCATAGGGAATTTCAGTTCTGAAGTGTACATCTACAAAGCCAATTTTTCCATTCCTGCTTTTATTCAAATATTACTTTTATCTTCCAGGCACCCAGTGTTAAATATGGACTTCCTATGCATTCAGTTGATTTTTGAGATGTTTATATCCAAATACTCCCACTTGAAAGTCCAACCACGTACTGTGCACTCAATCAATAAATATTTTAAAACACCTACTATGTGCCAGGCACTGTACTAACCACTGGGGATCAAAAAGGAAGCAAAAGACAGTTCTGTACTCATAGAGTTTATAATCTAATAGGAAAAACAACATGCAAACAAATATGTACAAAGCAGACTATATACAAGGTAAAGAGGAAATAAATAACAGAAGGAATTGGGGGAAGCTTTCATGAAAAGATGGGATTTTAGTGGGATTTGAAAGGAAGCCAGGGTGTTCAGTAAGTGGAGTAGAGGAGGGAGAACCTTCCAAGTATGATGGACAGCCAGAGAAAATGCTCACAGTTGAGAGATGGAGTATAGTGTTTATGGAATAGCCAGGGTCAAAGAGTACTTGGTGGGGAGTAAAGTGTAAGAAGTCTGGAAAAATAGAAGGGGGGTAGGTGATGAAGGGCTTTGAATGCCAAACTGAGCGTTTTGTATTTCATCCTGGAAGTAATAGAGAGCCACTGAAGTTTATTTAGGAGGGTAACATGATCAGACCTGTGCTTTGGAAAAGTCACTTAAGCAACTGAATGCAGGATGCATTGGAATGGGTTGAGACTTGAGGCTGGCATGTCTACCAGTAGCCTATCACAATAGCTCAGGTGTGAGGTGACGAAGACCTCCCCTAGAGTGGTGGCAGTGTCAGAAGAGAAAAAAAAGGCATATCTGAGAGATGTTGTAGAGGTGAAATCAACAGGCTTTATTAATAGCTTGCTTCTGGAGAAAAGGGGAGAGAGAAAGAGTCTTGAATGACTCCTAGGTTCTGAGCCTCAGGAACTGGGAAGATAATGTTGCAGGGAAGATAGGAGTAAGGGGTGGGTGTCCGATTAAAAGATAATGAGTTCCATTTTGGATATGTTTAATTTAAGATGTCTGCTGGGCATCCAGCTTAAGATGTTTGAAAGGCAGTTGGATATGTAAGCCTGGAAGTAAGGAGAGAGTTTGGATTAGGACAGGTAGATTTGAGAATAAAGAGGGTAATTAAATCCATGGGAGCTGATGAGATTGCCAAGAGAAGTAAAACAGAGGGAGAAGAGAGCCAAGGACAGAATCTTGTGTTACACTTAAGTATAGAGAGTTTGATCTGGAACAGTATTCAACAAAGAGACAGAGAAGAGCAGTCAGACAGGTAGGAGGAGAACCAGGAGAGAGTGGTACCCCAAAACCTAGAGAGAAGAAAGTATTGAGGAGGGGGTGATCAACAATGTCAAAGGCTGCAAAGCAGTCAAGGAGAATGAGGATTGAGAAAAGGACATTGGATTTGGCAACAAGAGATCTTGACTAACTTTGGAGAAAGAAACTTCACCCATCCATTAAAATTCATTTCCAGTAGCTGACCAGTCCCATTCCTGACCCCAGGGCAAAGTATGCATTTCATCTTGGCATTACCCAAAACTCTTTTCCAGAACTATCGTTTTGGAAAATCAGGTTTGTTTGCTTGCAGAAAAAAAGCTTAGCTTCTCTTTAAGTTAAATAAGAGACAGATAATTTAGGGCATAGTTGATCTGCATAAAAACAAAAGAAGAAGTGCTGAATCAGCTGCCAGGATGTCACAATTTTCTTCTTAAATTCAGATTAAGTTTTCCTAAGGAGCATTTGGTCAAACCTCTTTGGACCATTATTTGGGGCTTGTTCATTTTACAAGGAAGTTCCTAAGTTTTCCCTCCCCCCTCCCCATCTTTAGCAACTTTGCACAGTGACAGGGATTTCTCTCCTATCTCTGATGCTTGAATAAATTGATCCCCTGCTGTCAGTGACCCTATTTGGTAGCACATTATTTTAAACATCCATTACTATTAACATTAACTAATGGTTAATTACAACAGAATTCCTATGGAAGTGCATAAGAGAGTCATATGAATGCCAAATGAGTACATTAATGATTGGTGTTATCACAATGAATACCAAATGATTTCATAATGACTGGGGAGGTAATATATAATAAAAAAGGATTGCTCCCTCTTTTATAGACTTATCATAGATTTAAACCTCATTCTTGGCCTCCATTCAGAAACCATGAGTTACCTGAGTCTTTCCCTGAAGGTTTTTGAGAATTCTACAGGTACTCAAGAAAAATTCAAACTCAGATACCCCTACTAGAAAAGCTGATCTGACCATATGTTATTACTTGCCAGCTATACCTTGCAGTGGAATACAACAGAATTCCTACTATGGGCCACAGGGACCCTGGTTAACTCCTGTTAGTACATGTGAGGTGAATAATTGTGGTACACACTGTTCTGTAGAAGGAAAAGTGAGTGGGCTGGAACTGTATAGTCATGTTCAGAAATTAAGCAATTTGTTAATGCTTTTTGATTAGAGGAAAAAAAACAACAAGCAAAAAAAAACCCCACATTCTCTGAGATTCATGGTTTCCAAAGCTCCCACACTATGGTCATTAGATTCTATTTTATTCTGTCAGACAAAAATGACCTGTTGGATGCAGGGAAGCTGTCAACTGCCTTTGGAACCCTTTGGAATACCTTCTACCCATTTTTTCACCTAGTACTCAAGCATATTTTTTCCTGATTCAACAAAAAAATGTGCATCTTGAACCTTTGACTGGGTCCTAAGGATGGTATCTTTGGATCTACCCCTTACAAAACTTCAATAGCACCCCTCTTATGCACAGCATGCTGTCATATTCATAATTGTATGAATCAGGAAAAGAAAAATTTCTATTTCAGATCTAAAAGTGAATTTACATTGCAGATTTTTTTATAACTTTGGAGTTGTTACTGTTTAAAATGCTGTTACCTAGTCATTTTAAATTTTGTGTGTGTTCTAGTGAGCCAATATGGCTATTAGCATTTTATAGATAAACCACTTCAATTGGTGAGCTTCTGAATCCCTGCAAAAGTTGGAACACCAGATAGAGGAACTTTTTGATGTATAGACTCTCCTATAGCCAGTTTGTCAGAAGGTTGAGTCTTTGAAAACCCTTGATGTATAGTATGGTTCTTGTACTCTTTCCTATATCATTTAAATTTGCCAAATGGTGATATTAACTGATTGACCTTTGAAGGAATAATCTCATCACTGGCATCTCCACATGTTGCACATAGCAGTGGATTTGCTTTATTCTTCATTTAACGAATATTTATTGAGCATCTCTAGTTGTTGGGGCCTGTTCTGATTGGAAAAACTGTAGGACTGATTGATGTCCTTTTGCTTCTTTTAATTCTCTTTGGCTTATTTATGTCCTCAGGTTTCTAGATGCCTGATTTGTATTTATGCTCAGAGTTCATGGACTGGGTGTGTATGTGTATAAGAGAAAAATGAGAGGGGGACAAAGAGAGGTGAGGGAAGAGGAAGAAAGATATCTTTTCCTTCCTTCTGATACTAATGCTATTTCTGTTCTGTTTTATTTCTTTTCTATGCCAATTGTAGTCCTCCCAATACATTATTCACTTAACTTCATAAATTTAGGTCTGGAATCAAACCTGAATCAGACCTGACTCACTCACTTTACAAGTGAGGAAACTAACACCCAAAGTCCAACACGATTTGTGGCTATGTCACGACTCTACCACAATACCAGACTGCCTCTCGCTACATCATGATACTTCTTGGGCCTTCGCCTCCTCTGCTGAAGATGACTGCAGCTTTTGTTGTCCCCTTTGGGAATAATCTTGGTTATATGCTCCTTTGTCTCTTCCTTCTCAATGTACAAGAACTCTGGGAACTGTAATGGAAAGGTGTATCTCTCTGTCTGTCTCTCAAACGAGATGTTATAAATTTGAGTCCACAACTAGAAGCATCCTCTCTATGACAGAAAATGGTCACTGTTTAGGATGTGACTTGTTTTGCTTTATCAGAGGCTCCTAGTTCACAGATCCTTTCTGAGTAGTACATAACTTTCAATTTGTTCTTCATAGTAATAGGATTGCATTCTTGCCTGAGTCCTCCCAGTGATTCGTGTAATATATACATATTTTTTTAAAGTATCATTTTGGGACCCTCCATTCCCTATCAAATGAGATAATAATTACAAAAGCAAAAGTATTTAGCACAATGCCTGACCCAGAGTTGGGGCTATATAAATGCTTATCCCTTTCCCTTTCCCTCCCCCTTCAAAAATGCCTGTGGTTTCCTGAGCATTGGTGTCTGTGTGCCCAAGTGTAAAGGCTGGCTCTGACCTACAGAAAGAGATCTTTCTTTTTAGTTTAGTGCTGGACAATTGATTTTTACTTTGGTGCTTTGAGCTGCAAGTGCCAAGAGACAGTTTTTTAATGCATGTTCAAGAGCAGAAAGAGCTCATGGAAATAGCAAACCTTTCGTCTTTAGAACTTTCAATAAAATGGCAAGACAGTTCAGGCCAATAGCAGGAAGGGCAGAAATGGGCTCAAGTACTTTTTAAGCCCACATTTGACAATTTTCATGAGATTGTGCATCATGTCTCCAGCTGTATTTGAAATGGCATTTGTCTGGAGAAGGAGATAAACTTCGAGGAAATGCTTCCCTACTGGTCTGTTCCTTTGAAGTGGGCTAGTGGGAACATGAAACCGGCCGTGGCCTTAGCCAGGCATTCCACAGAGGGACAAAGCACAAGAGGGATCAACAAAAGCAGCTGGAGGTGAAGGAGGTGGAGGCAGGAGTGTGGGCTGCACTCGGGAGAGGAAGGCTGGGAAGTCTTTTTTGTCCTTCACTTGCCCCCTCCTAATAATAACGGGACATGACATCACAGCAAGTGGGCTCAGTGATGACAAGGTCAGCTTCCATTCCTGAATCCCCACCCTTGTCTTGTATGAGGTTGTTCCTCCAATGGTTTTTAGTTCATTCAGTGTTTTTTAACCCTCCATGAGATCAAACTTAACAGTCTCATGCTTGGCTCATGATGGATGAAGGTACCCATCCCTGTCAGACTGAGCACCTCCTAGGGGAGGAGCAGGGGAGGTCCTGTGACTCCATGCTCCCCTTTCCCTTCTTCCCGAAAAAAATTGCTTTTATCTTAGTTAAAATCTTAGTTAAGGAAACTTGGTGTGTGAATGATTAGTTTGGGAATTTGTTCTGTTCAAAGATTTGCTGTTCTGTTTTAACAAATGCAGGAAACCTGGTGTCTGTGAGCTGAATGGATGTGAAGATCTGAATTAGTCCTAGGAGACACAGGGGGTTAAAGGTTATGAGGTCAAGATGACATTTTCCAGGAGCAGTGTAGGAGCAGTAAACATTTTTGTTTGTGAATAAAAAAGCTGTTTTTTTTCTTCTTTTTTTTTTAAACAAATGCTTTATTAACTTCAGTTTTACGTCATTCATTTCTGCAGATTTTGAGTTACAATTATTTTTCCCCCCTGTTTTTCCCCTACCCACTCTCCCAGAATAGCAGTCCCACAAGATATCACTTCCTCCAATCTGCTCTCTCCCATATCTTCTCCCATACCCTCTTCGACTTTTCCATTAGAGGAAGGTGAATCTCTGTGTTCCAATGCCTGCACATCTTATCTCCCAATTACAAGCAAAAGAGTATTAATAATAGTATTTATATATATTTGAAACATTTAATTTCAAGACCTCGAATTTCAGATCCATTCCCTTCCTCCCTTGTCACCCATTCCCTCTGGGAAGGTAAGTAATTCAGTATATGTTGTACATGTCTAGCTATGCAAAATATTACCATAGTAGATATATTGTACAAGGCTGCTTATAATTCCCTCCTACTCATCCCACCCCCCACCTGGTCCATTCCTTACTTGATCCTGTCCCTCTTCTATAGTAGGTAATTCCAACCTCCCCTCCCCCCAAGGATGCCCTCCCATCCATCATCCCTCCTCTCATCCCCCTTCCCCCTATTCTCCTGCAGGTTGAGATATCCCATTTAGTATGTATGTCATTCTCTCCCTGAACCAAATTCAATGAGAATGTGGTTTTGCCTTTTTGCCTTCCTATTCTTCCCTCCCTTGCAGCCACTTCCCCTTGCTTCTTCCACATAAGATAGTTTACCCTACCCTGTCTCTCCCCATCTCCTCTTGCCACTTTCCTCTCTCACCTCATAATTTCACCCCTTGAGTATCCTCCCTTCCCAACAAATTCAACCTATACCCTCTATCCATATATAACTGTAAACATATACACACACATTCACATATGTATTCATATGACCATACACCCTTCTTCCATTATTTTCATACTGAGAAAGATTTCATCAGTCACAGTTATTGTTTTTCCATATAGGAATGTAAATAGTTCAACTTTGATAAGTTCCTTTTGATTTCTTTTCCTGATTACCTTCTCAGGCATCTCTTGCTTCTTGTGTCTGGATGTCAAATTTTCTATTTAACTCTGGTTTTTTCCTCAAGAATGCTTGAAAGTCCTCTATTCCACTGAATGACCATATTTTCCCCTGAAACAAAATACTCAGTTTTGCTGGGTAGGTGACCCTTGGGTTCAGTCCCAGCTCTTTTTCCCTCTGGAATATCATATTCCATGCCCTTTGAGTCCTCAGTGTAGAAGCTGCCAGGTCCTGTGCTAATCTGATTGTGTTTCCACAATATTGAAATTGTTTCTTCCTGGCTGCTTGTAGTATTTTCTCCTTGATCTGGGGATTCTGGAACCTGGCTATAATATTCCTGGGAGTTTTCTTTTTGGGATCTTTTTCAGGAGGTGATCTGTGGATTCTTTCAACCTCTATTTTGCCCTCTGGATCTAAAACATCAGGGCAATTTTCCTTGAGAATTTCTTGAAGGGTGATTTCTAGGTTCTTTCTTTGATCATGGCTTTCAGGTAGTCCAATAATTTTTAAATTGTCTCTCCTGGATCTATTTTCCAGGTCAGTGGTTTTTCCCATGAGATATTTCACATTGCCTTCTAATCTTTCATTTGTTTGGATCTGCTTAACAGCATCTTGATTTCTCATAAAGTCATTAGCTTCCATTTGCTCCAGTCTAACTCTGAAGGAATGAATCTCCTCAGTGAACTTTTGAGATTCTTTTTCCATCTGGCAAATTCGACTTTTTAAGGCATTCTTCTCCTCATTGCCCTTTTGGGCCTCCTTTGCCATTTGAGTTAGTCTATTTTTTAAGGTGTTGTTTTCCTCAGTCAGGCTGTTGACCCTCATTTCATACTTTTCCTGCATCCTTCTCATTTCTCTTTCCATTTTTTCCTCCACTTCTCTTATTTGATTTTTAAAGTCCTTCTTAAGGTCCTCTATGGCCTGTAACCCACTCATATTTTCCTTTGGTGTTTTTGGAGCAGGATTTCTGACCTCACAGTCCTCTGACTGTTCCATGCTTCGATCCTCTTTGCCCCCAAAATAGCAGTCTAAGGTTGCATTTTTCTGTTTAATTTGTTTCCTTTGCTTGGCATGTTGCCACTTAATTACTTGACTTTGGGGCTTGTTGCCACACTATGGCTCTGCCGCCATACAGGGGAATTTTCGTCCCAAACGTGTGAGGGACAACTTCTGTTTCTGGCAAGCTGGAAACCCACACAGGACCTCCACCCCAGATCACAGTCCAGATCCATGGAGGTTAAAGCAAGAGCGATTGCCCCCCAAGACTGATTTTTGGATCTCCCTACAGTTCTCAGACCAGGAGCTGGAGCTGCCTCTGAGAACTACAAAATGGCGTGTCTCCTCAGTGGCTTCTAGCCCCCAGGGGAGGAGGCTGACACCTTCCCCAAATACTGGTCCCAAAGTCCATAGGGCATTAACCTCTCACTTTGTCCTAGGCATGTCTATGTTGATAATTCTGGAGTCGCCACAGCTGCTGGTGTTCTGGGGTCCCTCAAGCTGGCTGCTGGTCTGGCAGCCCTGGGGCTAAAACCGCTCACAGGGACCTGGGCTCGGCTCTCCTTGAGCTGTGTGCTGTGCTGCTGGCTCCCAGAGCGCTGCACTGGTCCTTCCTGCACGGCTGCTGGGCTGTCCTCAGTGGGAGGTTAGCTTCTCTGTGTCATTCTGTGGGTGCTGGGGCTCCAGAAGTTGTTCAGAGTTCCCTTTTACATGTTTTGGAGGTGATCTGGGGGGAGAGTGGCTTGGACACTCTGTTTCTACCGTTTTTTTTTCTTAATATTTTCATTTTAAACAATAACAGCTTATGAAATGACATTGATGGGAGAAGTTGAATGGTAGAACCCTTGGGGGTTTGCTCCCAATAGCCATGGGAAAGAACATCAGGATCTTGGAATATGACAAACTTCCCAGAGCATCTGGAAAACAATAGTGAACTCTCAAGAAAACTCAAAATGAGGAGGAAAGTAACTTCCTATTTTTCTGAAGCTTGTATGTGTGTTTGTATGTGTGTATATGTGTGTGTGTGTGTGTGTGTGTGTGTGTGTGTGTGTGTGTGTGGTCATCAATGGCATGGGATGAATAGGATATGTGGAGATATTTTTACTTCTTTGTAATGTCTATATAAAGGCACTTTATAGCTTTGGGAAGCGTCTATGGCAATATTTCCAAAGGATCCCTTTCCCTGCCATAAACAAAGTACAGATAATGCAAGGTTTTAGAGAAAAAGAGTGGAAAGTATATATAAGTGTATATATATATATGTATACATTCTTATATGTGTACATATATATGTATATATATGACTGTGGGCATCTCCCTTCAGTTCTAGGTCCTATAATTCATGCCTAAAATTTTATCCTTAATCCTAATAAAGTTAGCCATAAAAGGAAATAAAGGGAAAAGTCAAAAGTGTAGCCTCTTACTATGAAGTACCCTTTGACTGTTGTAGCTATTGAACTGTTTGGTGGCCATAGCTGTAAGTGAATAAAGAACCTCTGTTATAGAATGAAGGCCTATAGACTCTGTTTTTAATGGCTGCGCTATTTTTGAAAAACATTCCTGCAGCATTCCCTGGAGTGAAACTTGGGATAATATTAAATTCGATGAATCACAGCAACGTCCAGAAGGGCAGGGCAGGAGAGCCAGTAGCAGTTTACTCTGACAGGGCCAGAGCCAGGGAAGCAAGAGGACTCTGCTTCCTCTGTGACAATAAATATGTTGGGCCTGCTGTTCTTTGGGGCTGAAGCCTCTTGCTAGACAGCAAGGAAACTGCTCATGTAAAAACCTCTCCTCCCTTTCTTTCAAGCTTCCTGCTCTTCACCATCTTATAATCTTCCTCACTCTCAAGTGTAGGAAGGGACATGCTGGACCTCTTTTTCCTTCCTAAACATTCTGTAGAATTCCTTGACCATCATCTCTTCAAACCCTATTAATGAATGGTATCTGAAGGGTGGGGACTGTATTGCTCTCGTCTATTTCCTTGCCTAAAAGGAATCTTCAGACTTCAGGATAAAGGGGAATGACTGCATACTAATGTAAATAAATGAGTCTTTGCTTATTCTGAGTAAGCTTTGAATTTTTTTTTTTTAGCTTGTATCACTTTTGACATTTCCCCCCAATCCCGTGGTGAGTGTGGGTTAATAAAACCTTGCCTACATAATCCTCTCCTAGAATGGACATTGCCTCTTCCAGAAAACCCCCTTTTGGCCAGTGGAATTTGAAAATAAGGATCAAGACACTTGGGAGGCAGACAAGGAACTTTCTTTTCTCTGCCCATTTGGAAAAGCTTTGTCAGGTACCCTGTAGTAGGGGCAGCTTCTCTCAGGTTCTCAGTGCCACCAAGATTTGTGTTCCTCAAGATGAAAAAGTCCTGCCAGATACTAGTTCTCATTCAAAAATAGATTTCATTTTCCTACTCGTTATGCTCTAGCACCTATGAGATTTGTGGGACTGCAATCATAGCTGGCATGTCATTGACCCAGGATCCTTCCTTAGTCCCCTATGTGGTCTAGTAGATAGATTTGGGGTTCAGGAGACCTTGGTTCTAGTTTCAGTTCTGTTATTAATTGGGTGATCTTGGGGAAGGTGATTGATCTCTTTAAGTCTCAGTTTCCTTATCTATAAAATGGGTACAATAGTATAGGTTGTTGTGAGATATAAAGCACTATATGAATCTTAGAGCCTAAATGGGGAAGAATGGCATTCTGGCTCTTTTGAGGGGAGGATTTTGACTCTGCTCTACCCCTTCTCCATGAGTAGACTGCTCTCGAGCGCCATCTGTAATAATTTCTTCTGCTTTTTCCATCATATCTTGCCTCCAGCTGGACATGTCTTGCTGGTATAGTCCTGGTGTGCCCAGAATGGGAACACCTTTAACTTCCTAGCTTCACCAAAGTGCAAGATAGGTACCAAAAGGGCAAAAGGAAACTCAACTCTTGTGCCTGTAGGAGAGTCAGAAAGGGAGGGTTAGCTCCAAAACGTTTGAACAGTATTATTTTTAGGTGATTTTTTTTTTCTGCATCCAACTCATTTGGAGTGAACAATAAGAATAGAGGAGTATAGGAAGCAGGTTGATCTGACTGTATTTTATAAAAACCTAGTAAACTCACCTGCCTATTCCATAATGGGTTGAAAGAAAAATGTATAAAACAAAAATCCCAGCCCTGGATGAAGACACACAGGTCTAGGACCCCAGAGGGTGACAGGGAGGGATGGGGCCAGGATTAGCCTACACTTTTCATTCTATCCTATAATTTAATATAGAGAATTTGATTAAAAATATTCCTCCTTAAAAGGACATTATGGTGTAGAGGAATAATAAGCCTGTTACCTCTAGCAGCATCTCCCTCACCCATCTCGGCTCGTAGAAATCCTATTTATCCTTCAAAGCTTATCTTGAATGCTGTTTCTTCCTTGAAGTTACCCTGATTCTGGCTCTCTCAGTCAGAAGTGGGCCTTCTCCCTTCTTCCAACCCCCTTATAATTTTGCATAGTTCCAACAGCATTAACACATCCAGTCTTGTATTCTAGTCACCTGAGGCTGTATCTTCTCTCTTCCACTGGACTCAACTCCTTGAAGGCACAGAGAGAATTTCATTTATCATTGTGATAGCAGGAGCAGTACCTATCACAGGACCTTGTACGGAAGAAGCATTCCATGAATGTTTGTTGAATGGACACCTGAACAATTTGGTTGACAGGAGAATTAGACAAATGAAGAGTAAGTGCAGAAAGGAGCCTGTCAGTCAGGATGGGGAAGGGAAGAAGGATTCCGTCTAAGCTGAACAATAGGTAGTGTTAATGATATAGTGTAAATAGAGCATGTTAAGGTGGGCAAAGTGCTTAACATGTTATATCATTTGATCACAGGGAGGAAAACAATTTTAGGTCCTTTTGTTATTTTCCTCTGGCTTTGCTAGTGCTCAGAACATATGATTTACTCCTCACCATATTTTATGCTGAGAAGAGATTTCACTTACTGTGATTATACAGATTCAAAACTGGGCTCTACCCTGGTCACTTTTTTTGCTGTCTTTCTTGCCTGCTTCTGTACTTTTGGAACCCTGGATCTTGAGATCTAGCAAGCTGATTTACCCTTCCTGGAGACTTGGATCTGGAACTATCCCACCCACGGCCTGGTCTGTCCTGCCTGAGGAGTCTATCATACATTCTATATTGTGATATCTAGTCAGTCCCAGGGCCTTGCTGTCCTTATGCCCCAACAATTTTCTTGCCATTAACCTTGCTAATCTATACCTTCTGGACAACTGGACCTTCCCACCTTCATAGCCAATATCTGCATATTCTTCCTCCACTCTCTTATCTGAGATTTCTAGCTCTGAGTAAATAAAACAATTCTGCCATTGATGCTGGAAAGGGTGTATGTCAATTAACTCCCCTAAGGGTTCACTTACCATCACTGTGGCTTCCCAAACCAAACACCCATCCTTGGCCACCATTCTCCCATATATATTCTCTCCCTGTTAGAATGAGTCTTCCTTGAAGGTAAATCATTTTTCTATATCTATTGCTAGAACTCAACAAAGTATTTGGCACATAGTAAGTGCTTAATAAAAAGGTTTTTTTAATATTTATCCAGGAATAAGGGAATCTTAAATGTATAGAGTTCTATCCTAGCCTAGCCCCAAAAGCTCTTAGCCATTAGCTAATTAACTCTCACTGAGATCATCTGAAGTGGCTGGGAAGCCAGTGTTTCAAACAGAGGCCTGTTAAAAAGAAAATGGAGGAAGAACTGAAGAAAGTTGTAATTTTCCTGAGGTCATTCAGTGAATGTGGTGACTGAGACTGTAGTAGAACCCAGACATTTGAATTCACGTTCCATCTCTGGAAAACAATAGAGCTTCCTTGTCCCTTTAACCCCCACTAAGAATGAAAGGTTCCCTTAAGAGAGCTCACATCCCATAAACCTATTTGTTAAGTGCCCAGTTGTCCAAACATGTCTCCAGCTGTGAGTCACTGGGGGATCACACATTTGTGGGATGAGTCATCCTTTATAAACTCCCCTTCATGGAAAATGTCATCCTCCATCCTGATGACACATCAGGTATTGATTGGGTTGATTCATCAGCGAGGGGAATGATTAATTTGCTTAATCTCAATGTGAGCAGGAGTATTGCTGGTCTCACAGAACTCTTGCCGTGAGCCAAATGTCCCAATGCTGAAATATGTGTGGGCTGAAGGGTATGTGTGTGTGTGTGTGTGGGGAGTGTGGGGAGCGGGGAGAAATGGAGCAGGGAGTGAGGGGGATAGTACATTTGACAATGAGCAGCTGTGGTGTCCTTCCAATTTGCTTGAGTCACCTGGTCATTGACAGAAACTGTAGGCCTACTGCAAGGCTTACTGCTGTGATTACTGCAGAATCCTCAAAGTCCTCTAAAATCTAGATAGTGGTTTTGGTATTCACTACAATTCTTCAGGAGTCCATGAAATCACAGAATATCAGCATCTGAAAGGACAATAAAGTCAATCTAGTCCAACCTATATCCATACCTCCTCAGTAGTTCTCAGCAAATGATTTTGTTTGTATGTCTATCTTTTGTACCAGTCATATTCCTCTACAAATTAGGATGTGGTCTTTGAGAACTGCAAGGGCTAAACCATCATTCACTTCATGATAAGCCCCTCCAAACTTAACTAGGCTGATTTAGGTTTAGAGTTGGAAGGGCCTTTTGAGGCCATCTAGCTTCATTTTATAGATGAAGAAACCAAGACCTGTAGATGGTAAGTGACTCACCTAGGATCCCATAGGTAGTGAGTGGCACAGGTAGGATTCAAATCCAGGACTTCTGAATCCATAGCTAGTAATCTTGCTGCTTCATTTGCTACTTGGAGAGAGACATACATTCCGTTACTGGGCCTATACTTGAACATTTTATAGCTTGGTAGGACCTGCTAGAAGTTATTCTCTACTGAGCTAACCTTTGGGAATTTAAGATCATGTAAGATCATCTATCATTTCTATGTCCTAATGAGGTATCAGAGCAAGAAGAGCACAGGAAACTAATCAGGTCCTTCAAATTCAGTTCCTCTCTGGGTCCTCAGTGACCTCAGGGCTAAGGCACTGAGGATCCAGCCTCCTCCAACAACAGAGCCAGGCTCCACTTACTTTTGTTTAGGGTCTTTAACTCCTCTTTGTGCAGGATCAGGATGAGGAAGTGATAAATGAGATGATGATCAGCTAACAAGGATTCAATAAAAGAAAGGAAAAGGTTGTTTTCAATAAATGTGCCATGTCCCTTGCATAACCAGCACTCTCTGTGGGTACAGAGAGATGCTTCCCATTGGGCCTACTCAAGATGCAGGACAGGGGTTGGGCAGGCAGATGACACTTGCATCCTGGAAAATGAAAGACAGAGACAAATGGTTCTATCAGTGGCAAAAAACTTTGTGCATGTGTTTTAATTAAATTTTCCATTATAATATTTTCCTCAAAGAAGCATAAACACCAGAATACAAAATTGATATTTAAATGTGTCGTCCTTCTAGTTTGTAGTAGTGATCTGTTTAATCTGTATGAATAGTTCCTGCTGCCCCTTTAACAATACATTTATATAGCATTATAACTATATAGCATTTATATATATATATATATACATATATAGCTATATAGCATTATATGCAAAGTGGTAAATGATATGTATATAATTATGTATATGTATATGTATCTATGCCTGGGCTTATAGATATAGGAATATACACAATGCACATTGTGTACATATATATACCCATATACAGATGCATACACATGTAAATCTATGTGTATGTATAAATGCAACATGTACACATATGCAAACATATATATGTATGTTTAGCAGCAAGCATCCTAGCATACTCAGGACGTCTGCTAGCACAGGTTCTTAGATCTGCTTTTCTAAAGGAAAGCAACTCAAAAAGGGTTAACAATCTTACTTTAATCAAACGTGTATCATTTACCTAGTTTAAGGCAAAAAGTCAGCACCCTGAACTTCAGAGAGTACAAGCAGAAGTTATGAGCAGACAAAAAATACAGACAGAGAAAATAACAGAATTCAACAGATAGGGCTTCTGGCTGTCTGACCATCACATACATATAGTTAGTTACCAGAGAGAGAAGCACCAACATCTGGGTTTTCAAAGCCAGGGGCCTAAATGGCTGCCCAGAGTCTCATTTGGCCAAATCACACAACTCTTCCCAAAGTGAGCCCCAAGCCAAAACCTTGCCTCAGAGGTATATATAGCCTTTTCCTTGCCCCAGTTGACTACAAAGTAACAAAAGTTGTGCCTTCCTGAAAAACAAGTCTCCCACCACAGATTCCATGTGACCACATTCAGCCTATTAGGGGGCAAAGTATATTTTCAAATCAGGGAAGGTCCTTAAATTAACTTAGGCTCAGTAACAGACAAGGAAGATCTTCAAATTCCAATTACCATTACAGTATGCATGTATGTATGTAAACTCACAGAATCCCTGTGAGGTGGTTGCCATTTATCCCCATTTTACATATGGGGAAACCAAGGCACAGAGAGATTCTGCTTTGTCCATGGTCATATAACGGGTGATATTGCAATGTAGACTGACAGATTCCAAGTATGTTATTCTATTCATCACATCACACTGTCTCTCCTATTTTCTCTAGCTGAAATGAAAGTACCCAGGCTTCATTTTTTTCTGATGCCAAATGGTAGAATCATCCAAGGTGAGTGGCATCCAGGCTTCAAAGTCTAGGCACACAAGGGGCACGTCAAGGACTTTGGTAACTCACCTTAACTTTAGAACTCCTTTCTCTTGTCAGAAGGTGTCACAACCCTCGATGCTGCTCTTGTTGGTGTTAATTATTTCCTTTTCATTTCCAGCTGGCACAGTGCTTTAGCACCTTAAGTTGCTCAATTTGATCCCTGTGCTCAGGAACAAGGTAATTAAGGAAGCCACAATTTAAGCAAACGGATTTGCCCGTGACTTGTTGCAAGTCTTCAGACAGTGTTCCATCCTAAATCATTTGATAATGTAAGAAGCTCAGTGCAGTTCTCTACTTGACTGAGGGTTAGTTCATCAGGTCACAAATCAGTAATTGATTCTCAGTGTGTCTCGGCTGGTTTTATTACGGTAATGAGGACCATCTTTTTTTTCATCTCTCCTAATATGTTACCCAAACCATCAACTTCTCGGTTTGGTGTCAGGATGACTTTGACAGGTTGTTAGCAGGTATATGATGTACGGAACATCACAGAGATGTCTCAAACTGTGTTGCTGTGTACCTTAGAGAGCCTTAGGTGGTCTCAAAAATGAGTGAAAGCACTTGCAAGCAAAAAGTTACAGCTGCAATTGGAAAGACGCCTATGGTTTTGATGTCCTAATGAAGAAGTTGTTTGTATCAGCCTGG
This sequence comes from Gymnobelideus leadbeateri, assembly GCA_011680675.1. Lineage (NCBI taxonomy): Eukaryota > Metazoa > Chordata > Mammalia > Diprotodontia > Petauridae > Gymnobelideus > Gymnobelideus leadbeateri. Next base: position 246,598 of record WOXC01002175.1, on the reverse strand, counting down.
GCCCTTGATCACTCACAGGGCAGATTTCCCAGAGCTGGGTGGCACCTGCTTGCAACTGCCATAGTCTTAAACAGGAGAGAAAAAAGATGAAGAACCAAGGTGAGTTTTTGTCAAGGAAGTTTTTGCTATTCTTTTTTTTTCCTTCCCCACATTAAACAGCATTTGCAGGAGAGAGAAGAGAATCACAACATCTCAGAGCTAGAAGTGGCTGTAAAGGGCTCCTGTTATAGTGAAAAGCATGCTAGATTTGGAACCAATTCAAATCATAGTGCAGACAGTTTCCTATGTGACCTAGGGAAAATCTTTTAACCAGTCTGGGTCTCAATTTTCTCATCTGCAAAATGAGGGTGTTGGACTAAGATAACTTGTAATGTCCCTTCCAGTGTGGACAACTCTATGATCTTCTGATGCTAACTGACATTTATATTGTACTTTAACAGTTATAAAGAACTTTACACACATTATCGCATGTGAAATTAAAAATAATCGTATGCCCAAAGGGCTATAAATAATTTCATACACTTTGAACCAGCAGTACCACTTCTAGGGTTATATCACAAAGAGATCATAGAAGTGGGAGGAAGACCCATATGTACAAAAATATTTATAGCAGCTCTTTTCATGGTTGCAAAGAACTGGAAATTAGGGGGTGCCCATCAATTGGGGAATGGCTGAACAAGTTGTGGTATATGCATGTAATGGAATACTTTTGTGCTATAAGAAATGAGAAGCAGATGGACTTCATATTTACCTGGAGAGGCTTATACAAACTGATGCTGAGTGAGAAGAGTAGAACCAGGAGAAATTTGTATACAATCACAGATACAACATATGTGTGATGACCAACTATGACAGACTGGACTCTTCTCAGCAATGCAGTGATATAAGTCAATCCCGAAAGACTCATAATGGAGACAGATGTCTACATCCAGAGAAAGAACTAGAAAGAACTGAGTTTGAATCCTGATGGAAGCAAACTACTTGATCTTTTTATTATTTGGTTTTATTTCCTCTTTTCAATTTTTCATTCTATCTAGTACAATCCTCCTTTGTAACCTGACTAATGTCTAATGAGAAAGTATTTGCACATCCTATACTGGATTGTATGCCATCGTAGGGGGTGGGGTGGGAGGGAAAGAAAATTTGAAACTCAAGGAATTATGGAATTGAATCTTGTAAACTAAAAGTAAACAAACAAATTAATAAAGACAAAAAGAAAAAATAAAAATAATTGTATGAGATATGTGCTATTATCAACCACTTTTTACAGAAAGGAAACCTTAGACACAGAGGTTCAGTGACTTACACAGAGTCACCTCAGTAGTTATTATCAGAGACAAGATTTGATTCCGGGTCTTTTTGACAGAAATTTAACATGCTGCCTCTATATGATTAATTAGCTCAGGAGCCCAAGAGCTCTTGACCAGGGGTTCAACAAACTCCCAAGGGGTGGGTGAACTTGAATGGGAAACATGCATCTTTATTGCAATATAATTGTTCTTCTTTGTAATTTTCTATGTATTTATAGATAAATGCATTCTCCTGAAAGGGAGCCCGTGTTGTTTGTCCTTCATCTTTAAAGAGGACAGAAGACATGATGGGGTGATGTCTTGACTTGTGAATGTATTGGATTTTAAGTGAGGCAGAGCTGCACAAGCTGTCAGCTTAATTCTCTCTTCCAGAGTCATTAAAGTTCAGTGGTAAGAAGACAAAAGTCAAGACAACTGGTGATGGCCAGTGGATTTGGTGGATGACCTTGACATCTTCAGTGTCTGACCAAGCTCTAAGAACTCCACAGAGTCTGCTTCAGCTGCCTTCGTGACTGTTGGAACAAATTGTTCTCATCTGTCCATTGGTGTCGGGGAACGTCTTCACATGCTTGGGGTAGGCATTCGAGTAACTCACCATGGGTTTGAGGCCCATTGGTTACTCTTGATCTAGTCTTGCTCATCTGCCAAGAGTGTTTTACCAGGGTGTGGTCACTGCACATGCTACAGCTTCTTGAGAGGAGAGTTGGATGAGAGGTGGGCACCAAAGGTAGATGGGTGCCCTGAAAAGGGCTCAGCAGACCTCACACAGAGTGGCAAGTCTTTCCTGAACACCCCATACAAGGTGCCATAGACTTTACCAGACTGCCAAAGATATCAATGACACAAAGGCTTAAGTAAGAACCATTTCTCTAGTCTTACTCCTTTTTTAGAGTCATTTGGAGTCATCAACCTGAGGAGAAGTTACTTGCTCAAGGTCACCAGCAGCATCACCACAACTAGGATGAGAGTCTTGACTCCACTGCCTACAATTCATTTGGAAATCACTCTCTAAGGACTTTTTTGTATTTGTTTTCTTTGTTTTTTTAATTTTGAAAAGGGAGAACAAATAACAAGAGGGTAATGAAAGAAATGTTTATTTGATGAATTCAGTACTTAACTCCCACTATTTCCAGTTAAGACACCAAAGGATGAGAATTATTTAAAAAAGGAAAGCTAAGGAGAGAAACAAAAGGCTTCGCTTCCTTCATCAGTAGAAATAATCAACTTGTTTCCTTGAAATTTAGTGTGCATTGTTATCCAACACATGCTTTTTCTCCCCACTTTTCTCCAGATTTTTGAGTGTTTGAGGGTTAAAGATTATGTTCCTAGGATATACTACTCTTCAGGAGTATGTGGAAGTTTGAGTCTGAGTTCAGGCAACTAGGTGTGTTGTAATCTTTCTCTGTGCAAGAGGACAGCCAAAATCACCAAAGGTCACAAAACCAGTAATATACAATGTACTAGATTCTATGACCCTTATTCAAGGAAAAATCTTTGAAGTCAACAGGAATTTTTCCTGTGTAAAGAACTAAAAACCTAGATCCAGTATTTACAGGCTGTGAAATAAAGTATTTTTATGAACTTTGTCAGAAAGAATCAGATTTCACTCAGAACCAAAATAACAAACCAGTAGGGTAATTCCTGTTGAAATCAGAGGCAGCATGGCCCAATAATAGACCAAGAAGTCCAGGGTGGAGTGTTGGAATTTTGATGGTCTCCTTTACTATATAATGGCAAGGGTGTGGAAATGTGGTAGTGGGGGCAGCCAGGTGGGGTTGTGGTGATGGTACAGAAGGTAGAAATCAAAATTACTAATTATTCAGGCCATAGACAATAATCTTTAGAGCTTTGTCACAAAATGTGTCCAATTTTTACTTGTGGATTTTTAGATTTTTGTTTTCTTCTCACTCTAAACTTGAGGTGGAGGGGGAAAAATATGCAACAAACCTGAGACAGCTGAGGGAGGCTGTTGCCTCACAGAAGTATTGGGTGTCATCATTAGATGATGGTTATTAACTCCAATGCGTCAGAGGAACATCGAGACTTTGTGATTTATCCCATATTTGCAGCCTGAGATTATGAAAAGCTTTTATCAACACCAAAAATAATATTTAGCAAGCCCCATCGATTCTTCTTTAAATAAAGTACCTATTTTAGGTGACGTCGGCAATTTTATTCATAGGATTAATTTCATCCCACAAAGTGCTGTGCAATGTCTGACAAAAGATCTTTTTATAAATTCAACACTGCAAAATAAGTCATAATCCCATCTGCTCCTTTCATTTTCTCTACTATATAGAAGAAATTCAGCAAATGCAAGGTCTCCTGCAGACCGAGACAGGTGGAGCAGATATTAATAAATCACCGGTAAATATATAGATGAAGACGACAGTGGCTATAAGAAATCAAATCATCATGCTTGTTCTGAGTCTTTAAATGAATCTAACATTTGCGATACTTCCAACGTGAAAGCTTCTATATTGATGATAACACACATTTCAAGGCTCCATTAGGTTTAATGAGATCCTGACCAATAGAATCATAGGATACTGAGGTCTTAGATTTAAATCTCTATTTAGAGGCCATTTTTGCAAATGAGGATTATAAGTCCAGGAGAGACAAAGTAACTCACCTGTGGTCATGTAGGTAAGGTATTGATAAGAAGATAGCACAGGACAGGGCAAACAGCAGTCAGGGGACCTGTGCTTTTATCTGAACTCTGGCACTAACAAACTGGGAGACACTGGAAAAACCATCCTCTCTCAACTTTGGATTCCCCCTCTATCAAATGGCCAAGTTGGACTAGAATCTAGTTCTCAAAGTGTGGTCTGGTGACTTCTGGGTTCCGTCGGACCATTTCAACGGGTCTGAGAGGTCAAAATGGTTTTCATAATAATGTTAAGATGTTTTACTTTCTAATATGGCAAAGGTTGATAGATATAACCATATAAAGCTCTTTGGGAGTCCTCACTACTCTTTAATCGTGGAAAGGGAGACCAAAGAAATAGAGAACAATTAGATTCGATGATGTCTGTGAAATTCTTTCCAGTTCTGAAAATTTTGGAATTTTATTTTTAAATCAGCAAAGGCGGGTAGGTAAGTTGGACAATACCCCTAAGAGAGAATATTTCAAATAATATGGGCACAGGCTAGAATACTGTTGAGGATTCCTTAGTGTCTGTCACCAAATCATTTCAGAAGGACCATGATAACTCAGGATACACTTTATATCAAGTCCTTATCATCCTATTCTTTAACAGAGATAGCATGGCATTGGGGCTGCAGAGCTGGCCTTGAAACCAGGAGCATCTGGGTTCAAGTAAGGTCTTTGACATATATTAGATGCATGGCTTAAATTCATAGTGCCTTAGGTGACTAAGACTATAAATTGCAGAGAAAGTGCCAATCTACATTGGTAGAAGGAGTTGACTTACCTGGGAATTCCCTATGCCAATAAAATCTCAGATCCAGCGTAGGCCCTCTTGCTAGCCTCCGGGGGGGCTATGTCTGACCAATGGTGTAAAGTAAGTTCTTCCTGGTAGGTATTTCAGTCAGTGGCTGAAAAGGAACAAACTTTTCTTAAAAACAATTAAGCAAGCTATCCCCTAACGTTCCTTCACCTTAAATATAACAAACTGTGGTATGCATCCTGAATTAAGCAAGGTGTCAATTTGTCAACTCTCAATTGAACTTTGGCAAAAAGAAAATCCCAATATAACATATGCAGAAGTATTTTGCTGCTTTCTGTTTTTTAATTTTTAAAAATTTTCCTGGCACTCTTATCTGTTCTGAGGGAAGAGTGTTGGTCTGACTTTCAGATGTTATAGGCACTTGGGTGAAAAAGTTTGTGCTGTTGCTGTCATCTAAGAAGCTGAAGGAATTTGAGGGAATCCCTGAGTACACACACACACACACACACACACACACACACACACACACACACACACACACACACATTCATATCCACTGTGCAGATACAACACAACAAAATACCTTGCCCCATGAATCTATAAGATACTAGTTCACAGCTGGTATACTTACTGTTTCTGGATCCCAAAGATGCTGTCATAAATGCAGTCCATTGAGATCCTAAATGTAAATTTAAAAGACTCTTGAGATTTTCGAGATAATTTCTCTTGTGTGACTGTGGATTCTTAAAATGGCACCCATTCTTTGATTTGAGTTTTGATATTCTCTGCTTTCCTTTTGGTGAATCTATTTTCTTTTCTCTTACTGTCTCCCACACATTATACCTTACTACTTCCCGTCTTTTCTTATGTTCTGCTCTCTATCTGGAATGCACTCCTCTATGTTCTATTTCTTTTTCTTTTATTGTCTGGACTGAATTTATTTCAGTGATGTAGGAAACTTCAATTAGGAAACTTCTCCCAGTCTAGATGAGCATATGCTCTGCAGTTTATAACCTTAGAGAGTTGCTTAGGACATCAGGAAGTAACAGGACTCCCCCAAGGTCACTCAGCCAGTAGTAGGACTTGAATCTGGATCTTCTGGACTCTAAATCTTTCTCTCTTCCATTGTTTCTCTATCCACCCATCCGTCCATGCATACATGCAAACATACATAATATACATGTATGCATTCATGTACACAACACAATATACATGTATGGATATGTGTGTATATTTGTGTATACACACATACACACATGTGATACACACACAGACAGATCTATATATCAGAGAGCACTCAAAGTCCAGCCTGGTTCCTGACTTCTTCTTTTAGTACATCACCCACACTGATTTTTCTTTTACCTGACATCCTGTCAGGATGTCATCCATAGAGGCCCTACCATGCAACTTGGCACTTTGGATTATGTGAAGAGGATGACTGAAACATACACACAGCTGACTGTAAAGCAAAGAACACAAAATGCTGCTGTACTTTTGTTTATTGATTGCAAAACAAAGATTTAATCAGATAGAGCAGCAAATAATTTTAAAAACCCTCCTATAACTAAGAGATTCTCCCAGATAGGTTAAAGAGAAGACAAAATTCCTTGACAGAAACAAAATGGTATAGTAGGAAGAACACTGAATTTTGAGTCAGGCGACTCATTTTTTTTTTGCTCCTTATATTGCATATAACCTATAGCAAATCACTTAGATTCTACATAAGGTACTCTTGCCCTTATGGTAGTCACATAAAGAGATGACCCAAATTATTCCAATAATGCCATCATTGCTCAAAAACTATTTAGAATCCTTTCTTTGGAAATGCCAATGACAGTCTTTTTCTTTTGAAAATCCTCAATGGGATCAAATCTTGCACTTGGAGTAGGGGGAAGGTTAGACTGGAGTTTTGGATGTACACATTAGGTGGATGATGCCATTTTGTGTAAAAAAAAAACAACAAAATTTTGGATTGGGGAAATAATGTCACATTTATATAGAGTTTTATAGTTACAAAATCCTTCACCTCCATTTTTTCATTTATTCCTCATAATGCCAAACCCAATGTAGGGAAATGAGGCTCACAGAGTCTGTGACTTGCCCTAAGGCACAGGTCACATAAATGGCAGGACCGGGCCTAGAAGCCAAGTATTCAGATTCATGGTGCAATGCTCTGTCCACAATGTGGCTGCTTTCCACATACAGTTCATACACTGTCTCTGAAGGATATTACAAATGAGGTGTTCCAAGAAAATATGGAGCAAAGGTATCAGTCATAATTCCCGAGGTAATTACTTTGAAGAAGCTAGTACTCATCTTCCCTGAACCATCCATCCTTTTTCTACTGTATCCCCGCCACATTTGTACCCTTCTCTTTTCGTTATCCTGTATTTGTTGTCTTCCTCCACTAAATGCAAGTTCCTTGAGGGTAGGGACTTGTCTTTCTTTCTACTTGTATTTTCATTTCTAGCACTCAGTATAGTTCCTGACACATAGTAAGTGCTCAATAAATGACTGACTCTGTTTCCTCATACATAAAATGAGGGGCCCTGACTTGATAACATCAGAGGCCCCTTCTAGTTGTAAATCTATGATCTTAGATTTTTCTTGCCCAACATCTATAAATTGTGGGCAGTAATTTAAGTGAAAAAAGTCAGTCATCCCTTTAGAGTCATACCTCATGTTGTGCCCTGGGTTGTTCTCAATTTGAGTGTTATCTCCTTAAAAAGACTTTTGGGAGGTGGAAAATATATACTTCTTTCCATAAACCCCACTTCTCCCAAACCAGCTCAGGGCTGGGCACAGATGCTCAATAAATGTCTTTTAATTGTTTTATTTTATTTCTTAAATAACCTCTTCCAATTCTTAAGACATTGGTCATTTAATTAGGTTTTGTTTCTCCTTCTCAAATCTTCCAAGCTCTTATGAGACATTGAATGCCCTGAGAAGGTGATTCAATATTTAAATTCTCCTTAGTGAACTGGGTTTGCAGCTGCAGTCGAATAAACCCTCTGGTAAGCACCTGAAGCAGCCATGCTTGGTGGGGTGGAGTGCACCATTATGCCTTCTGCTCAGCACAGCCCTGTCAGCCACCATCCCTAAAAAGGCAGTGCCAGCTTCAGGAGGAACAGTTTCCATTAAATCTTCAGATCTTAAAGGGCAGTGAGAAACTTCACATTCTCCCAGCAGGAGACTAGAAACTTAGTGTAGGTGTAAATCTCTGGCAGCTGATTGTTGGAACCCACAAGATGTACCTTGTAAATAATTCACTTAGGCACAGGAAATCTGCATATGAGGATGAAATGTCATTTATAACTCATAGGATATTGGCTTGGCTGGGAACAACTTTCCAGTCCCTTCAACTCATTAAGTACCACTAAGGAAGAGGGAATATAGATGATGTAGAATAAACTCCCCACAGTGGGCCTGTGACTGGTGCAGAATAGTTAGCAATAATCAAACTGAAAATAAAATACTCTGGGTTATGCCTGCATAATCACTCAGCCCTATATCAACTAAACTGCTCCTATACGGCTAACTTTGTTATAATCTATTCCTCCAGCAGTGGGTAGGCCTGGGCCCTTCACAAGGCAGGAGGTAGGGAGGAAAGAGCAGGATCTGTAGAAAAGGTGAAGGGGCTTGGGGTAGAATCCCTAAAGAGACCAGGAGAAATGTTTGCTGTTCGGCATTTTTGTGAATTGATGCATGCATACTGGCTGCAAAGAGAATGCATAATGCACCAATTAAGACCTTATCTCTCTGAAATTCCAGGATATCATAAAGGCAACTCATAGAGAAACAAGATATTCTTTGTAATGAGCTCACTTTTTCTCTTTATTAAATATTGATTGAATAGGGACTGAAGTCGATTTCCAGATGGAATTTAGGTCTGAATCTTGGAATGTTTGGTGGTAACATTTTCATTTGTTGGTTTTTTGTTTTTTTATTTTTCAGCTTATACTTTTGGTTTGAGAATTCCAAGTAAATCTACAGTAGCTGAATCTTTTTGCTGGCTGCCTTAAAGCTAAAATTGTTTATGAGGGATTGCATGAGTTTTTGGTTCTTCTGAATGCTTGCTGGCACTGGATGACTAGTAAGGCGAGGACAAAAACAAATGGTTTAATATACCTACTGCTTAGATAACCATCCATTGAACTGAAGGAGAATTCCTAACCAAAGAAGGGATGGATATTATTATTAAAATAAAATAGACAATTTGGAATACGTAAAGTTAAAAAAAAAAACTCTTAAAGAACTAAGATCAACGTGGCTAGGATAAGAAGAGAAATGATTAATTAGCAAGTATATCTTTGCTTCAAATATTTCTGTCTGATATCCAAGCTACATAGGGAACTGACCATAGGAAATCACCTAAATAGAGACCAAGAACCAAGAGATAAGTTATAAGCAAACCATTTTCAAATGAAGAATTAAAAACTATTAGCAACCATGATTCAAATGACTAACAATAAGATAAATTCAAATTGAAAACACTGAAGATTGAACTCACAATCAACAAAATGGCAAAGACTTCAAAAGATGGAAATAGTTAATATTGGAAGATCTGTGAGAAGAAAGTCACACAAGTAAACTGTTGATGGAATTGTAATTAACCCAACCATTCTAGAAAACAATCTAGAATGATCTTAAAAAAGTCACCAAAACTGTTCATATATTTTGCTTCACAGATCATATCTCTGGGTATATCCCACAGATATTGAAGACAGAAAGAAAGGGTCTATATGAAATCTTCATAGTGATGCTTTTTACAATAGGATAAAATAAGATAAAAGAAAAAAGTGGTTCCCATCAGTTGTAGAATGGCTGAACACATTGCGTCATATGGGTTTTATGGTGTATGTGCTGCAAGACATGAAAAAACAGGAGGGATTCTGAGAAAGCTGAGAAGTCATCAATCAACCTACAAGTATTTTTTTGGTACCTACTACATTCCAGTCACTGTACTAGAGATTCAAGCATAGGGAATGAAATACTAACTACAACAAGCTGATATTCTAATGAGAGATCCATACGAATGACTATAAAGTGAAATAAGTAAAGGCTGAAGACTAATATATGACAAAAATATATGTTAGTGGGGAAAATAAAACTGAACCCAACCTAAAAGCAAGCCAAACTTTTAATAATTAGAATGTCCGACTTTAGTTCTGGAGAATATAGAAGGAAACACATTTTTTAAAAAATCCATAAAGAAATGGGGGATCAGCAGGGAGTGTGTTGACACTGTATGATACTGACACAATGTTAGCTGATTTTATTTATTTATTTATTTTAGCAAAAAGTAAAGATCATTGTATATGTTTGTGTGTGGGTGTCTATGTAAGGGGGGGTATATGTGGAAGTGACTGCTACATAAAAGCAAAAACATTCAATAAAACATTATTTACAAAGCTAGTGATTTCCCTTTGAGCCTAATTTTCTATGTGATGCCCAACCATCTAACATAGCAAAAAACAAGTATTTGCTAAGGGATGGCATTCATTACGAAGTTCCCCTTGTGGGGTGGGAGTGAATAGTAGTTAGCATTTATATAGCAATTTAAGGTTTGTGGAGGGGGAGGGGATTTTCAGCTTGTCCTGGGCAGGAGGCCTACATTCAGGGAAGGCCTCATGAAGTGGGTGCCACGTGATTTAGGCCCTAATGGAAAAAAGAAGGATTTCAACAGGTAGAGAAGAGGAGAGAGTACATTTCAGGACAGCTCAAACAAATGTGTGGAATGAGAGAATACAGATAAAACTGGAAAACAGCTGGTGTTTTAGTTTGGCTGCAATGCAGGGATCATAAAGATGAGTAGAGTCAAATAAGGCTGAAAACATTTGATCAGAGTCAGATACCACAGTGAGGCTTTTATATTTTATCCTAGATATCTTAGGTAAGATAAGGATAAGGTAAGGAACTACTGAAGGTTTTAGGGCTGAGGGAGTGTCATACTCAGACCCGTACATTAGGAAGTTTACTTTGACATCTTTTTGAAGGCTTTCAAGGAATTAAAGGCAGAAGCCTCAGGAACTAATTACCACTCAAATTTTTTCAAGTCTTTGAGAGACAAGGGAATTACTCAGAAGGGAACAAAGATGAGCTTGCAGGGCTGCAAGTCTCCCTTAAAGAGCCCCTCGGATGCCTCATTGTGGTGTAGGGATGATCATGGGGTCTTGAAGACAATGCCATCAGAGTGTAGGCTATAGCAGACCCTGCTAAGCTTTGAGCACAGGTCTAGTGACAATTGTATGTTTCTTGTCTAGGGCCAGCTTTGCCAGGTTTGGAGAGGCTCAATCATTACATTTGCTGGTGTTCAAATTTTCCAGCCACAGTAATTCATGAAATTGCTCACTGAGGTACATAAGGGTCCATATCAATGGAGGGAATACAGATGCTGAGGAAATCACTGCTTCTTGAATTATTAGAGAGTAACAGGTCAACAAAAAAGATTCATTTTTCAGAAAAGGTATACATTTAATAACTTTAAATTAGATTAGAAAAATAGTTGGAAATACAACAGAACAATTCAGATATTTGGTTTATGTGGCTTCAAACATCTGGATACATTAAAAGCTGGTTTATCCATCATTCTGCCAACTAGAGTTCTATTAATAAAAAACTTATACACAGATATGGTATGATTATAATTCATGTTCATAATGATGACCCTGAGGCACTGCAAAATTTGATGTGAGTTCTAAATAGCATCAAAGAAACGTTAAATCACATTCAGAATAGTTTCAGTGTTAAGCGCATTTTATTTTATTCTAAGTATTTGAAAATTGGTAATATAGGTATAGCATACAAAAATTCTCTATTGTTCAGACCATTGGGTCTTGCAGAAAGTTATACATATATACATATATGTATACATGCATATACACATACATACATATAATATACATGCATGTAAACATACGTAACAATGACTGATTTCCCACCTCATTTTCAACCAGATGTTGGACCATGTGCAGACACAGTCTGTTTGACTTTCCCAAGGTCACAGAAGTCAGGAATAAAACAAGGACTGAACTTTCTATCTCTTCAGCCTTTCATAGCCTAGCCTAATTCCCTCTTGCTAAAGCTTATTGACTGACCATTAGCTGAAGGCTCATAAACAAAGCATGGGTATCAATGGAAATTTATTTCTAGTCAGAGAGATGTCCACAGGAATGACACAAGGCTTGGAGCTAAGTTTAATTTAACATCTTTGTTCCTTCTCTTTCAGAGGAAGAAAAACAAACACTAAATTAAATGCTTCTATGATTAAAAAAAGGGAAAAAACTGTGAGCAATCCTGAGAATGGAGATTTTTAGAAAGGTACTTGGGAAGTTAAAAATAGAAGATGGAATGTGATGGTGTTTCCACTTAAACTGGAAAAAAGAAACCTTTGGTAATATCAGGCTTTATTCTTCCAAGGCCTGGTCTGAATTTGCCCCTTGGTGATAAATCATATACACAAGAAGGCACACAACCTTATTCGGGCCACAATAGCTGAGGCATGGTGGGAGAATAAAACTTAATATAATATAATGTTACAAAATAATGAGTTTTGGTTAACATGTTTTGGAGCCTCCAGCTTTATGGCTATAAATTATGGCAACCATAATTGTAATCACATTCTATATCAGGAGTACTTACCTATTCTCCTGATTAATAAGTCAAAAATGAAATCCTAGTGCTATGAAATGACTACTACTACTACTACTACTACTGCTACTACTACCACCACTGCTGCTGCTGCTATTACTACTACTACTGTTACTATTACTACAACTACTGCTGCTACTACTACCACCTAACATTTACATAACACTAATATTTGCTAAGTATTTTACATATATTATCTCATTTCATTTTCATAATAACCCAGTGATTAGACCTATTATCACCTACATTTTTTGTGTGAGGACCCTGAGACTGAGAGAGATTAAGTAACTTACCAAAGTGACACAGTTAAGTATCTGAGGTAGGATTTGAACTCAGTTCTTCCTGATTCCAAGTCTAGTACCACACTGCCTCATCAAAATTGGTCTAGTCTGACATAAATTGTTCTTAATATGCTTGGCTACTTCACTGCCTCTTTTATCTATTCTGTTCCTTTTGAAATAGACATTTCCTTTCAGGCCATATGCAGAGGAGCCAGCTCACTAGAGCTACTTGTTAAATTTTGAGTGTGAGCATTTACATCTCAGAAATTGAGAAACGCTACAAATCAGGGATGAATTCAGTGCTTTGTTGACTTTTTTGGACTTAAGTGATGGAGACTGTGTTAATAATGCAGATTAAACTTCAAAGTATGTCATGTGTACTTTTTCTTCCCCAGAAAGCTGGTTGTTAAACACTCACCAGCACATCCCTGGCCATATGACAATTTTTAACCCCATCCTGCCAAGCATTAATGATACTTCAAAAGTCACAATATTTTTCTTGGATTAGGATCTCTAGTTCATCCTATTTCTGGCCCATACGTCATGTATTTGCATATGTAGACATTTATGAACATCATTTTGATTCCTGGTTTTTTTCTTACTCATATTTAATGCTGTTTTTCTACTACATTGATAATATAATCATTCAACATTTTAAAAGTTATTTACATGTTATCTCATTTGATCCTCATAACAAGCCTGTGAGGTATATGATATTATTACTCCATTTTACAGATAAGGAATCTGAGCCTCGGTGACCTGATCTGGATTACACTGCTACTGAATGTCTAAGATGGAATTAGAACTCAGGTCTTTATGACTTGAAGCTGAACACTGTATCCTCTATGCCATCCAGCTACTGTAAGTAGAATCTTCATACACATTTTGGTAAACATATGTCCCCATAGTTTTCTGCCTCCCTCTTTCCTTTCATTTTAAAATATCATTTACATGAGAGGAGGGATGATGGATGGGAGGGCATCCTTGGGGGGGAGGGGAGGTTGGAAGTACCCACTATAGAAGAGGGACAGGATCAAGTAGGGAATGGACCAGGTGGGGGGTGGGATGAATGGGAGGGAATTATAAGCAGCCTTGTACAATATATCTACTATGATAATGTTTTGCATAGCTAGACATGTACAACATATACTGAATTACTTATCTCCCAAGAGGGAATGGGTGACAAGGGAGGAAGGAAATGGATCTGAAATTTGAGGTCTTAACATTAAATGTTTCAAATATATATAAATACTATTATTAATACTCTTTTGCTTGTAATTGGGAGATAAGATGTGCAGGCATTGGGACACAAAGATTCACCTTCCTCTAATGGAAAAGTCAAAGCGGGTATGGGAGAAGGTATGGGAGAGAGCATATTGGAGGAAGCGATATCTTGTGGGACTGCTCATTTGGGGCTTTTGGTGTAGGAGTTCTGACCTCCCATTCCTCCTCCTGTTCCATGCTTCAATCATCTTTGCCCCCAAAATAGGAGTCTAGTGTTGAATTTTTCTGTTTATTTTGCTTTCTTTGCCTAGGCATGTTGCTACTTAATTACTTGACTTTTGGGCTTGTTGCCACAGTAGGACTCTGCTGCCAGACAGGGGAGCTTCCTTCCCAAACATTGGGGGCTTCTCAACTGCCAGAGGTATTAGTTGGGTGCCCTCCCTGAAGCCCCCACACACTCTGGCAAGCTGGTCACACACCCCAAGACCTCCACTCCAGACCACAATCCAGATCCAAGAAAGGTAAAGCAAGAGTAGCCGGATCCCCCTACAGTTCGCAGGCCAGGAGCTGAAGCTGCAACTGAAGCTGCAAAATTGTGGCTGTGCCGCAGCTCCTCTGAAGCTTCTAGCCCCCAGGGGAAGAAGCTGACACGCTCCCAAATACTGGTCCCAAAGTCCATAGGGCACTAACCTCTCACTTTGTCCTAGACATTTATGTGTTGGTAATTCTGGAATTGTCACAGCTGCTGTTATTCTGGGGTCCCTCTAGCCGGCTAATGTTCTAGCCGCCCTGGGGCTAAAACCTCCGACTCACATGGTCCTGGGCTCCCTGTGCTGGCCACTCCTCAGTGGGAGGTTAGCTTCTCTGTGTCGTTCTGTGGGTTCTGGAGCTCCAGAGGTTGTTCAGAGTCCGCTTTTACATAATTTTGAAGTGGAGTGGGCTGGAGTGCATTGGAAGTGCTGTTTTTACTCAGCCATCTTGGCTCTGCCCTGGTCTTTCTACTTTTCTCCTGCAATCAAAAGGATACCAGAAATGTACATGAAAATTCCATAAGTTATTTTTTTATCTCCATGTGTTTAGCCCCTTCTCCGCCCAACAATACATTTCTTTATGGCATAATTTACCATGAATCTTCATAGTTTCTTATTATATTTTAGCCTCACTCCAATGTACACACAACCATTGACCCCATTTTAAATTCTTTAGATACTGTAGTGTTCAGTGACTGGCAGCTATATGACAATACCAGTATAATATCAATATTAAAAAGATAAGCTTTTGATTCAGGAGTGGGGTCATTTAAAGAGCTTTCCCAAAAAGAATCTAGTCCCTTTTCCTCCTCTTGTCCTATTTAATCCTGGACTTAATTCACTGTTCATTTTTTTCACTTTTTTTTTTTTTTTTGCTTTTTGGAGGGGGCAAGGCAGGGCAATTGGGGTTAAGTGACTTGCCCAAGGTCACACGGCTTGTAAGTGTTAAGTGTCTGAGGCTGGATTTGAACTCAGGTCCTCCTGACTCCAGGACCTGTGCTCTATTCATTGCACCAGCTAGCTGCCCCACTTCTTCACTTAAAAAAAAATATTTTATTTTCAATTCATGGAACAAAAGCATTTCATTACACAGTGTAATGAAAAAGATGATTATACATGAATCTACAAATCTTCTGTGTTACAATTTTCTATTCCCTCCAAATATTCCACAAAGTTATCAAGTAAATTTCTTCTTTCCCCTTTTTTCTTCCCTCCCCCTCCCCTAGAAATGGCTACCATTAGAGAAATAAGTATTATATATATACACATGCACACATATACATACATATATGTATATGTATATACAAACATACATACATATATATGTATGTATATGTATATGTATATATACAAACATACATACATATGTATATGTATGTATGTGTATATGTGTGCATAATCATTCCATACATACAGTGTTCATTTTCAATGTTTGCTTAGGAAATCTCTCTCACTCTCTGTCTCTTATTCTCTCTATTTCTTCATATTCTTCCCCAAATAAATGGTATGAATATTTTATTCTCTTCCAATCAAATAGTTTTATATTATATAACAGTAAATAACACAACTCCCAATGGCAGAATTCCTTCACTCTGTGTATATATTCTCTGATATATACTTTCTCTGATTTGTGTTATACTTTCAACTGAGATAAATGGGTTTCTTTGCTGCCTAACAAGTGTGTTCATTATGGAACTGGTATTTGATGGGAAGTGTAGCAGCAAGCACCCCAACATCCCCAGGGTGGCTGACAACACAGGTTCTTAGATCTGCTTTTGTAAAGGAAAGCAACTCAAAATGGGTTAAGAAGCTTACTTTAATCAAACAAACATATATCATTTAGTTCAGGGGGAAAAGGTCAGCACCCCGAACTTCAGAGTTATAGAACTTACAGATCAAACAGACAGGCTTCCAAACTGTCCACCCATTATATCAATACCAAATCACAGTTACCAGAGAGGGAAGCATCAGCATCTGGGTTTTCAAAGCTGGAGGGGCTCTCAACAACGGCTTCCCAGAGTCTCATCTGGTCAAATCACACGACACTTCTCAAAGTGAGCCCCAAAGCAGAGCCTCTCCTCAGGGATTATATAGCCTTCTCCTGGCTCAGAGAATGTAACAACCTTCTGGACCCACGGCCCAATCACAAAGTATCAAGGTGTGGGCTTTCCTGAAAAACAAGCCTCCCACCACAGGCTCCAGGTGCACTCAAGCTAAGGGCAGGGAAGATCTTTAAATTTGCATTTCCATCACAGGAAGGGACTCAAGTGTTGGATACAAAACTTGGTTCCTTCTTTCCCTACTAATAAATTTTAGCTTGAACTTGAAAACAACCCCTCAACTAACAATATTTAAGAGAACTGATAGATATAATTCTATTCTAGTACCCTCTCTTTCTGAGGACGACCAGAGTAACCAAGCTTTTGCCTTCAACCTGGCAGGAATGAAAGCCTCCTTGGATAAGTAGAGGGATGGAGATTCTAGAGATCTATTCCTATCTCCCTTCAAGTCACATAACTATACCCCCATGATACATGTTGTGGACAGTCTCACTCTATGTGTATGCATTGCACTCACACAGAATCACACACTGGGTGACTGCCTCTTTAAATTGTCCTTCCAACTATATATGATAATCTGGACAATGGGTATTCTTCATCTACTTGGTTTTCCTATGTGGATGATCATCCTAAACTCTTTTGAATGGTTTTTCATTTCATCCAGGAAGCCCTGCATTGTTCCAGAGTTTTATGCAAATAAGGACAATAGTTTCTGCAAAAGGAAGGACCTCAATAGTTATAGGGAATTGATCGTCAGCTTGGACTCTTCACTGGATCTTCTCTGTGGAAGTGGCAAATACTTTTATTGAGTATACATCTTCTTCATCTTCATATCTATATGAAATTTTATTAGACTAATATACAAATTTTATTAGACTAATGTCAAGGGCATACTTGATAAGGTACTGCTAGGCAACTGGGACTGAAGGATCTTCTACAGTAGACCACATCTTTAACATCACACAACTGACCCGAAGATATGCAGAATAGAAGTTCCTCTTGTACTTATTGATTATAACATTGAATTTTATTCGGGAGAGCACAATAAAACTCTGGAGATGCACTTCCAACACAGGTTCTCCAGGACAAACATCAGAATCACATAAGTTTTTCTGAAAGATATAGAAGACATTAGCTTGTTTGATAACTCTATTATAGTTATAATTTATTGAAAGTTGATAACCCATACGTGGTAAATGTGATACATCTCTATTTATCATCATATTTGATTAACTAAATTGCTTCATTTCCAGCTGTGCTGGATGGCAGAGTTTACTTGATTTGGAAACCAATCAAAGACTAGAAGGGTTAATCAAAGTCTTGAATTTTATATTATCTTCTTACCAATGTTAATATATAATTGTAGGTGCATTTCAATATCATGAAACTTGGGAATTTGTACAATTTATTAAAGACCTAGATCACTGCAGTAAATTCTTATTTCATATTTTGCTGTGTTTTTACAAAATAATCTCTTTGATATTAATTTCATCTTCTTTATAGCATTTGTAACTTATTGGGCAGGCAATAGCTGATAATAATAATAGCATGTATATAGCTCTTCCTTAAAGTAACCCTATAAGACACGTGCCATTATTATTTCCACTTTACAGATAAAGAAACTAAGGATGAAATAGGTTAGGTGACTTGCCCAGGGTCACATAGCTAGTTAAATATCTGAATCAGGATTCAAATTCAAATCTTTGTCATTGTAAGTTCAATGTTCTTGGTAAATCACTTAACCTTTCTCTATGTCTGTTTCCACATCTGTAAAGTGATATTGTAAAAGTGCCTACTTCCCAGGGTTATTGTGAAAATCGAATGAGATTATATACTTAAAGAGCTTTGCAAACCTTGAACTACTATGTACATGCTATTATTGTCAGCTATTGCCCACACGATGTTATAAATACCAATGTAGATGATGTAGTGTCAATGCAATATTCACAGCACCAACAGTCACTGTAAATATACCAGCAAAGTGCACTATTACAAAATATAACAGACTCTCTATAAAGAAGATAGAAGGAAAACATTTATTCAAACACCAGAAAACTGAATTCCCTAAACCAATAAGCCAATGCCATCATAATAGCAAAGAAGAAGCCACAACAGCACAGAGAGACACAGCATCATTTAGCCTTCCCACAAATCAACATTTATTCACAAATCTATCTGTCTCCCTAAGAGGCATCTGTCCTCTCAATCATGTCCTAGCTGCTCTGACTCCTACCTTCTTGTGGGCTCTGCTCCACTCTTCAGCAAACCCCTCCTACCACAGGCTTCATGTGATTACATTCAGCCTATTAGGGGGTAGAGTTTATTTTCAAAGTAGGGAAGGTCTTTAGATTCCCCTAGGCTTATTAAGGGGCAGGGAAGATCTTCAAACTCCCATTATATATGAAATTATTATAACTAATTATTGTTAATATTAACCATAGCTCCATCTGTCTTCCACTAAGTACTAAGTCATTGTGAACTATATGTAAAATAATGGGTATTAGGGGAGATTTTCTAATTTCTGTCCAAGAGGGCTTGGAGGCTGATGGCAAAAACAGCCAAGAGAGGGGGTAATCTCCTTTCCTTGTCTACATTTTGATAAATACTTTTCTACTTATTTTGGAATTAGAAGTGAGAATAAAGGATTAATTCTTAAAGGCAGTTGTAAAAAAATTAATAAAGTAGAGATAGTGCTGAACCAGTATAAAGTAATTTTGAGAGACCACAGTGCCATATCCCAGAATCAAAGACAATGGCCTAACTCACCCAGGACTACTTCTGTCAAAAACAGAATTGTGTATTTATTTGTCAAGGATTTATGTACAACTTACAAGAAGAATATCTTCTTGCTAGGGGAGAGGAGAAGAAGATACATTATTTAGATTAAAAAAAGTCCCCTGTTTTTGTGTCACAGTTTAATAGGGGGAACATGTCAAAAACACAATTAACCACAATACACAAGAACATATAAGTACATTTGAGAGTTGCTACAAAACAAAAAAAAACAAAAACAAATTTTTGACAGTGCTAGCAACTTGTGAAATGGAGGGAATCAAGACAAATTATTTTAAAAAATTGTAAGAAAAGTCTAAGAGGAATTTGAGAGAAACAGAATGAAAGTTTCTTGCAAAAAAATCCTAGAATTTTATATTGTATAAACTATATGAGGTCTCCTGGCTTCCTGGATGGGCTTTGGGATTTTTTTTTTGGTTCTCTATGGGCTTACCCTGAAGCAATTTCATTGTAAATGTGACAAACTTAGGTAAACAACAGCTACAAGGCTGTATGAGAACCTTCCAGAAATTCTTGAAAATTTTTACTTACCAAAGAGGACAGGGAATTCTAGAGGGTGATTCATGGCGTAAAGGGAGGTATAGAATTGAATTAAGTGATACTGAGGGTCTGAGGGGGATTGCATTTAAGGAATATTTGCTAATTGTTCAGTTTTTAGATTGGGGCTTAACTTCACCTAGTAATACATTTGGGCCTTATTATTTATTTAATTAATTTCATATTGGGGGAAACATACACCAGCAACTTTGGAATGGGTTTGATGAATAACATAGGTTGTGCACAGAATTATATTATTTAATTTGATGTGCTTTGAACAAATGGAAATGTTATAGGCAGGATACTGGCTAATGTCCACAGCAGGGAAGAGCAAGCAGAGAATTAATTGTGCTTCTGTTTCATTTTCATCCTCAAGGCCAATCATTTAAGTGAGTCTCTTTTTGATTTGGAGAACCATCATGTGATCAATAGAATTCAAACACACTTGAGAAAATGAATATAAATTTTTTAACTAATGGTTTTAATCAAGGCAGAAGCCCCCACTTAAATAATTAGCACTGGAAATGGAAGTGTAAATAAGGAAATATAACATCCCATGGTTAACCAATTTTTCCTGCTTTTAAAACCATAGAATCAGAACTGAAAGAGATATCAGTTACATGTAGCCTACAAAAAAACAATAGCAATGCCAACCCATGAATTCTCTCCCTTCTAGTATCTCTGACAAAAGAGTTACTCAGCTTATACTTGAAAACTTGTAGTATTGGGAAATTCATTACCCATAGAGGCAGGGCATTCCATCGTTGTTTTTTTGAAGTGTATTTTTATTTATAACTTTTGTTTGTTCATTTTTTGGATTTCCACCTGTTTCTCTTTTCCCTACTTCCTCTTAGAGAGTCATTCCTTATAACAAAGGAAAAGAGAAAAAAAAAGAGTAGAAAAAACCAGCTGACATTGAAAAAAATCTGGAATTACATGCACTATTGCATGCCCTGTGAGGCCTCTAATCTCTCCATAGGAGCAAAAGAAGTATCTTTTCAGATCTTTTCTTTGGGACCAAGTATCTTCTTCATAGTTTCAAAAACATTCTTCTTCATTTGTTTTGGTGGTTAGTTTTTCCATTTATAGTGATGTAGTTATTGTGTATATTACTTTCTTAGCTTTTCTTACTTTACTTTGCATTAGTTCATGGAAGTTTTTCTTTACTTCTCTCACATGCTTGCAATTTCTGACAATAGAGTAATATTTCGTTACATTCATGTACAATTTTTTGTTTAATCATTTCCCAGTTGGGAGAATGGCATCTACTTTGTTTTTAGTTCTTTGCTACACAAAAGTGGTAATATAAATATTTTGCTATATGTTTTCTTTTTGTCTTTGACCTTGGGGTATAATACTTGGAAGTGGAATCTCTGTGTCAAAGGATATGGACATTTTAACTACTTTATTTGCATAATTCTAAATTGCCTTTCAGAAGTTATACTAATTTACAGCTCCACCAACAATACATTTGTTTGCCTATCTTTCCACACTCCCTTGAAAATTGATTGCTCCCATCATTTGTCATCTTTGCCAATTTTCTGGTGTAGCAGAAAGCACCCTAGCATATCCAGGGTGGTTGCCAACACAGGTTCTTAGATCTGCTGTTCTAAAGGAAAGCAACTCAAAATGGGTTAACAATCTTCCTTTAATTAAACATATGTCATTTACCTAGTTCAGGGGGAAAAGGTCAGCACCCTGAAGTTCAGAGAATACAAACAAGTTACAATCAAACAATAAATACAGAGAAACATCAGCAGATAGGCTTCCAACTGTCTGACCATCACATCCATACCTAGTCAGTTACCAGAGAGGGAAGCATCAACATCTGGGTTTTCAAAGTCAGGGGGCTCAATGGCTGCCCAGAGTCTCATCTGGGCAAATCACACAACTCTTCTCAAAGTGAGCCTCAAAGCAAAACCTCACATCAGCGTATATATAGCCTTCTCCTGGATCAGAGAATATCACAACCCTCTTCACCCACTGCCCAATCACAAAGCAACAAGGTGTGGGCATTCCTGAAAAACAAGCCTCCCGCCACAGACTCCATGTGACCACATTCACCTTATTAGGGGGCAGAGTACATTTTCAAATCAAGGAAGGTTTTCAGAGTCAACTAAGCCTATCAAAGGGCCTTGGGCAGGGAAGATCTTAAGATTCCCATTCTCATAACAAATGCAAAAGCATTTCTCTTATTTTTAGTGATTTGGAGCATTATTTGATAGGCTATTGAATTTTTATCTTATTAGAAATTTTTTTTCCATAACAAGTTGAAATCCTAGCTTCTCTTTCTATTATTCTTTGTTTGGGGCCAACCAGAAGAAGAAGAATTCTTCTTCCATATGACAACCCTTCAAATATTTGAATACTGTGCAGTTATCATATCACAGAATCACAGAATTTGAGAGCGAAGTGGGATTTTCATAACTATTTGGTCCAACACACAAGTATCTCTTATCCAAGCTTACCATTAGTAAGTTCTTCAACCAGCTCTGATCCATAGGTTTGAGACCCTTCCTAAGTACTGATTGACTTCCTCAAAGTACACTTGTCAATATACTTTCTAAAATGAAACACCCAGAACTAGACCTTGATTTGGACACTAAACTGTTATTAAAGTAGCCAAGGCATGTGTTAGTTTCTTTGGGAGGGAGGGATGGCATGTCATACCACTGACATAATGATCTTGAGGTCCATTAAACCCCAAGCTTTTGCCACAAGAACTATTTTTTAGGCATCTCCCTAATCCTGTACTCATGCGTTTGATTTCTTTGGACCTCAATTATAGGACTTTACATTATCATTAAGTTTTATATTTGATTCATCTCATCATTCCATTAGACATGGACAGCTACTTTGTTCAGCCCTTATCTGTCAAATACATTGCTTAGACTCACGTTTTCCTGTTCAACCTAACACCCCCAAAGAGGCATTTCTCACCTTTTAATCTCAGGT
Organism: Gymnobelideus leadbeateri; assembly: GCA_011680675.1. Lineage (NCBI taxonomy): Eukaryota > Metazoa > Chordata > Mammalia > Diprotodontia > Petauridae > Gymnobelideus > Gymnobelideus leadbeateri. The sequence goes on along the minus strand of WOXC01002175.1, from coordinate 223,848 downwards.
TGGGTTGATAAACTAGAAGGGAATAACAGTCTGTCACCAACACTTCTGGTCATTAGCCAATTAAGATATTTTCAGTAGACACAATCTGATGTCAATTTTTGTTCCATGTCAATTCCATTGTATTAAATAAATATCACCTGTTTCTATTTAAGTCAACAAATCTTTATTAAGTCCCTTCTTTGTGCCGATTAATCTCAACTGGCAGTTCAGAATGAAATGGTGAGTACTAACATTGGATTTTTTGTCGATTCTTTTTAAGGAGAAATCTATGGCAGAACTAAATAAGTGCTGAGAAATTGCTCTATAGAATGTAATACCTTTCCTCCCACCCTCAGCTTTTCTTGTCTGAAATTTCATGAGCTTCCTTATTTTAACAGACACAAGTAGAAGCAAAATTATTTTAAGCAGAATTCCTGACCATGCCTAAGGTAATCATTTCTAAGGGCAATCCTTATTCGTTTGAATTAACTGAGGGACCAGGACAGATTTCTTTCTGTTATTAAGGGTATGGTCAGAATTCATAATATGAGACTTGAATTTTAGCTATAGAACTCATTTGGAGAATTTCACGATGACAGTATCATTGCTTGGAGTGAAGAATAAATCTTGATAGTAGTCTTTAAAATGCTAGAAACTTATCTCAGTGTGCTTAAAATTGAGTCAAATGCCTATATCCTTATAATTTCTCTACTTGGTTTTTGGATGATGGTGATGATGATGATAACAAAGATGAACATCTTTATGACATAAAAAGTGGAATACTTTTAGATGCCGTCTATATGCTCAGAATATTTTTGATGACCTATTGTAATATATTTTTTTAAACAGATGCTTTATTAACTTCTGTTTTACATCATTCATTTCCGCCAGATTTTGAGTTACAATCATTTCCCCCCCTGTTGTTCCTCTCCCAGAATAACAGTCCTGCAAGATATCACTTCCTCCAATCTGCTCTCTCCCATACCTTCTCCCATACCCCCTTTGACTTTTGCATTAGAGGAAGGTGAATCTTTGTGTCCCAATGCCTGCACATCTTATCCCCCAATTATAAGCAAAAGAGTATTAATAACAGTATTTATATATATTTGAAACATTTAATGTTAAGACCTTGAATTTCAGATCCATTTCCTTCCTCCCTTGTCACCCATTCCCTCTGGGGAGATAAGTAATTCAGTATATGTTGTACATGTCTAGCTATGCAAAACATTATCATAGTAGATATATTGTACAAGGCTGCTTATAATTCCCTCCCACTCATCCCACCCCCCACCTGGTCCATTCCCTACATGATCCTGTCCCTCTTCTATAGTGGGTACTTCCAACCTCCCCTCCCCCCAAGGATGCCCTCCCATCCATCATCCCTCCTCTCATCCCCCTTCCCCTTATTCTGCTGCAGGTTGAGATATCCCATTTAGTATGTATGTCATTCTCTCCCTGAACCAAATTCAATGAGAATGTGGTTTTGCCTTTTTGCCTTCCTATTCTCCCCCTCCCTTGCAACCACTTCCCCTGGCTTCTTCTACATGAGATAGTTTACTCTACCCTGTCTCTCCCCATCTCCTCTTGCCACTTTCCTCTCTCACCTCATAATTTCATCCCTTGAGTAGTCTCCCTTCCCAACAAATTCAACCTATGCCCTCTATCCATATATAACTGTAACCATATAAAAACACATTCACATATGTATTCATATGACCACACATTCTTCTTCCATTATTTTCATACTGAGAGAGGTTTCATCAGTCACAGTTATTGTTTTTCCATATAGGAATGTAAATAGTTCAATTTTGATAAGTTCCTTTTGATTTCTTTTCCCTGATTACCTTCTCAGGAATCTCTTGCTTCTTGTGTCTGGATGTCAAATTTTCTATTCAATTCTGGTTTTTTCCTCAAGAATGCTTGAAAGTCCTCTATTCCACTGAATGACCATATTTTCCCCTGAAACAAAATACTCAGTTTTGCTGGGTAGGTGACCCTTGGGTTCATTCCCAGTTCTTTTGCCCTCTGGAATATCATATTCCATGCCCTTCGATCCCTCAGTGTAGAAGCTGCCAGGTCCTGGGCTATTCTGATTGTGTATCCACAATATTGAAATTTTTTCTTCCTGGCTGCTTGTAGTATTTTCTCCTTGATCTAGGGATTCTGGAACCTGGCTATAATATTCCTGGGAGTTTTCTTTTTGAGATCTTTTTCAGGAGGTGATTGGTGGATTCTTTCAACCTCTATTTTGCCCTCTGGATCTAAAACATCAGGGCAATTTTTCTTGAGAATTTCTTGAAGGGTGATTTCTAGGTTCTTTCTTTGATCATGGCTTTCAGGTAGTCCAATAATTTTAAATTGTCTCTCCTGGATCTATTTTCCAGGTCAGTGGTTTTTCCCATGAGATATTTCACATTCTACTTCTTCTCTTTCTTTTGTTTGGATCTGCTTAACAACATCTTGATTTCTCATAAAGTCATTAGCTTCCATTTGCTCCAGTCTAACTCTGAAGGAATGAATCTCCTCAGTGAACTTTTGAGATTCTTTTTCCATCTGGCAAATTCGACTTTTTAAGGCATGCTTCTCCTCATTGCCCTTTTGGGCCTCCTTTGCCATTTGAGTTAGTCTATTTTTTAAGGTGTTGTTTTCCTCAGTCAGGCTGTTGACCCTCATTTCATACTTTTCCTGCATCCTTTTCATTTCTCTTTCCAATTTTTCCTCCACTTCTCTTATTTGATTTTTAAAGTCCTTCTTAAGGTCCTCTATGGCCTGCAACCGCTCATGTTTTCCCCTGGGGCTTTTGGAGCAGGACTTCTGACCTCACAGTCCTTTTCTTGCTCTATGCCCCCAAAATAGGAGTCTAGGGTTGCATTTTTCTGTTTCCTTTGCCTTGGCATGTTGCCACTTAATTACTTGACTTTTGGGTTTGTTGCCACACTATGGCTTTAAGGCCAGATAGGGGAATTTTCGTCCCGAACGTGTGGGAGGGCAACTTCTGTTTCTGGCAAGCTGTAAACCCACCCACGTCTTCCACCGCAGATCACAATCCAGATCCAGGGAGGTTAAAGCAAGAGTGATTACCCCCCAAGACTGATTGCTGGATCTCCCTACAATTAATTCGCAGGCCAGGAGCTGGAGCTGCCTCTGAAAACTACAAAATGGCGTGTCTCCTCGGTGGCTTCTAGCTCCCAGGGCAGGAAGCTGACGTGTTCCCCAAATGCTGGTCCCAAAGTCCATAGGGCACTAACCTCTTACTTTGTCCTAGGCATATCTATGTTGATAATTCTGGAATTGGCACAGCTGCTGGTGTTCTGGGGTCTCTCCAGCCAGCTGCTGGTCCTGCCACCCTGGGGCTAAAACCTCGGCTCAAGGGGACCTGGGCTCCGCTGGGCTTGGCTCCCCGCACTCTGCGTGCTTTGTGCTGCCAGCTCCCAGACAGCTGTGCTGGTCCTTCCTGCAGGGCTGCTGGGCTGTCCTCAGCGGGAGGTTAGCTTCTCTGCGTCGTTCTGTGGGTGCTGGGGCTCCAGAGGTTGTTCAGAGTCCCCTTTTACATAGTTTGGGGGGAATCTGGTGGCAGAGTGGCTTGGATGAGCTGTTTCTACTCTGCCATCTTGGCTCCGCCGCCCTAATATATATATATATATATTTTTTTTAATTTTTATTTCTTTTAATTACTGTGACTGCAGATGTTTAAAATCAGTTGCAAGTTTGGTCAGTGATTATGAGATAATCATGTAAACTTGATGGACCTCTCTGGACTTCAACAAGTCATTTTTTGTAAAATAGGGATGTGGTAACTTGTTTATTCACAAGATTTAATATATAACCTTCTTGGATCAAAAATTATTACACTTTTGCATTTATATCCTATTGGCCTATAATCTCACTGGGCACATAGAAAGTGATTTGTGAATGATTGTTGGCTCATTTACTAATTCATAGGCTGCCATATAGGAGGAAAACTTCAACAGCTATTGATAAGACTAGAGCTGGTAGCTGGGCTGATTCCTTAGCAGAAATAAGAACATCCTTCTAACCATTACATTATGGGACTAATAGCTTGATATGAGTCAGAAGTGTAATAAGCACATCCAAAAAGCTCATACAGTTTTGGGCTATATTAAATGGAGCATAGGAAGTTAAGGAGGCAGTAGTGCCATTATACTAGGCCTTGATTAGACCTCATCTGTAGTATTGTGATCAATTCTGGTCACTTCAGTTTAAGAAGGACATTGATAAACAAGAGAGTATCCAGAGGTGGGCAGCTAGCATGGTGAAAAACCTGGAGTACATGCCTTGTGAGAACTGGAGGTTGGGATATTTAGCCCAGAAAAGACTAAGGTCAGAGGGACTATTGCTATCTTTAAATTATAAATCTCCTCTCTCTCTCTCTCTCTCTCTCTCTCTCTCTCTCTCTCTCTCCCCCTCTCTCTCTCTCACTCTCCCTCTCTCTCTCTCTCTCTCTCTCTCTCTCTCTCTCTCTCTGTCTCTCTGTCTCTCTCTGTCTCTCTTCTCTCTCTCTCTCTCTCTCTCTCTCTCTCTCTCTCTCTCTCTCTCTCTCTCTCTCTTTCTCTCTCATTTATCTATCTACCTACCTTCAAGATGAGGTGGATAGAGTGGATAGAGTCAGGAAAGCTTATCTTTCTGAATTCAAATCTGGCCTCAGATACTCACTTGCTGAGTGATACTGGGCAAATCAAGTGAGCCTGTTTGCCTCCATTTTCACATCTACAAAATGATGTGGAGCAGTAAGTGGTAAACCACTCCAGTATCTTTGCCAAGAGAACCTGGAATGAGGTCATGAAGAGTTGAATATGACTGAAAAATGAATGAAAATACATTTAAGGTATTAGACTTGTCATTGAGGTATTAGACTTGTTCTGTTTGACCCCAGAGGGAAGAAACAGAAGTTATGGATGAGATTTCCAAAGAGGCAAACTTATGTTTGATGTCAGGAAGACTTCCCTACTATTAAAGTTGTATAAAAGTGAAATTAAGCAGCTCTTGAGGTTTTCTTCTCCTTGGAGGTCTTTAGGCAAGGATTAATGAACACTTGTTAGATGTGTTATTGTGGGGATTCCTTTCAGGTATGAGTTGGACTACACAGTCACTGTTGTCTTTTCCCCACTCTCAAATTCTGTGACTCTGTGTTCCTATGAATGTACAATTAGCAAAGATGTCTACTCAGAAGCAATTTGTGATTCCTTTATGGCAACTTCAGAAGCTTCTTGAGGTAGATGTAGATGTCTGAGTACAGTATATATGGTAAGTGTTTCACAACAGCTGCTCTGATGTTCAAACCAGGGGGTAGATTGCTGTTGGCCTTCTACCTATTGGGTGTGAGTTATTGCACCCCACTGAAACAGAAAGAGGAAATGAATTTTTCTTCCTTGGGCAAATGTTGGGTTTCATCTTCTCAAAATCTGTTTTCTTTAATATTTCATGCCCAATGATTCATATCTATCCATTGCTCCCTGTCTTGACATAAACTCTGATACCTTACCTATGATTCAAGCTTTGCCTCAGTTTCATTGTCTTCTTGTGCCTAGCATCTGTCTCCTGTGCCTGCTACGGGCCCTTCTTCTGTCCTGCGAATTGCTTTCTGATGTTGGTTTATGGTTCTGTTTGGCTTTGTAGCTCATGTTCCAGATTGACAAATACCTTCCTTGTTTGAATTTTTTTATATGACATGAACATGGTCCATTACTTGTAGCCAGGGAAGCTGCTAGCTCTAAAAGAAACCTGAATTTTTCTCCACTAAGAATCAAAAGGCATATCACCTGAGAAAAGGAGGGTATACGACTTGTGCCCTCTTGTGCTCCAACAATACTTGTAAACCAAAGATTTTTTTGGCTATTTGTTCATTCATCTACTTTCTAAAAACTATAGATAGAACTGGTTTTAACTAGTGAAAACTTGATTTTAGAGTTTAATAAGCCAAACCAGGAAGTCAGCCTGATATAAAAATACTGATTATTGGCCAGTAACCAGCTTACCAAGAGAGAAATAGATAACCCTGCTAATAGGGAACACCTATTGCATACTTAGAGCTGGAACCATGTGTAATAGTTAATCACCTTTATAGTATGATTTAAATGTCATTAGGAAAGCTCCCTGACCATAAATATTTTCCTTCATGTATGACTGAAATTCTACCATTAGTAATTCATTTCTTTGCATTAAGTATTATGCTCTCTTTGATCTTTTTTTAAAACTATTTTCAGTCAGTTTTCAATCATATCCAACTCTTTATGACTTCATTCCAGGTTTTCTTGGCAAAGATACTGTAGTATACTTAATATACCAATTACTTCTCCAGATCACTTTGTAGATGTGGAAATTGAGTCAAACAGGTTTATGTGACTTGCTCAGTGTCACTCAGCTAGTGAGTATCTGAGGCCAGATTTGAATTCAGACAGATAAATTTTCCCAACTTTAAGCCTGGAGTTCTATCCACTGCCCCACCCTAGCTGCCCCATATTACTAGAAAGGTTAGTGGATTAAGTCCAAAAGGCCTCTATTTCATATTAGAATCATACTTCTTTCTTTGTGAAAGGAGTAGTTGGGTAACAAAATAATGGCCGCTTGAGTAACTAAAGACTGCTAAAAGGAAGCAAGGACACAAAAAACTGATTTTCTTGATATTTCAATTTTCTTTTCCCACAACCCTGTTGACTCTTACAAGATCTCAAACTTCACTATTCAACAAGACTACCTCATAGAATCTTAGACCTGTCAAGTTGGAGAAGCAAACCAAACCAAACCAAATCAAAACCCTTGGAATAATCTACTCCAAAGCCCTATTTTCACAAATGAGATCACTGAAGCACTGCGGTAACGTGACTCATCCATGGCCATAAAGTCACATAATGATACCCTCAAGACTGCCCAAAAGTTGAGATTGTTAGTCCAGTTTCCAAAAAGAAGCTACCTTTTTCTAGCACTGATTTTAGAACTAAAAGAAGCCTGATGGATTCAAGACTATGGAACCGAACAATACGGAAGGCTTCTATTATTTGCTCATGTCTTCTTTCTTTTCTTTGTTACTAACTACTGAGTCAGAAAAAGTACTGGCTTTGGAGTCAAAGGATCTGTGTTAAGATTCTTCTCTTGAAAATAGATGTTAATGTAAGGTAGACCTTGGGTAAATCACTTAAACTCTCTGGGGTCTCAGTTTCCTCATTTGTAAATTTAAGGTGTTAGATTAGATGGTTTTTGAGGTCCCTTTACTTAATCAATTAGTCTAGTGGCTAATAACTGAAGGGGTTCCAGGAGACCAATTCACTGGATTAGATTTAATAAATATTTTTTAAGTCCTTTCTGTGTGCAGAGTACTATGCTAGGCAATGGAAGAAATGAGAATTAAAATTTGGATGTGACTGAATTGCTAACCTCAGGGAGCTTGCAATGTGATAGACTCATAAGAGAATAGCAGTTTCTTTTCTAAATATCCCCAGGACTTAGCATGGTACCTGGCACTTAGTAGGTACTTAAACATGTTTATTGACTAAGTCTAACCAAAGATAAAGTGCTACAGAGATTTTAAAAGATTATACATAAAAATAAATCATATTGATATAAACTGTACCTATTAAGCTAAACCTGTTTAATCTTACAAGAATTTGTGAGTTTGCCCACTGCAGTTTTGGTCTACGTGGGAAAAATGCAACAAAGAGAAAAAAAAGCACCATACCTGGAACATAGTAGATATTTAATAAATGCTCATTGGTTGATATCCTTGGATACTTTTTTTTTTCTGTAGGCAGAAATATTATCCAAGTAGCATCGTGGGGGCAGGAAAGACTGTATCATATCTCTGTTTATTTTGGAATTAATTAATAAAGGAAGCTCTTTCTGAATATTGCTAGAGAATCCAACATTTCTAGCTCTGTCACAGCTACTGATCCATCTCTCCTGTGTTGGCCCTTTCCTTCCACTCCCAACCAAATCACTTCATTCATCTTGTCTGTGCAAATTCAACTTTGTCCTGAAAGTGGTAGCTGTTATTTATTAAGCACTGTGAACAATTTTTTTGGTGGCGGGAGGGGTCTGATTTTCATTCCTGTTCCATATAGAGACAAAAAGGATATTTTGGGGGCAGCTAGGTGGTACAGTGAATAGAGCACCAGCCCTGGAGTCAGGAGGAACTGAGTTCAAATATGACATCAGACACTTGACACACGTACTAGCTGTGTGACTTTGGGCAAGTCACTTAACCCCAACTGCTCTTCAAAAAAAAAAGGATATTTTTTCCTTGTTTTTTGTTGTTTAGTCATGTCCAACTCTTTTTGACCCTATGGATCACAGAGTCCATGGGGTTTTCTTGGAAAGGATGCTGGAGTAGTTTGCCATTTCCTTCAGAGTATTAAGGCAAACAGAGGTTAAGTGATTTGCCCAAGGTCACATAGTGAATGTCTGAGACCTCATTTGAACTAATGTCTTCCTAATTCCAGTTCCCTATCCATTGAGCCACCTTATTGCCTCCTAGGCAAACATAGGTTAAGTGACTTGCCTAAGGTCACATACCTACTGAAACCACATTTGTACTCACTCTTCCTGACTCTAGCACTCTATATGTTCTGAGCCATCTAGCTGCTTATATTTTTACTTAGTAATACACATTCCATCTTTCCAAGTAAACAAACTAATTTTATAATAAATGTGGTCATATTATACTTTTTTGAAACTTTTAAATTAAGAATTTGATCACTACATATATTGCATATAGAATTAGTACCTTTACACTGCTTCAAAAATGTTGTATGAGAATGTGCACTGAAGTCTTTGTAAGACAAAATTTGGGGCTAAAGTCTAGGGACTTTTTTAATGTAATATAATTAAATCTTTTTTAAAAATTAACTTTGTATTTAGATGAATGTAAAACAATTCTATATAAGCATTAAGAGAAATGAATGAATGGATCTGTAATTCCCTGATGGACTCTTTAAGTTAAAAAAAATGTAGATAACTGCTTTCCCCCCCTAGACTTTATTAGTTGATTCCCTTTGCTTAAGTCAAAATTTCAGTGAGGTTCTAACATTTCTGCATCTGGATTTCAAGGATGATGCTGCCAGGTTATTTTCCATTCTTTAATAAAAGTGCTAACAGTTCTGTTCCCAGAATTATGACACAGAATGCAAGCATGAAAGCAAATGGGGCTCTTTCTGACTTACCCAAGGAAAGAACCTGAATTTTTATGGGCATATAAGCAAAATCAGACACACGTTCAAGTGTCTCACTGGGGTAGCTAGCCTCATCTATGGAAGAGGAACATGGATCCTCAAAGGATGGGCTGGAGCACAACCCCCCCCACACACACACACCCACACCCAAATGCCTACTATAATTAGAAAAAAAAAAGTCTAGAAAACTCCCTTCTTGAGAAACAGCCTAGGGCAAATGCATTAAGCAATGCACTCTGAGTAAGAAAGGCCCAGGTTTGAATTTTGCCTCCAGTTCTTACTGACTTTGTGACCCTGGGCAAGTAATTTAACCTCTTTCAGCCTCATTTTCTTCATCTGTAGAATGGGGATCATAATAGCACCTTTCTCATAGGGTTGTTTTAAGATCAAAAGATATATCTGTGAAGCATTTTGCAAATCATTAGAGTCTTTTACAAATGTGAGCTACTATTATTATTATCTTATCTTATTGTGGTCCTGCCTTCCACATAAATCAAGTTATATAGCTAATTCTTGCCCTCAGGGAGCTTACAATATTAAATACCAAAAGGCAACTTTTAGAAAAATCATTCAGGAATTGCAGGCAAAGGATTAAACATTAAAAATGCCCTTAAAATAAAATGGCCAACAATGTGTTTATAATTAAGTTATATATAATCCATGCCCTAAACAAGTTTTTAGGAGGTTAGACTAACAAAAATACAAGACAATATAGGTCAACATTAACATTATAGAAAGGAAATTCAGTTCAACAAATGTTATTAAATGCCTACTATCTGCCAGGCACTGTGCTAAGTGCTAGGAAAAATGAGATAAAAACAAGATAGTTCTACTTTCAAGAAGCTTACATTTTCCTGGGAGGATATATCATATATCCATATAAACAAGGTAATAGGAGGAAAGAGTAATGACAACAACAACAAGAAAAATGGTGAACAGAACCAGAGCAGAGACCAGAATAAAATAAGAAACTTTTTTTTTGCTTTTTTTGGAGGGCAATTGGGGTTAAGTGACTTGCCCAAGGTCACAGGGATAGTTTTTGTGTTAAGTGTCTGAGGCTGGATTTGAACTCAGGTCCTCCTTTCTCCAGGGCTGGTACTCTATTCACTATACCACCTAGCCACCCTGTAAAGTAATAGTTTAAGACACGATGGTGAGGAGGAAAAAGAGTAAAAGGCCTACCTGGAAATTGTTTCCAGCTAAGCTAAAATCCTGAGTTATAAATGACATTTAATCTTCATATATAGATTTCTTATGCCTAAGTGTAACTGATGGAGACTGGTGTTAATCTAGGGGAAAAAAATCTCTAGGAATCCATCCTTGACTTATACAGGTTAATAATTTTTATTTAATTACTTAGATAAAGCAGGGTTTTTTGCATATCAAATTTTTAGGTGAAACAAGGTTGGGAGAGATAGCAAGCATGAGACACCCTCTAGTCTAGACTAACTGGCTTTGCTATTCTTCTTAAGGGGTTCTCTATTTTCCTTCAGGTGCCCTTGTACTGGCCATCACTCACACGGGGCAGGCAGTCCCCATTCACCTATACTGTGCAGTATTTCACACTTCCTTCAAGACTTAGTTCAAGTGCTATCTTCTACCTAAAAATCTTTCCTGATTTCAAATGCTAATGGCTTTCCAAATTATATTGTACATCTACATATGTATATACAATATATACATGTATATGTGTGTATGTATGTATATATATATATATATATATATATATATATATATATGGTAAAAATAATGACAAAATCCACTGAAGAATTACTGTGATTTCTTCTACCCTACAACTGCACAAAAAGTCACCCCCCCAATATGTGTGTGCAGTTGTATACACACATACATACATATATTACTTCCCCCATAGAATGTAGCCTCCTTAGAAGCAGGAAGTGTTTATTGGTCTTTATACACTGTTCTTGACATAGCAATGACTTAGTAAATGCTTGTTGACTGACTTCCTTATCTATGCCTTCTTTGAATAGCTATATTTCTATGTAGTCCTCTTTGATAGTGATCATATTTTGTTCTGCTCAATCATTAGATACAATATAAAAGTCCTATGTCCCTCACTTAACTTTAAACAGCTTGAGGACAGGGTTACCTTATTCATCTTTGAATCTTTAGCATCCAGCATGAATGGACAGAGTGCATAGTAATGCTTAATATTTGTTTAATGCATAAATTTATTATTAACAAGGGTTTATTATCTATAAGATAATTTGGCATTCTTGCCATTCTTCACTTGTGATGAACCATTTCTAGTCTCTGCCTTTTCATTGACTCTACACCCTGCCTGAAATGATTTTCTTCCTCATCTCCATAGGTCCTGCCTGACCTCACACAATCTAGTGCTTCATATTCAGGACTGGAATGAAATGAGGCAATCATAGGATATCCAACAGTTAACAAAAAGAGGCTTAGTAGCCATAGCATGGAAGGGATACTGAATAGAGATATAGCACTGGTTCAGGTACATGTGGCTCTGTCCATCTCCATATGAAAACTCAGCTGGTCAGTAGGGTACTTTGAGTGTAATGACTTGTGAAAGCAGTCAGACATCTGGCAAGTCTGAAGAATGTGGACTGTTTGTGAACTGGTTCTTTATGACCTAGGAAATTGGGAAGCCATGCCAATGGCCAGAGCCCTAGATCCCTAGACCAAGCAAATCTGAAGGGCTCATTCCCCAGCATTTTAGTGAAATGTGAAATAATAATTACAACAATAAAACGAGCCAAACCAAGGTGATAGATATTGCCCATCATTTTCAGAATCTTTGGCTTCCTTCAAGTCTCAGCTCCAAAGATACATTCTGTAGTTGGCTGTTCTCATATCTCCAGCTGCTAGTACCTTCTTTCAGTTTACTTTTGAACTATTCTCATGTGTGTCTTGTAGATAATACTCATCTCCCTCATTAGACTGTAAGTTCCTTGAGGGTAGGGACTTTTTTACTTTTTTCTTTTTTATCTATATAATGTTTGGCACAGCGCCTCAGACACAATAAGGACTCAATAGATGTTTGTTAGTAGATTGATTTCTAGGCACTAGAGATGTGTGTGTGTGTGTGTGTGTGTGTGTGTGTGTGTGTGTCCCATAAATAAATGAATTCACTCTATGAAGCAAAAGATCTTACATGGAGCTATTCTGTGTCCATAAGTAGACTGTATCACTTCTTCCCCTCACTGCTTTAGGAAACATTTTTATAGGTTTAAGGGATATGACTCTCCTGTTGGGGTTCTCCTTATTTTGATGCTTCAATGGGATTTGGTATCTAATTAGTGTGGATGTCCCCCCTATGATAAATTCTTGTTGAGTGAATTAATAGATGAACCAGTGCAGAACATAATTCACTTGTCATACCTTTCTGCATAATTCTTGTTCATGCCCTTCCATGTCTAAAGAACTAAAAAATTTGAAAGTCCCTTGAGTTAAAGCCCTGTGGTTATTATTTCTTCTTAACTCTATTTGTGGCTGCCATATTTTTATTTGTTTATTTTGATGTTTTGGAATTTTGAACTAGGGCTGACCCTTGAGAGTTTCTGAGAGAAGGAAAAAAAATTAAGAATTCCAGTGGCTGAACTGGTTCTAAAGCATTAGCTAATAGAATTAGTTTAAGGGCAATTATAATAACCCTAAGTATTATGCAGTTAAATGCAATTTGCATAATCCCAGAATGCAACATGTTAAAGCTTTCAGAATAAAAATTAATAATAAGATCAGCATTTTTTTTAAGATTTCCCCTAAAAATCTTATTGGTGTGGCTTTGTACGAATAGGTCCCCATGAGTAAATTATGATCAAAATTCAAAGCCAACATAAATTAAATGTGTTTTTTTCCTGCTTTGGTATACATGACTTTCCATTAAGCTAGCTCCATATAATATACCTTGGATATGTTCAAGAAAGCCCTGTAAATTATAGCAAGTATTTAAAATGGTAAGTAGACATTGGAAAAGGCCACATTAGGATTAATGAATGAAGGGCTTGATACTAAAAATGCACTTGTAAATAAATAACATGAAAAGTAAAGATGACACATTGTTGGGTTAGAGTTACAAGTAGAGGATGATAATAAATTAGAGAGTGACAGCAAATTGCTCACAACGCTTCAAATTCTGGGTGCGAGTCTAATTTTTCTATCTAGGAAAACAAGAACAAAACACCCTCTTGGGTTTTATACATTCTGTGTTACTTCTGGCCTATCTCTTCATTGGCTAGTCTGCTATTGTGGCGCTCTGTCTTTCAGATTAGGGCAGTAACTGAGGTTTTAGTCTTGACTGGTCTATTTATGATATGTAGTAGAGCATTCAAGAGGGGCTACTTAAGGCCAATCTAGTTTAAGTGAAGGGGTCCTCTGACAAATGTTTCAACAACCTACTCTCTGGGTGGAAAAAAGTATATGCAGCACATTTTTAAGTTTTTAACATTTAACACACTAAGTTTTTTTAAAACATTTTTTTCTATCATTTTCTTAAATCTAGACTATCAATAAATCAAGCCCTGATTTGTAGGGTTTGCTAATTACAGCATGTAAATACTCACACTAAAAATTTAGCAAGTGATTGTAGTCATGCCGACCCCAGCACACTTCTGACTGAGACTCTGACTGAGGCTACATGTTTCCCTAGATACATTAAGCCTAGATGTATTCTGTTGAAATGAGTACTGGATGAGGAAGTACTGGACCTAAGTTATGTCTTCATTTCTTCTCCTAACTACTTTTGTGATCTTGGGTAAGACATTCTTTTCTGGACTTATCTTTTCTTTAAAGATAGTTTCTCAGGTCCTGTCCAGTTCCATTATTCTATGACTCCATACCTCTCCTGTCAAATGCTGGAGTATTTTTAGTGGACGCCTCCACTGATGGGGCACAGGATGGGTAATATTTAGTTCCTAGCACTTTCATCAGTTGGAACTCAAAATGAGGTCATGGTAGGAGATTCCTGGAGCCAATCAGGGGATAGTCACATTTTGCTTTTGACTATTGAGTTTCAGTGAAAGACTCAGAAAAGTAATCTCTAGCTTGGAGAGAGGACAAAAAGAAAGCAGTGAGTTTTAGGGCTGTCACTTTAAAATATGGGTGGTTTTGACACAATATAGTGGGAACCTCTTGGAACCACATCCCAGGCATATTTTACAGTTACAGCAGGAACTTTAATTAAGGCTCTCTTTTGGCATGTGAACTTAGAGGTTTATAATACTCTTTCTCCTTAAATTATATATACATATGTATAAATATGCATATGTCATATGATGAAAGAGAGATTTCTTTCCAAGTTCTTTCCCCACAAGTTTTCAGAGCTCCAATTATGTGTTTGGAATACCTGTCTGATCCCTCATGTGGGAAAAGTGAGCCTTATAATGGGACCTACTAGATAGATTTTCTGATCAGGCCCCTCAGCCCCTCCATTCAGTAAATAGTAAAATAATCAGAACTATAAAATATATAAATTATCACAGGAAGAGAGACTAGACTTGTGATTTCATTGATATAGGAACTTTCTAATGAAGAAACTATTAATAAATATAATAAACTGTCAATAATAAATAAATAATAAAAATGAACTCTCAATACAGGTCAGTGCCTTCTAAGCAATTTCTAGTCTTAGAGAGTTTCCAGGAGGCATTGAGAAGTTAAGTGACTTGCCTAGGGTCACATATCTGTATGTGCCAGAAGTGAGACTTGAACTCAGGTGCTTCTGACTCCAAAGGCAGTTCTCCATCCATTACACTACAACATCAGATTATTGCAGATAAGAATAATATAGGTAGATGGAAAGTCGATAATGCTATGTTAATAATCAATAGTGAGCCTTAAGCTATGAGCATTTTAATTTTAAGTGTGAAATTATGACATTTGATCTTCTTTAGGGTTAACTCCAAGGACTTATTGGGCCATTTTACTTCTTCACTGCTCTGCTGTTTTATGGAGCGATGGCCATGCTCTTCTTCTTTCTAACTTCAGTTTCTGGAATGTTGTGACTCATAGTTATCCTAAATTCTTCTGACCGCTTGTCTCTTTAGCTTAATTTCTTTGTCTTTTCTTCATTAACTACTGACAATATCTTGTGTGAAGAGGGAGGTGATACAGGAAGTAAAAAGTAAAAGCAGACTTAAAATCCCAATATTTGGATTCCAAGACTGTTGCCCTATCCATCTTTTCCTAGAACATATACATCATCATCATCACCAATAATTATTCATTTGGACTACTAATCCAATCATATAGCTTTGTTCTGGTGGACATTTAAAAATTATAAAATGAAAAATTGGATTTAATTTACTCTAAGTTTCCTTCCAGTCCTCAATCTACAAAGATATGAATCTGAGAACCTAGCCTATAGATAAATCCCAGATCTTTATTTCTAGAAATGATCTCTACCATTCTTCAGTCCTAGCTTTATAGAGTGGCATTATACTGCATCTTCTGTTACTATGTAAAACTTATAAGATTATAATATAACCACCCTACCTCTACAAAAAAGTCTGTTCCCCTTCTTTTTCATTCTAATCCTAGCACAGGCTTACTCTGTGTCCAATACAAGTTGACTTTTAATAAACCTTACTTTTCTTTGGCTGAGAAGATTTGAGTCAAATTCATTTGGCAGGACCTGGCATGTTGGTATTTTGGGGCCTCCAGAGCAACCCTAACTCTCTTTATGGATAACCTCTTCAGATGTCCCACATGGGGTACTAGAACCAAGTATAGCCCTTCAGAACTCTCTATGTTGCCTTTGAAACAAGTCAAAGAACAAAGAATGCCATTACAGCTATGTTGATCCTTTGAATGAAAGTAATATACTCTTTGTAAAACCAAAATTTATATCATAATACATACATTCGTGGTATATGGCAAATGTCTAACAACTGGCTCTCCATGGAGAAAAATGTATGCAGGACACACTTTTAAGTTTAATATGTATTACTAATATTTTCCCCATCACTTTCTTAAGTCTAAGCAATCAACAAAATAATAAATTAAGTCCTGTTTTATGACATTTGTCAACTTCTAAGGTGCAAATGCTTACACTGATAATTTAACAGTTGTCTCTTGAAATCCAGTATGAGCAGGCTCCAGCTTACTCCTGCTCTGTAATGACATTTTTAGTATAAACAGAGAAAAACATTAAAGTATTAACATTTTGTTGCCCATTGTTGTTGTCACGTTGGTGACATCATTATCATTCTATCTATGATGTTGCTGACATCATAGAATTCTATCTTTTATTTTAGGTCATGAGCCATGTGCATTGTAATGTTGATGAAAATGATCTTGTCCTACTGATCAGGGGAAAATGCAATGGAATAGACTGGACTGAGTACAGGACCTGGAATCAGAAGAACTAGGTTCATATCCTAATTGACACAAATCGGTCATGGTCACATGTCCATAACTACATTCACCCATGTTTGCACTTTCAAGCTTAAATTAACAAAATATTCCCTGATCTTCCTGGGACTGATGCGCTAAACATATATATTTTTTCCATTTAAGCAGGTATCTGTGCTGAATAATTAGGCAGGATATGCCAAGCATTTCCCTTAACCTTCCATGCCATATTTATTTTTTCCCAATTGGATAAGTCACTTTATCTTATTCAACCCCAGTCTTCTCATCTGCACAATGGAAACTGTAGCACTTATGCATCTGATTTTGTATTTCAAAAACTGTAAAATACTATACAAAGATGAGCAGGTAGTGAGTGGTCTTACATGTGTTATCTCTGAGACTTCCTAGTGTCGGTTATTATATAATTAGGGGAAATCACAGAGTGCTGAGTAATTGCATCTATCTCAAAGTACTGAAAGAACAGACAAATGTGAGCTAGTGTCAGGGATTTTTCAAAGATTGTGGCAAATGGGGAAAAGAGACAGAGTACTGGAAAGGGCAGGTAACCCAATTTTCAAAAATAGAGAATGAAGTTTAGAAATTCTAGATGAGTGAACTTGGCAGTATTTGGCAATATTCCAGTTTAGATCATTAAAGAACATCTAGAAAAGAAAACAGTAATTACTAAGAACCAGCATTTCTTCAAAAGAGAAACAAGTGATTCTAGAATAACCTCATTTCTTTTTTTGGAAGTATTGCTTCTACTATGCTAAGTAGACAGGTCAGGGGGATGTTGGAGACAAAGTTTGCCTAGATTTCAGAAAATATTTAGCAACTACAATGTTATTCTTGTGGATAAGATGGAAGGATTTGAGCTAATTGATCATACATTCGGATGGATTTAGGATTGGTTAAATACCTGGACCCAAAGAACATGCATTAATGAATGGTATGATGTCAGTTTCCAGAGAGATTTCTATGGGAGTGCTCCAGGGATCTGTTCTGGGTTTTCTGTTATTTAACATTTTGATTAATGACTTCAATGATGGCATTAATAAAGGTAACCTTTTTTTTTAAGTCCTTCTGGGCTGTTAGGAACATTAGGTTTGGGGTAGGGGATTGGAACATTTGTAATATCAACAAGGAAATCCCCAAATTACATAGAGTTCCCAAATTAGGCCTCCCTAGGGAATCATAGAAACAAACAACAGCTAGTTGTTGGTGATCGCCTTAATAATTTGAACAGGGATGTATGTCCAGGATCCCCATGAGAGATATCAAGTCTTTGAGCACAACTGCATTGCATTTGTTTGCTCCTGTCCACTGATTTTTGTGAACCTAGATACTGATCCACACGCACATCTTTTGTGTAAGTAGGCCTATCCATAAAAGTTCAACTCAGTCTCCTTTGCCCTTCACAATTAAATAAATGTCCATAGTTACATAGACCCATGTTTGCCAATTTGCAGTTTAAGTTAACAAAATGGTCCCTCATCCCTTTGGGACTGAAGTGCTAAACATATTTTTCCATTTAAGCAGGTATTTGTGCTGAATTATTAGGAAGGATGTGCTAAACATTTCTTTCACCTTCTGCATCACCTTCATTTTGTCCCCAATTGAACTAGGCTCTTATCTGTCTCATTTGGGAACTGGGTAAAATAAGCAACTGGGCAAGGGGAAAATGAAATTCAGGGTTGAGCATCATCAGCTTATTGATGGCATTGCATCCCCTAGTGTCCCATTATCCCTCAGAGCAACCTTGCTTACATGTTAAATAGGAGAAGTGGTTATCCTGGGGGGTAATGTACGATCCCCGGGGGCTTTCTCAAGAAGATAATTGACCTTATATGGGCATCAGCCAGCTCTCCAGGGGAAGTGTGTCTTATTCACTTTCCTGGCCCCAGGGTTGGGACACAAATGAAAGCCTGGGGGAAAAAGTGTGTCTTGGTTACCCAGCCAGCAATAAAACACTTTTCATCAATTCTGTAGTGCAAAAATGAATGTATAGGGCTTGTCTGTTGTTTTGGGAATCTCCCTTGCAGAGATGGGAGAAAAGCATGGTGATAATGAATTTGAGGCCTACAAGCCTCCTTTCTTAGGCTTTCAAAAGTATGAGGCTCTATACTAAGAAGGATCAATCAGCTAGCTTCTCTCTGTACTATGTATGAAGACTTAATTCCTCATCCTCATCAATCCGAATTAAAAATATGGGTCACATTGTGTGGAAAATGGGGAGGGGAAATTGGTTTTTGCTATGTAAACCCCTCACTACTTTTAGTGAAAAAGAAATTCACATGTCTAGAAAAGTAGGAGACTCATTTTAGTCACTAACATCTGTATAATAACTTCTGCTGCTTATCTCCACAAACATTACAATCCTTATGACATTGATAGAGCTATAAACCAGGGCCATTTTAGAGATAATTACAGGTTCTTTCAAATACTTTGTTAGTCACGACTAAGATCATAGCTCTAGAATTGGAAGGTGCCTTAGGAGCCATTCAGTCAACACCCTCATTCTAGAAATAAAGAATCTGAGGGTCAGGGAAGTTAAATGACTTGACCCAGGTCATGGAGGTAGTAAGCATCAGATGTAGGGTTTGAGTCCTGTGACGCAGGAGCCAGTGCCATTTCAACTATATCCCAGAGCCTCCCAATTACTGTTCACTTGTTCAGTGGGGTCTGACTCTATGACCCCATTTGGGATTTTCATGGCAAAGATACTGGGGTAGTTTGTCACTTCCTTCTCCATTTCATTTTACAGATGAGGAAACTGAGGCTGAGTTAAGTGATTTACTCAGAATTACACAGCCAGTAGGTGTCTGAGACCCGATTTAAACTCGTGAAGATGAGTCTTCCTGACTCTAGGCCTGGCACTCTATCCACTGTGCCTCCTAATTCCCCTCTAGTTACTGTATATTTATCTATTTATTTGCTGAACCTATCTTCAGTGAAACCCATAGGTTTATCTACAAATGAAGTTAGCAAATGCCCCTCTCCATAACTTCATAAATCAACCTTTAAGGAATCTCCAGGTAGGATGGTTGAAATTCTGTAGTTTGATAAGAGACAGTGGCTCAAGTTGAGAAGGTCTTAGACTTTTGGAGTGGGGAGATCTCTCAGGTGTATAGAAAAAATGACATTTACATAGTTTTGTTAACCAGACACTTTCCTTTCCACACCACTCTGAGTTAAGTATAGTAATAATAATAGATGTTATTTGTGTAGCACTTTGACATTTATAAAGCACTGTATATATATCTTATTTGATTATATATATATATATATATATATTTGGTATATGTATATACATCTTATTTGAATCTCGTAATAAACCCATAAGGTTGTTAGTATTAGCATATTCATTGACTATAGGTATTCTTATCCTACTTATTTTCCAGATAAGGCAATTGACTTACCTTTGTTCCGATAGCAGAATTTAAGAGCTGAGATTTGATTCCAAGGTCTAGCACTTTATCCATAGCACCACGTTGTCCTCCATCAATTATGTATAGTAATTATTAGCAGGAGCAGCATGGTGTAGTGGATAGAAATCTGGCCATGAAACCAGTAAGACCCACGTTCAAGTTGTCTTATTGTTACAGTTGTTTTCAGTTGTGTCCAACTCTCTGTGACCCCATTTGGGATTTTCTTGGCAGATACTGGAATGGTTTGCCATTTCCTTCTCCAGCTCACTTTACAGATGAGGAAACTGAGGCAAACAGGGTTAAGTGACTTGCCCAGGGTAACATTGCTAGGAAATGTCTAAGGCCACATTTGAACCCAGGTCCTTCAGGTCCAGCACACTATCGACTAGCTGCCTATCTTCAAGTCTGACCTATGATAATTACTGGTTGTATGATCCTGGGCAAATCATTTAATTATTTTTCGTTCCCAGCAACTCTCCAAAACAGCAAGTTGCAGAGAAGGTGCTACCTGCACTGACAAAGGAAGTTTCTTCATTGGGAGTTCTCTACACCAAAGAAAGCATAGATCTACTCCTTAACTCTATATCACTTTATAGATGAGTAAACTAAAGGTGACAGAAATCACATCACTCCTCCAAGTTTAGAACCAGGAAAAGAATTGAGGCCCAGTGCTCTCTTTTTATTTCTTTGCTTTTTGCAGAGGGAAAGGCAGGGTAATTGGGGTTAAGTGACTTGCCCAAGCTCACATGGCTAGTAAGTGTTATGTCTGAGGCTGGATTTGAATTCAGGTCCTCCTGACTCCAGGGCCAGTGCCCTATTCACTGCACCACCTAGCCGCCTCAACCCAGTACTCTTTCTTTCTTTTTTTTTTTAACTTGTTTTTTTTTTTTAATTTTTTGGAAGGCAATTGGGGTTAAGTGACTTGCCCAAGGTCACACGGTTAGTTTTTATGTTGTGTCTAAGGCCAGATTTGAACTCAGGTCCTCCTGACTCCAGGGCTGGTACTCTGTTCATTGAGCCACCTAGTTGCCCCGAGCCCAGTACTCTTTCACTGTGGTCTGGCACTCTTCACATGCACTATAGTATTATAGAAAGAGTTTTGCATTTGTAGATGAAATCCAGGCCTGGCTCTGCCTCCTATGTCACTTTCAGTGGGTCTTTCTCTCTAGATTTATTTCCTCACCTGTAGGATGACTGGCTGGTAACTCAGGTCCTTCCTGCTCCAAACTGATAATCTTTTTTTCCTGGATTCCCTGAAACTTATTTTAGTTTTTTATATCATCAGTTCTTCTCATTTTTAATTGTGATCTTTTCCTTTGTGTCTTCATGACTGTTGCTTCAAACTCTACAAAATAATACTCTTTCTCCTTTCTTAGGCTTTCAAAAGTATGAGGCAGATAGTTCAGAAAGTAACTCAAGTTGCCACCATAAATCTGAAGTGATTTTAGAAAGATATATAATACTACTAAATGATGACATATTTTTCAAAGATCAGTAAAATATTCCTGAATGATATATAGTTGGGGCAATTCTGTCTCTGCTGTAAACCTGTGGGAACACACTGAGCAGGCAGAGTATTTTATGAGTATTATTGGTCATAGCTTTTGTTTTTAATCTGCCAAAAATGCAACGAAAGAGGCAGACCACACAGAAAATTGGTCTTCTTTGTACCAATGTCTAGTTGAAAATGGCTTAGGGTATTTTGATTTGCTGTTGCAACAAAAGGGGGAGGAAGGGAGAAATGGATGACAGCATTTGAAAATGGTTCTAGCATTTTAAAAGCAATTATGGGGGGTAGATTTATGCATAAAGCCTGCTCTGTACATTAAGTAAATTTGTGGTTTTAATCACTGGGAAAAAAAAAACCAACAACAACATCTAGCTACAAAATACCCAAAGTCGCAGGCCATTTGTGTCAATCCCCTGAGAACATCCATTTGTATGTATTGGTTAGGGGAAGAGGAAGAAAGTTGGGAAGAGGTGGCAGAGGAGTGCTGAAGCAGTTAAAAAACAAAAAACAAAAAACTAGTCAGTAACGTTTAAGCACAATTATGATCTATGCTTTAGGAAATTCAATTAAAGCTATATGAAATTGTACATTTACCTGGCTGCCTGGGTACTGGAAAGAGAGGATGGGCCAGGGACGACTTCATAGCTTATGGTGATGGGGATGAAAAGGCAAGAATGCTTTCTCCACTCCAATGGAAACTAATGGGGCATACATTCCTCATTCTCAGTCTATTTGAAACCGTAACAGGGGATATCACATCTGGCAAAACTACTTTGAGTCATGTTATAGCACTTAGAGCATCATCTGGACTTTGGGAAACAGCGTTTTAAAAATAAGGAACCTTGTACCTCACATTAGCATTGATGAAAGGTTCTGATAAGTTGCAGAGGGCTTGCAGGCTTAAGGGCCTAGTTGTAAAACCACGTTTTCATGAAATGGTCCAGGATTTTAGGGGAGGGAGTTGACTTTTTCTGCAATTCTATAACCAGTTTTCCCTTTCCCTTCAGTGGTGGCCATTGAGAAAACAAAGATCACCTTGTAAAAAGGGACCTTTTGGGAAGCAGAGAGGATGCTGTAGTGGTTCGAACCAAACCACATCAAACAACAGGGGAAAATTGCCTTCACTGAAAACCTCATAGGCAGATGGTTCCTATATGGATAAAGGCTAGCATACAACCTGAACTTGCCCATAACATTTGGCACATTCTTTAACTTTATGAACCAATGAGAAGATAATCACACCTCTGTGTCTCTCAGTGGTACAGACCTTAACAGTATAGAACAAAGGCTGCCCTTGCTAACTCTGATGAAGCATTTTGTAATATAAACTCCTAAAGCATCTGATATATTGCATGGGAATGTATGAGTATCTTTATTTAAGACAAACTGGTACAGGACATTTCTTCTTGGATTAAAATCTCTTTTGGGAAAGGGAGCATGAATGTCTTACCTAACCTTAATATCTTATAGCCATTATACCTTCATTCATTTGTTCATTCATTATTGAATACCTATGTACAAAGCTATTATGTTAGGAGCTGGAACTACAAAAACAAAAACAAAAAACCCACACAAAAACATGTCCTGCCCTCAAGTAGATTATGTTGCTCAGCTTACAGATCACATTTTATAGGAAGTTTTTCTGATCCCTTTAGTTAGTAGCCTTTCCCTCTTCAAATTTTTGTGCATGTTCTTAACTATTCATAATAAAGAAAAATATCTCCCATAAAGAATGTTAAATTCACTGAGAGCAAGGTTTTCTTTATTTTTCTCTTTTGTTTTTGTATCCTCAGTGTCTGTAGCACAATGCCTTGCATGTAAGAGATGCTTAATTCATGTTTGTTGGATTGGACTGGATGGCTGTCAGTGATTCACAAGAAGATGGCCTTTAATATCCTAGCTCACTAGGGTCATTCACAGGTATGAGTTAGAAT
Organism: Gymnobelideus leadbeateri; assembly: GCA_011680675.1. NCBI lineage: Eukaryota > Metazoa > Chordata > Mammalia > Diprotodontia > Petauridae > Gymnobelideus > Gymnobelideus leadbeateri. The sequence continues at coordinate 200,480 of WOXC01002175.1, read as the reverse complement.
AAAAACATCTTGCACAAAAAAAAATAACCAGCAACAAGTTTTATCTTTTTTTGTGTGTGGGGGGGGGTACTTATGCTTGTAAACTCTTCTATACTTCCCATTGCATAGCAATTGTTCTTCATTTAGATGCCCAAAGAGCTTATAAAGTACAGAACCCATGGGGCAGCTTCTTAATTGGTTAAGTGCATACTTGCCCATGGTTTCATTTCACTTAGTCTCACCTTTACGTAGTTGCCATTTGGGAATTTTTTTTTTCCCTGGGAAAATAGGAAGTCACTTTGAAGATACAGTCATACAACATTCAGTTTTAGGAGGTTCCCATGTAAGTTCATCTTGGCTTATTAAAGAGAATTTTCACTTGCCTAAGTGGATCCCAAAACATCAAACAGTCTAATTTCTTTGAGGCCCTAGGTAAGTTTGTGGGCCAGGACTCATCTGAACAGCTGTTTCCTATTTGAGAGGTGTGAAAGAGAAGAGAGGGTTAAAAGACATACAATCCAGTGAACCAGAGAATTAGCTCTTACTATAGAAATGAATAAATGTAGACTTATGTGTGGTTCCCAGGAAAATAAAACTCACATACACATCAAAGGTTCCAAGAAGTTTGCTTTTACTTTAGCAGTGGAGCTCACAGGTTTTCTGAATATCCGTTCAGCTGTTTCAAATGCTGGTAATAAAGAGTCCCCAGTGTCCTATATTGCACCCGTGATTATAAAAATATTTAAAGCCACAGAAAAAATATATGGCTGTGCAGACACATATATTGATTTATTGTATACCATGGTTTGATACACATTGGAAGGCAAGGTTTTAGGCTGACAAGAGCATCATAGGAGCAGGCTCCAATCCATATATTATAGTGCCAGCCTCGGAAAAGTAGCAGGGCCTAATATAAGGCTATAATTATAGGGTTTCTGAAAACTCCCCTACATAAGCAGCAGACAACATAAAAAGTTACATTACTATTTATGTGACATGGAGTCATATTAGTAGTGATGTGACCACATAAATAGTAATGTGACTTTTTTGGAATATGGAAATTAAAGAAAAATGTTTCAAACAGAAACCATATATTATGAAAAATAACAAATCTTCCCGAAATGTTGGAGAAACAAGAGATGGAATGGGGGAAGGGAGAAAACCCTGGGAGTGCATGGGGAGGATCTTTACATTTTCTTTTTCTGCTCTAAATGTTAATTTTTAAAGCATATGATGAAATGAATGCATCTTTCCTTTTCCCTTTCTTTGCAACTTTATAGATTATAAAATCATTAGGGTGAGACTGTATCACTTATACTTAAATGTCTTATATGATCTCAGTGCTAATATTAAAGCATTATAAAATGTAAATGCATGTGCATTATAAATAGGCTTCTCTGTGTTTTTGTTCTCTGCCTCTGCACCATCTCTGACACCTAGAGTAATAACCTGGAAACCCCCTTTATAGCATAGTAATTATGACAGCATGGGCACGTGTTATACCTGTCATATCAGACCAAAGTGTCCTAGAACTTCTCTCTTGAAGCAAGATACACACGCATATACACACATACATATCTATGTATACATACATAAATATGTATATCTGCTTATTTGTGCATGTATATGGGGTATGAGGTCCAAGTTCAAAGTAAAAGTTACCGAGGTTGTCTCAGATTGTAAGTTGATATAACCCAATATCTTTTTCCATGAGGCTATATGGTGAACTCCATGGCTCCTTTCAAATAGAATTTTTCCTTGTGGAAATGGATTTCAAAGATTTCTTTAGGTAGAGAACATGACTAGAAAGGTTTTATTGTCAAAGTTCCAATTAACCTCTCTTAACTGTAACACCTAGTCTAGTTCTAAATGCACAAATAGTCAATAAATTCTTGGGAAATGAACGAAGTCTGCTGAAGTTATAGATGACATATAATTCATGAATACATAATGATACAATGTAGATATAATTTTATAATTAAGTAGTTATAGGATTTTGTGGGCAAATAGTCACCCCTTTCTGGGTCCTAGTTTCCTCCACTCTAAAATGAGGAGTAACTTTGAAGAGTGACCAAAATTTAAGTAGAATAGCAGTCTGCTAACAGAAGGGTCCTCCTCTCTCAAGCTTTATTAAATGATTTTAAGTAAGGGCAAGTAGGAAGCACTGACATAGAAACCTCTGTTTCTTGTTTCAAAAATCCCTATACTATACTATGCTACAAAAATATTACAGAGCATCTAATAAGGTGACTGAAAACAATTTTATAAATATTGGCAAAATATGGCAATATTTCTAATGACAGTGTAGTATATGGATAGGCTAGCCTCATTGTCAGGAAAACTTGCATAATGTACTTTGTGGGGGCTAGGTGTGTTTAGATGTTTCTTAGGAGCATTCCTGTTTTCTGTTTGCAAAAGAAGATATCTAAGCTAGATTAGAATTATATGGAAAATGCAATTTTTACTATTAATTATTGTTGTTCAGTCATTCAGCCATGTCTGGCTCTTTGTAGTCCTGTGGACCCTATTTGTCCATTACATTTTCTTGGCAAGGATACTGGAATGATTTGCCATTTCTCCAGTAGATTAAAGTAAACAGAGGTTTAGTGACTTACTCAGGGTCACACTTCTAGTGAATGTCTGAAGTAGCATTTGAACTGAGGTCTTCCTGACTCCAGGCCCAGCAATCTATCCACTGAGCCATCTAGCTGCCTCCTACTAATATTAGAGGAGTAACAATTAATGTAACTTTTAGGTTTTATCTCATACTTGTTACACTGACAAAGATGACAAAGAGGAAAATGACAAACGTTGGAAGGGCTGTGGGAAAATAGGCTCACGAATGCACTAGATCAAATGATTTGGGGAAATAATTTGGGACTATGTTCAGAAGGTCATCAAATTGTTCACACCCTTTGACTTGACTATACTACTATTAGGCCTATACCTGAAAGAAATCAGAGAGGAAAAGGATCTATAAATACAAAAACAATATTTATAGCAACTCTTTCCCTGGTAGCCCCAAACTGGAAATGAAGCAGATGTCCTCCTATTGGAGAGTGACTAAATTAATTATGGTATATGAATGTAATGGAATATTATTATGCCATAAGAATAATGAAGTGAATAATTTTAGAGGAAACTGGGAATATCTTTCTGAACTTATGCAGAGTAAAGTGAGAAAAACTGGGAGAATGATGTATATACAGTTATAATGATGTTATTGAGAAAACCAGCTTAGAGAGACTTTGGAATTCTGATCAACACAATGATAAGCTACAATCCAAAAAGATGATGAATTTGCATAAAGGTGATGAATTTGAGATACAGAAAGACATAGATTTTCAGACATAGTTAATAGGGGAATTTGTTTTCCAGACTATGTAAATATATCTTGAAAAATTTGTTTAAAATTTACTCAAGGGTGAGAGGGTCAGTGGCAGTAACAGATTCATAAAAATGTTTAAAGTAAAAAACATAAAATGAACAAAGTAAAATTAAAACTAAAAAAGTAATATCTATTTTGTTGAAGCCAACTTTTAAAAAAAAGTTGTCAAAGTGAAGGTTATAATTTATTTTGAAAAGTGAAAAGTGTTTCTGTTGGAGTAACTCAAAAACAACTTGTTGAAGATTATGGAGAGAATAATTTTAGTTTGCAAAGTTCATCAAAGTGGTGTACAAAGTTTTGGGAAGGAAGACAGTTCACAAGTGATAAAACTTTTGTGAACTGTATGACAGCCACTTTAAACTGCCACAGCTACAGCTGTGCTATGGTATTGCTAGATATGTCTAATAAGTATTGTTCTACCAAGAAAATTATTGTTTCACTCACACAAGCTCGTTAAGTTCAGGGGCTATTTTCCTTCCTTTTTAAAAAATTTTTTATTCTCAGCACCTGCCAGCATGGCTTGCACATAATAGGTATTATAAGAAGTCCACGTTCAAAATATTAGTGATATTTAAAACAGGAGGATCTTGGGAGGCTAATGCTGAACCGAAATGAATTGAAATCTATACGACACAAGAACTTAGTCAAGGCACATTTTGAGCAATCGTTTTGAGCAACTAACCAAAAGTAAAGTCAGTCAATGTTTTCTACACAAATAACAATGACCAAGTTCTTTATCTGGTATTTATTATTTTAAAGAAAAACAACCCTCTATTTTTCTTAAAGATGATATGTCTGAACTAAATCCACCAAGACAAGATAATAAATGATACTGTGTTTGATTTTTCATGAGTATGTTTGAATTCCACATGGCTTGCCTTTGACAGCAGGATTCAGGCTCAGGTTACGCTCATGTGCAGTCACATAATTAACACAGCTGTTTGGGGCAGCATGTTATAGCAGAAAGGAGCCCTGGGCTAGAAAATCAAGAGACTTGAATTTTGGTTCTGTCACTTACTAGCCATGTGACCTCAAGCAAATCACTTAATCTTTGAGTCTCAGTTTCCTCAATAGTACAATGAGCTTAATCTTCATTTTAGAGATATGAACACCCAATGAAACAATGCATGTGATTCTTCTTTGCAAAGTTTGGCATGGCCACATAAATGTAAGGTGTTACTATTGAACCACAAATCTATAATTGAACAAATATGAAGACATTTTTTCATGCCCTTACTACATTCATTAAGGAAATTTATCATTATCCTAAAATAAAACAAACAAACAAAAAAAGAGATTAGGAGTTATTAACCTGGGCCCTGTGAACTTTTTTTTTGGGAAAAAAAGTATTTAATAACTTTATTTTCATTATAATTGATTCTCTTTGTATTTTATTTTATACATTTAAACATTACTCTAAGAAGGGGTCCATAGGCTTCACCAGGCTGCCAAAAGGTCCATGACACAGCAAAGATTAAAACCCCCTGCTATATAACAACTATCAATGTGGTATTCTAATTTGGCTAATGGTGATTGATTATAACATCTATAGGATGGTGGAAATATATTCTTCACATATTCATTCCCTTTATAATAGATGGGTGAAAACAGAACAAAAATCAACCATCATCAATGGTTTTACCTGATCAATGATTGATATTTCCTTCTGGGGTCAATGGTCAATAGCAGATAATTAATATCTGTCCTACTTCCTCCCTTCCAGATATAGAATTTTATCTTTGCTCTTATTTTAGATTCTAGATTTGGCTACATTTGAGACTAAGAATTTTAAATTATTTTTTCCGTCCCTCCTACAAAATATCATCTGCCATAGGAAAATAGTGTGAGGCACTTAGACAGTTTAGGAATAAGAATGGGAGAGCAAGATTCTTTTTTTTGTTTGTTTCTGATTTGCTGAGAGTGATCATGTTTCTTTGTATGGTTCTATGTGACTTTTTAGGATGGAAATTGGTTGGCTAAAATAGACCTACTTTAAAATGCTTCAAAATTTCTCAAGACCTTGAGAAACTTTATAAATCTAAAGAATCTGAGAAACTCCATCTGATGCTAAACAAAATGGATACAAACCTGACTGACTAAAGCAGAAACCTGGCAGAAGGCAGTTTGTCTGGGAAGCAGAAAAGAAACAACAGGTTAAAGAAAAAGATGGCAGACTTTGCTAGGGTATAAGAGGAAAAGCAAGAGATGGTATTCTACAATGACGTAGAAACTTAAAGATTTCTTTTAAAAAATGATGATAGCAGCTTACATTTACATAGTGTCTTAAACTTTACAAAACCCTGACCTGATAACAACCCTATGAGGGAAGTAGTGCAAATATAATAATCTCCATTTTACACCATGAAGAAACTGAGGTTTAGAGGAATTATATAACTTTCATGGTCATAGAGCTCAAAAGATCTGAGCTTATATTCCAATCCAAGGATGTTTTGTCTTTAAATCAAATGTTCTCACTAAAACACTTGGTCTCATAAATGTCTATTAAAATAAAGGCAAGGTAGAGACACAAAAAGGGAATGAGAAAAGGAATAGGGGAAAGAAACTCCCACCCCCCCTTCAAGGCCCAAATTATTTTTTTAAGGCTGAAATGCTTTTTTATAAATATTTGATTTTTTTATCCTTGGCAAAGTAAGCAGTGTTTTTCAACTTTTTTAAATCCAAATATTACATCTCACCAGGTGTCTTGAATTTTTCCCCCTCCATTCATTTTTGAGTGGGGTATGATAATAGAGAGACATTCAAACATTTTGAGCTGCTCCCAAGTATTTTAGAATTTAAAATGCAATAAGATTCTCTTGCCTCTTCAAGGAACATTTGAAATTGTATCAAGCATGATAAATGGGATGAAAACGGTGCAGAGGGAAAGCCTTGCTTGTTTCTTAGCCAAGTGGAAACTTAATCGTTTATTATTTCGTAGCCCCATCCCCTTTAGTTCCCCCCTTTTTATGCCACAAGACTCTTTAGAATCTTCATTTGGCCAATCTCAACGTAGCCTAGAAGAATGACATCTGCAGCTGTTACACAGGCTGAGAAACCTTGTTACACTGGGTGGAGAAAAAAAGGGGCTATGGGAGCATCTTGCTTACCAAAGGAACAAGATGACGGCCTGCCTATTGTACATCTTTACCAGGAATTTCAGGCACAGTGATGTTACATTTTGACTTAGCGCTAAGTGTCTATGAGCTAACCTTTTTTTTTTTTCTTTTGAGGGCAACTTGTAAAATTTCTATTCACATCCTCTCACGTCCAAAAAGAAGGTGGAGCTTATAGGATCTTTGGATCAAATATTTATAGCTGGAAGGGGGCTTTGAGGTAATTTTGCAGATGATGAAATTTAGTGGCCAACTAAGGTCACACAGATGTCAGAGATAACAACCTAGGTTTTCTGATTTCATTGTGATTTTAGGTTTGAAGCTATTGCCAATTAAAGATCAGTGAAAGTATTCTTGAAAAGCAGTGTGTTGAGAGACGGGAGAAGGGGAGGAAGAGGGATAGGGAGAGGAGGAGGGAGGAGAAAGGGGGGAGAGAGGGGGGAGAGAGAGAGAGAGAGAGAGAGAGAGAGAGAGAGAGAGAGAGAGAGAGAGAGAGAGAGAGAGAAACAGAGACAGAGAGACAGAGACAGAGAGAGAGACAGACACAGAGAGAAACAGAGAGAGAGAGAAAGAGAGAGAGAGGGAGAGAGAGAGAGAGAGAGAGAGAGAGAGAGAGAGAGAGAGAGAGAGAGAGAGAGACTTAAAGTCAAGAAAGCTTTCAAATTCTGGCTCTGACACATTCTTAGACAACTCATTCACCTCTCACAACTCCAAGCATCTATCTAAGGTTGCAGGGAAGGTCAAGATTTACACCGGTGGGAGAAATTCCTCATAGGGAGTTTCCTACACCATTGAAATTAAGGGTCTGGTCAAAATAATAACAAAGTTGGCTTAAAAACTAATGTGTCACAAAATGGTAGGTAAAACAGACCAATTTCCAGAAAAATTACATGGAGTTGGCTTTTCTGCTTGAATTCCACATCTTTGTGATATGTGTACTTGCCAGCTACTATTGTGAAATTTTCAGGTGTGTGTCAGTTTCAAAGCATTGGTGGGCCTGGTGCCTGCTTTGATCCATCAGAATGCTGAATGAGATGATGGTGGAATAAATCAAAAGCTCCTCCAAGTCCCCTTACTTCCAAAGGAGATAAGGGAAAGGGCTACTTTTTAATTTCCAGATAGGTGTTAACCTAATTACTAGAAAATTCTCAAGGCCTTATTTTCAAAGCAGAACAGAAGAGTCATGAGCCTTTGAAAACCTAGGTACTGTGCCGACTTGCACTTTTCACTCACAATGGTTTTATGGAGGGATTAGACAAAAGTTGTCCACAAAAGGACGTCTAAAGTCAGCTTGCTATTTAGCCTCTCTCTATGAACTGTCTGTCTCATTTTAGTCATTACTGTTCACTTAGCAACACTCAAGAAATGAAGGCAGAAAGTTTCCTTTTGAGCCCACAAAAGAAAACAATCTTTTTCCCAGGCAGGTGATGCAATTATTGAATCATTTTTCCTCTTGCATTAGCCAATAAATAAATAAATAAAGGCCCCCATAATGCTGCTTCCCACAGTTCATTTCTGCATTTCATTCATTTCCTGAGCCCCGGGAGTGCCTCCTACAACACACTGGGTGGCTGTGAGGCTGGAGAGTGGCGGGGCCCGGGTAGCCCACATCTGTTAAGGAGCTGCATCCCAGCTGTGTGAGACAAGTGAGTGCAAACTGCCAGCCCTGTCCGCGGGCCCACGGGTCAATTCATCAACAGCAGAGCTACTGCTGAGAGGAATTTCTCTCAGGCAGGATGAACCTCTAGTGACTCTTTTCCTGGGTCTAGACATCCCCCTCCCACACACATACACATACACACACACAGCTATCAGTCAACTTATGGTTGAACTCTATTTCACCTTCTGACCTTTAATTCAACCCAGACAAACATTAGAGTGTGAACTAGGCCTCTGTGGGGCCAAGAGGCCTTTTCACCCACCTTTAGCTTCCTTTCCAGCCTGACATCAAATGCATACACACACTCACACACAGTTTAAGCCCTACTGCTGCTGCTTGTAATGACTTATAAGTTCAGCTACTGGGCAGCTAGACTCAGCTCCAGGATTAAAAAAATCCTTCAGCAATTCAAATAATTTGCTTCCTATGTTAGCAGTAGGCTTTCCAGTAAGTAGTATTAGTAGTAGTAGTAGTAGTAGTAGTAGTAGTAGTAGTAGTAGTAGTAGTAGTGGTAATAGTGGCAAGAGTAGTAATAATCATTTGTAGCAGTAATAGTAGTAGTTGTCATTTAAGTCTACCTTCCTGAAAAAGAGTAGAAGTCTACTAGTTGTTGTAGTTCAATAGTCACTGACTCTCCATGACCATTTGGACTGTACTGCACCAATTCTATTCTTTGGCAAAGATACTGGAGTGGTTTGCCATTTCCTTCTCTAGGTGATTAAGACCTAGGACCTCCCCAGGATCATACAGCTAGTAAGTGTCTGAAACCAGATTTGAACTCAGGTTTTACTGTCTCCTGGCCCAGTGTTTTATCCATTGAATCAACTAGCTGCCTCAGGTAAGTCTACTAGACAGGTGGTCAAATCCTTAAGACAAATTGATCAATAAACCACATAAAGTTCATATCCACCTCTGCTCTTTCTCAAAATGTATACTTAAAAATTCTTCTAAAGGACTTTCTAGGAATTGAGCCTAGTCAATATATTCTAAAAAATTGTTCCTTGAAAGTGAAAACTGAAGAAAATAGAAAAACATATTTGTGACAATGACAAGAGGCCCTTTCTATCAATCCTTCTTTGGAATGGAAGCTTGGTCTCTCTACTGGCTCTGGAAATTGCAGGTTTGGCTGTTAAAGCTGCCTCATTTTGGAATTTGAATAAAGTGTAGTGTAAGATTGATCTATCTTGTTACACAAAAGTTGGTCCTTCAAAGAATACACCGAGTAATTCTATTAGGAAGATGTCAACTTTTTCATCCCCACCCTCCAACCCCCCCAAAAAAAAAAAAAAAACCCAAATAAAACAGTGGGAATTGTTCCATTGTTCACATCCTGCCTAGAAATAAAAATCCAGGAAACAAAATCTTCTAGTTTTAATTTCCACTGTACTTTTCCTGCCTACTAGCCTCAGCCTTGACAAAGAAACTCAATAATTCTGCAGATATCATCCTTCCCCATTTACTTTCTTTCTTTGACCATAAACAGACAATATTTCTCAAGGGTGTAAAAAGTGATATGATTTTGCACCATTTGCTAGAAACCAATTTTAGTATTATATTGATGTTTTTAAATAAATCAATCAAATATTTTATTTTGTATGATCTTCCCCTAACTAAAAAGCATAAGTAATAGTACTGGTCCTGAGGCATGCTTTTCCTTTGTTTTGAGAGGACTGCAGTGACTTATTTTAAAGCAAAAAACAAAAATCTAGAAGAGAAATTAAAAGGAGGGGAGATAAGTCATACTCATAATGTAACTGAGGAACCCAAGAAACATGTTTTGGGGATTCATTCATAAAACATTAACATGGGAAGTGAACCTCATTTAATTTAATCTCCTCTCTTTATAGAAGTAGAAACTAAAGCCCAGAGAGGTTTGACCAAGGTCACACAGGAATAGATTCAGGACTAAATATGTCTTCACATTTCATACTCTCAGTGTATGGTGAATCATGTTTTAATATTTCCCATAGAATTCAGTGGTTTCCCTTCAGCAATGGCTTAGACTTGGACTTGTCAGGAGTGTTATGGCTTAGGATAAAGGGGTCCTGATAAAATTCTATAAGATAAATTCACTTGGAAGTATTTCTTTCATATTTGAAATGAGATACATAAATATAATGACGGAAGGGTAGGGGCAACTAGGTGGCTTAATGGAGCATGCCAAGCCTAAAGTTGGGAAAAGGCTTCAAACACTTATTAGCTGTGTGACCCTGGACATGTCACTTAACCCGGTTTGCTTCAGTTTCCTCACCTGTAAAATGAGCCAGAAAAGCAAGTGGCAGGCCAATACGGTATCTTGTTCCAGAAAACCCCTTATGGGGTCAAGAAAGTCAGACAGAACTTTAAAAAAATGACTCAACAACACTTTTATTCTCATTTTTTTGCTATCATAAGAAGTACTCCTATAAATTCTTTGTTATATATTGGACTTTTTTTTTGTCTTTGTCTTGCAGAATAAGCTCCACAGTGAGATTGCTGGATCAAAAAGTATGAACCGTTTAGTCACGTTTCTTGCATAAGTGAATATTGATATCTAGTCCTGTGGAACCAATTCACAGTTCCACCAACAGTGTATTAGTGTGTCTGTCTTCCCATGGACCCTTCAACATCGACTGTTCCCAGTTTTTTGTTATGTTTGCCAATTTGCACCCTGGGAGACAAAACCTAAGAGTCATTTTAATTTACAATTCTCTTACCATTAAGTGATTTGGAACATGTTCTCATGTCATTTATAGCCCACAATTCTTTTGAAAACAGTTTGCTCAAATCCTTTGTCCACTTATCTACTGGGGAATGGTTTACCAGAGCATTTCTAACCAGCTGCATCATATCTTGGGTGAAGTCCTAGGCCAAGGCCTAAGTGACTATAACCACCCAAGAAGCATAACGAGTCTACAGAAGAGCTCTGTATCAAATTCCTTATTGCTTTTAGGAAATGAGATTTCTGTATAAATATAAGTAAAACCATCACACCAATGCCATTTGTTGGGGTATCACAGGTATCACATCACTAACAGACTAACCCAAATGACAAACAGCATCCTGAGTTTTAAAGCCATTCCATAATTTAATTTATATCAATGTGGAGTACATGACATTCTCCTTCAGTTCACGAGGTCATAGAAAATGTTGTTTTTATTTTCTATTTAATTGTTTCTATATTTTACACTATCTTTTTTGTATTTTTGTATTAAACCAAATCTATGTATTGTTACATTAATTTTATCTTGTATGTACACAGAGTCCATAATAAGTCCAGCCTTACTTTGCTGCATAATTGTATCAGGGAGGTGACCTTGGGTTTTCAGAAGTCTTTTCATTCAGGACAAGCTCTGCTAGGTATTACCAAAAATTCAGGAAATGTCCAAGATAATAGGAATGAAGAGATAGGTGTCGGATAGAAGGCTATTGACCCTGATTTCAGGGACCACACAACCTAACTGGGGGAAAATTCATATACACAAATAATTATGATACAGATATAGTGAGATAAGTACATGAGAAATGTGAGAAGGGAGAGCTCACTTTCACTGTTTTACAAGCACTGACTTCATAGGGATGTTGTGAGTATCAAATGGCCTAATATCTATAAAGCTCATTGCAGACCTTAAAGCACTATATAGATGTTGACTGATGATGATGATGATGATGATTATAACAGTCATTTTTTTCTGACCTGTAATTTCAATAGCATAGAGAATACTCAGTGAGGGAACTACCTTTCCCAATGTAGATGAGCAAGTGATAGTTTTAGGAAGTGCTTAAGGCCACTAAAGACATTAAGTGACATGCCCAGGGTCATGCAATTAGTTCACATCAAAGGCAGGACCTGAACCTAGGTCTTTCTAAGGTTGCCCCTTAATCATATGTAATAATAAATATATAATAAATATGACACATAGCTATACTTCAACTTTTAAATGGATTTGTGATCTCATCAAAGTGGGTATCCTCTCCAGTAAGGGAAGGGAAAGGTAGGGAATAAGTATTTATAATTCATATTTAGAATATAATATTTATGAATATAATTATTTATATATTTATAATATTTATTTGTAAATATATTATATTTATACTTTATACACCTTTTATGTGCCAGGTGCTGGTGAGGTAGGTGTTATTATTATCCCCATTTTTTTTTTTACAGTTGAGGAAACTGAGATTGAATGACTTGTCCAGGGTCACTCACTCATATCTGAAGTTGTCTTTGCGCTCAGGTCTTCCTGATTTCAGGCATAGCACTCTAACTACTGTGGCCACAAGTAGGCTCTGTGCAGTGAGGCAGATTACCACCTATCCCTTCCCCTTTGTTTTTTGTGATTCTTATTCATAGAATCTGCCCAACCAACTGGGAGGTTGTAGAAGCAAGCACTCCAGCATCCCCAGGGTGGCTGCCAGCACAGGTTCTTAGATCTACTTTTCTAAAGGAAAGCAACTCAAAATGGGTTGACAATCTTGCTTTAATCAATCAAACATATCATTTACCTAGTTCAGGGGAAAAAGTCAGCGCCCCAAACTTTAGAGTATACAGAGGTTACAGGCAGAAGTAACAATAAGACAGAGAAACAAACAGATCAAGCAGACAGGCCTCCAACTGTCCAAACATTACATCCATACCTAGTCAGTTACCAGAGAGGGAAGCATCAATATCTGGGTTTTTCAAAGCTGGGGGGGCTCTCAACAGATGCCCAGAGTCTCGTCTGGTCAAATCGTACAGCACTTCTCAGAATGAGCCCCAAAACAAAGACTCACAACAGGGTTTATATAGCCTTCTTCTGGCTCAGAGAATGTAACAACCCCCTTGACCCACTGCCCAATCAAAAAGTATCTCCTGAAGAAAAACAAGCCTCCCTCCACAAGCTACTGAAGAAAGGCAGGCAGGTGAGGGGTGGGAAGTTGAACAGACTGGACCTTTCAGACAATGGGGACAAGAGAAACACTGGTAGGACAAAAGATTGAGTGTCTGCCCTCAAGGAGTTTACATTCTCTCCAGAGAGATAATATGGAGAGATAGATAGATAGATGTGTGTATATGTGTATGTATATGTGTATATATATATATATATATATATATATATATACACATACATAAATTGTATATATGTATATACACACATATATGAATATATGCATACATAATATATTGTATATGGTGTGGTGGTGGTGGTAGTGGGGTGTTATTTCAGTAATGTCCATCTTCAGGATCCCATTTAGGGTTTTCTTGGCAAAGATAGTGGAGAGGTTTGACATTTCCTTCTCTAGCTCATTTTACAGATAGGAAACTTAGGCAAACCAGGGTTAAATGACTTGCCCAAGGTCACATAGCTAGTATGTGTCTGAGTCCAGATTTAACCTCAGAAAAATGAGTCTTTCTGATTCCAAGTCTAGGGCTCTATCCACTAAACCACCTAGCTGCTCCTGTATATAATGTACTCACATACAATACATATGTGTATCTACACATATATGTATGTATGCATATGTGTATTATGTATGTGAGGCAGCCAGGTGTCACAGTGGATAGCGTCAGATGCAGTGTCAGAAAGACTAAAGTTTGAATCACGCCTCAGATATTTACAAGTGGTGTGACCCTGGGCTAGTCATTTAAGTTCTCTGAGACTCAGTTTCTTCATTTATAAAATGGGAATAATAATAGCACCTTCCTCACAGGTTTGTTGTGAGGATCAAATGAGAAAAATATATGTAAAGTGCTTTGGAAGCCTCAAAGAATTATATAAGTGCTAGCTATTGAGTACAGAAATTAAATGCATTTAAAAAATACAAGGCAATTTTTCAGGCACAGGTACTAGTACCTGGGGATCTGGAAAGACTTTGTATGAAACTTCTTGAGGTTAGTTTGTAAGGAAACTATGGGGTTCTAAGAAGAAAGGGTGTCACTGACCACCAGACAACCAGAAACATAAGGACTTAAGGTCAGAGCCTTGCCAAGACTCGCTTTTGAGTTTTCTCCTGTTCAAATAGTGGGGAAGTAACAAGTCAGCAAGAAGTTGGAGGTACCTAATACTGACAGGAAGCTGACTAGAAAAACAAATGTAAGGAACTCTTGCCTGTGTTGGGGGGAGAGGGCTCTTCTGATTCCATACCCTATATCTGGAGGAGGAGATCCACATCCAGAGTCTCTGAAACCTTCATCTAAAGAGTATCTCTACTGGATATGGTGAATCTAAAACTCACAGAAAACAATTTTGTAATTCCTATCCTCTCTTGCCTTCTTGCAAGATGAATTAAAACATCTGAGATATTTCTTCCCTGGAATACCTACTGTTATATACTATCTGGGATGGTCTAGACCAGGGGTGGGGAACCTGTGCACTGAAGCCTATTAAATGGCCTAGGGGCAGGGAAGATGTTACACACTACAATCTTAGAAAGATGGCAACAACATAAATTTAACATTCCTATTACAGAGGTTTTAACAATCTGTGGCTGGTCAACAATGTAGGGAGTGCTCAGGCTAGCCTGAAGCTATTGTCTGATCTCCATACATGACTAGCCCTCCTTCTTTTCCCATAATCCCCATGCATTTCCCACAAGACATCTTTTGTATGGCATCTAGCTTGCAAGTCTTCATGATAAGGGGACTAGAAGGCACCACAGACAGAGACTTAGACCTAGATTCAAGACAACCTGAGTTTAAATCCAGCCTCAGACTGTTTCAGTTTTCTCATCTATAAAATGGGGCACCTATTGCCCCGGGGCTTGTTTTGAGAATTAAATGAGATAATATTTATAAAGCACTTAGCATAGAGTCAAGTACATAGCATTCATTTAATAAATGTTTGTTCCCTATATGCCCCGCTTTGAGCAAACCCATTTTGATTCATGTGTTTTATGATTTAGTTCATGTAAAAATCGAGTGCATGCTCGTCCCCTTTAATTCTCTAGTTCTGTTTAAATGTTAAATGTTCATTTTCTATTTTGTTTCTACATTTTAGTCATCTCTCTATGCATTATTGCATATATAATGCTGTGTATGTACACATATGGAGTCTACTAAAGCCTCATTCTACTCCATAATCATGGCAAAAATGATTTGCATGGCACAACTCTGTGAGGCTAGTAGTGCAAACTTGATGTTCCCAAGAGTATAGAAAAGGAAACAAGCCCAGAAAGACCATAAAACCACTAATCATGAGAGCTAGGTCCCCTGTTTGTTGTTCTGTTACACAGTACTGTCTCACTTTTGAACCTTTTATTAAAGGTATGGGGTATTATTTAAGTCAACAAATATTTGTCCTTCACAACAAAAGTACACTCAGGTCCTGGGTGATTCCACCACCCTCCCTTCCAAAAAAGAGAGTATCCATAGTGTAAATTATCTTATGTTAAATTCACATTCAGAAAGATTTTAAACAACAACAAGACAGATCCAATGAATGATGACGTCAAGAGAGCATCAAAAATAGAGAATTTGCTTAGCCCTAGCCGACTTTGCAGTCTCAGTCATTCCTAAGGAGTTTTCCTGAGGCACCTTTATTTAGCTCATTCTAATGCATTCTGAAGAAGCATAAGTAAACATCATCTTGTTCTTTATTAAGTCTTGATTTTATTTTGCCAAATGGTAGAAGAAAAACCAGACTGTTTCCCTAATTCTGGCCTCACTTCATTTTCTTGCATTATTGTATAGTATATTCACAGTGGATCTAAATAACATCTGGAACTTGAGGAGATTTAGAAATCCAACTTGCTTAACCCTCCTCATTTTGCAGAAAGAGAAATAGAAGATTGAGGAGGGGTGATGTGTTACTTGCCTAAGGTAGCAGAGGTAAACAGCACCACCAGGATACCTTATTGTTATTCTAAAGCAGGCACATAGATCATACTTTACTGTCTTTTTTCCCCCCTCTGATATATACACTATGTTTACATGTGATAATTTTGAGGGTTTTCCTCCTCTTGCCAGAAAGTTAGGTATCCTAGCTACCCTCTGGTCCTCATGAGTATGTACAAGAGATTCAGCTTGTTTTTTTGTAAAAATGATAAACCAACCTAGCAGTATTAATTTTTAAAGGTGTTGGATAGTCCTCATGGCAAACTTTGTGATGGTAAATTATTGTTACTATTGTTATATTTATTTTGATTGTTTAATGAACACTTATTGAATGCCTGTCCTGTGCTAAGTCCTTACACTTTGTGTACCTTATATATATTATACACCATACACCTTATTAACCATATACATACCTAAGTAGATGCAAGTAAAATTTGTTGCCTCAAATTTTTCTATCCTGACTTCACAGATGGAATGGAACTTCACTGCTTGGGAAGGCCTAGGTGTTTCTAAGTATGAAATGAATTGTCTCATTCTGGCAGCAAAATACACTATGACTGCTGCTAGCTGCGCTAAATCTATAGTATTTGGGTGTGTATAGGTGACAAATTAGGAAGGGAGCTCTCAAAGGTTATTCAAATATTTCAGATGAAGGCTATTTGAACATGGAAAGGCCAGGGTACATTAATCAAATGTCAGTACCAAGACACTTTGTAGGATATTTCTGGTATGTGTTTGCTGAATTGGAGTCTGGCTCAGGCATGGTGGGACATGTGATCATCCCAGTGTGTATATAACATGTATCAAATTATATATATGAGACGCTAGAAGCATTAGGTATATGCAAGTAGAGCACATTGGACAAGATGTATTCTTAAAATAGCTTAAAGTAATTCCTCTGAAACAGATCAAAAAATATTTATAATTGTGTTGACTGACAAGGCCTGAGCCTATTTCCATTCCTGGCCCTCATGGGAAGTTAGATTAAAAGAGGGGAAATATTTTGCATAAAAATGATTTTCACAGAGTAATGACTGAAATGATAATATGCAGGCAATGGGGCATCAATCAGAGTAGTGAAATAACATCTGATAGGTTTCATAAAACTGACCATTTTTTCCCCCTGCCTGGAAGTATTTTTTTCTCTTGCATCAACTCCACAGATTCTTTCTGATCTCTGTTCACTGAGTCTTCCTTATTACAAGGGAAAGAGCAAACCTAGCGAGCAATATTGCCTTTTCCTTCTTCAGCTACTATCAAAACAGTGCAACAACCCCAGTCACAAACTCAAGAGTCTTTTGACAGCAGCAATTAAGCAACTTAATTAATGAGTGAATAAAAATGATAATATTTACTGAATGGGAGCATCCTGTTTTGCATTTTTATTCAAACTGTGCACCTGAAGAACACCAGTGAGTAAAACTTCCCCCTCCCCCCTTGTTGCTAAGGCTCATAAGCTCTCTCTCTCTCTCTCTCTCTCTCTCTCTCTCTCTCTCTCTCTCTCTCTCTCCCCTCTTTTCTTCTTCCTCCCTCTTTCTCTGTCTCTCTCTTTCTTCTTCTGTTTTTAACCCCCTCACCTTTCCTCTCCTCTCCCATCTTCTTCTTCCTCTTTTCTATCACCTCTCAGCCTCTTTCTTTTTCTGTTTGTCCATCAGAATATATTTACTTTTATTGTTTCCAGACTCATAAACACCCAAGTGCTAACTTACACAACAGTCATGCACATTGGCTCAATGCTGATACACCAAAAGTCACTTTCATCACTCCAAGGGGAATAAACTAATATCTTTGCAGCAGTCTTAGCTCCCTAAAAAACATGGCTTATACATGAGGGACAATTACATAGTGCTTTTTTAAGGCTGAACTTTACATCAAAGTGGGTGATTAATTACTGATAAGGGACTAATAAAACATTAATGCATTTTGTAATTAACAAGCTTAGGAGTGACATGTCCCACCTACCCATAACTGAAACACTCACAAGCCCAGACAGAACTTTTTTTTTTAATCTTTATTTGGCTATTAATCTCTGCAGTGGCCTCAATGCATTCCATTCTTTTTAAAAGCCACATCTATTTTCCTCAATGAAATATATTATCCATCTCAAGTATAAGAAAAGCCCTATACATAATTATTTCATCATGACAGACAGTGAGTTTTTTAGCTATTATTTTTGACGGTGCTGTCATGGATGCCAAGCCTCGATTGTGGTGAGAGCCAGCCGAAGTCGGGAAAACCCACCTGGAGAGCAGACTCCTTTTTTCTCTCAGGAAAGGTTCCCCAAGTTTGACAGGCCCACCATTCTGCTTAAGCTTAATTAGTCAAGAGAGAAAAATAACTGACTTAAGAGTGTTACATTTGGGGCTCCCCTCTCTTTCCTTTTCCTCTCACATTTTGACATCCTTTGGGGAAGATAAATTTCCAAGTGGGAGCTTCATTTCAAGTTTCCCCCTCTCTCTCTTCCCATCTTCCTATGGGACACCATTCTCAGTCCATCTTTTTTCTTCACTTGTACCCCATATAACTCTGGTGATTCAGACTATAAAATATAGGATTATGAACCTAGTGAATTAGATCACAACCCTTTGATTGAAATCAATGTCATTTGGGTTTGAAACAGTTGAATATGGAACTGTAGCAGCAAGCACCCCAATATCTCCAGGGTGACTGCCAACACAGGTTCTTAGATCTGCTTTTCAAAAGGAAAGCAACTCAAAATGGGTTAACAAGCTTACTTTAATCAAACAAACACACATTACCTAGTTCAGGGGAAAAAGGTCAGCACCCCAAACTTCAGAGTTACAGAACTTACAGATCAAACAGACAGGCTTCCAAACTGTCCTACCATTATATCAATACCAAATCACAGTTACCAGAGAGGGAAGCATCAACATCTGGGTTTTCAAAGCCGGGGGGCTCTCAACAACGGCTTCCCAGAGTCTCATCTGGTCAAATCACACAACACTTCTCAAAGTGAGCCCCAAAGCAAAGCCTCTCATCAGAGTTTATATAGCCTTCTCCTGGCTCAAAGATTGTAACAACCTCCTTGACCCACTGCCCAATCACAAAAGTATCAAGGTTGGGCTTCCCTGAAAAACAAGCCTCCCACCACAGGCTCCAGGTGCACTTAAGCTAGGGGCAGGGAAGATCTTTAAATTTGCATTTCCATTACAGGAACTTAGTTTAGACAGAAGAATTCCTTTATATTAGTCATGTTGTTTAATTTAAGAAATGGTGTTGTGTAGTTAGAGAAGTTCAGAAGCTCCACATCATCCTAGACCTGGCTTTACCCCTAGTTGTGTGACAACAGACCCCTACCCTTCTCTGATATTGAGCTTCTTTGTCCATGAGATGGAGAAAATAATATCTACCTGGATTACCTCAAAAGATTGTTTCTGAAGACTCAATGAGATCATGTCCCTGAAAGCACTTTGAAAACCAGAAAGTGTTATATCATTGTAAGGCATTACTTTGACTTTTGTGTTTTGCTATGCTATATACTGTGGAGCCTATAAAGGTAGAACATGTCCCTATCTTCAGGAAAATCACAACATTTTAGGTAGAAAAGATTAACACACCTACATAGCAGATAATAACAGGAGATTTAATGATGGGAGTGATTCAAATCCCCAGTTCTGGACAAACCATTTCTATATCCTAGGGCACTTTAAAGAAGTTACAAATATGATGAACCACTGTCAGTAATTTTTGAAAAAAATTTCTTGCAGAAAGTGAGGAATACAGTAGGGTTAGAGATAAGTTAGAGATAAGTTTTTAATTCTTAAAAAGGAACAGAGACAGGTTCTTTAAACTATAGGTCAAAATATTTTGTTTCCAGTAAAACGTTAGAGTGAATTGTTAAAGGAATAGCTTGTGAGCACTTAGAGGTAAGCAGTGATCAGTATGAGCCAACATGGGTTCATTCAGAAGAATTCATGACATATAAGCCTTATTTGCTTTTTATATTTTTATATTTTTTTAAACAAAATGGACTACTGTAGACATACTTGTATTTTAGCAGGATATTTGACAGTCTCTTAAGCCACCCTTGTAGATATTATAGAAAAGTATGGGCTGGGTGATAATATATTTAAATAGATTCAAGAGGGTTTGAATAATTGAACAACAATGGTGATTAACAATATTATGTCAATATGGAAGTAAGTCTGTAGTATTGTATCCCAGGGATCTATCCTTAGCTCTCTACTATTCAACATTTTTATCAATGACATGCATGGGATATTTAGAATATTTTAGAATACTTAGAATATTTGTGGAGCAGGGGAAAACAATCCCTGTTATCTGCTAGATAACAGAATCTGGATACAAAAGATTTTGATGAATTATTTTAATAAGAATAGTGGGAAGTTCTAAAAAGATTTAAGGAAAAATCAACTGCATAAGTACAAGATTAGTGATACTTGGCTAGGCCATAGTTTATGTGCAAAATAAAAGAGTTTTAGTAAACTTTGGCCAATATGAGTTGGGACTGTGTTACAATATCCAAAAAAGATTATCCAATTCTATGTTATATTAATGAAAGCAGTGTCCAGGATCAATATGTTAAAAATCCTATGGTACTCTACCCTAGTGAGGCCTTGGGACAAATTCTTATCATGATTTTTTTTCTATTAAATTCCATACATAGAATAATATATCAAAGTTACAAAGAGGCAAGTTTTAGTTCAATGCAGTACTTTGTTTTGTTTTTTTTTTTTCACATTTAGAGATGTCTTAAAGTGGATAGATTACTGCAGTAGGTAGGTTACTTATCAATGGATATCTTGAAGTTGAGGGTGAATGACCATTTCTCAAAAATATAGTCAAGATTTCTGGTCAGATGAAGCTGAATTAGGTCCCAGAAAACAACTGCTATGGAGTTATTACTTGGCAACAGCTTTTGCTGTTGTCATAGTCTTACTTTCTCATCAGCCACAGCTACAGAATAACTAGAAAAGAAGGTTCTTGCCTCTAAAGTCCTTGGTCTTTCCAAATGGTCCACCATCAGACTCAGATATGATTTTATCAGCTGAAGTGATATTAAAGAAGATGCACTATCATCTCCTTTTCTGCTTGTTCCCTAAGGCTCATGGGACCCTTACATCTGACTTACAGCTAGAACTTCTTATATGTGTCCCCCCCTTCCCCCCTGCCGCCCCGCATTAGAATGTGAACTTTTTGAGGGCAGGGACTGTCTTGTTTTTTGTTTTTTGTTTTTTTTTCTATTTTGTCCTCAGGACAGAGATTTGCCCATAATAAATACTGAATAAATGATTTTTTTCATTCACTCATTCATCATTATACATTCCCTCAAAATTTTGAGAGTATATAAATTCTATGATTAAATATATGATATTGAATTGAATTGATAAATTCAATTCAATTGTACTCATTTGAATGTGCATTTATTTATTTATTTATTTTTAATTTTTGCTTTTTGGAGGGCAATTGGGGTTAAGTGACTCGCCCAAGGTCGCATGGCTAGTTTTTTTGTGTTAAGTGTCTGAGACCGGATTTGAACTCAGGTCCTCCTGACTCCAAGGCTGGTGTTCTATTCACTGTGCCACCTAGCTGCCCCTGAACATGCATTTATTATGCACTTACCACATTTGAGGTATTGTATTAGTTGCTGTTGATACAAAGACAAAAACCACAAAAAATCACTGTCATCAAGGAAAGCACATTTTACTGGAAGATGCTAGAATAAGTGTTATGAGTTCAGAGAATGGATTGCCTTGAGCTGGGAGAATCAGAGAAGGCCTTTTGGAAGTAGGAATGTAAAACTAAGAAAAGTTGTAGAATCTTTTTCTGGGACTCTTTATATACTGGGAAGCTTCTTATTCACTTGGGATGGCTTAACCATATCAGAGAATGGTCACAAAGTGACCTCTCAAATGTCTTCTGACCTCTCTATTTCTCTGGCAAATGATGGATTCTTGCCCAGGAAGCAAGCCAGCTTCATAACCTAAAATAAATCCCACAATTCCTAAAAGAAATCAGGGGCATGAAACGTTTCTGAAATATCATATGTTGTCAGGTTCTTGGGGAAAGTTGGCTGCAAGGAAGGTTTGAATCAGGTCATGCTTAGGAAATATGGGTTCACAGGTGTGTTAGTTTTTTAAAAGCATGGGAAAATAGACAGAAGAGAATAATATTAAAAAAAGGAGATTATTTCAGTCTCTGTGTTTTTGGACCTTAAATGATCCTCTGGGCTCACCTTGAATTTCTAAAAAGAGTTAGGGGTGAAGTGATGCCTTAGGGACTGTGTTAGAGGCAAGAAGGTGCTAGGAAGATACAACTAGGAGGTCAGGGTCTGAACAGGGGCTGTCACCCACTTCACGATATTGCCATTGTTTTGAGTAAGGTACAGTCATTTAGTAGTCATGACTTCAGGTCCCAGATGACTTTCAATGTCATTTGTCACCTATGATTTTACTAGTACATAAAAAAACCTGATAAAAAGGGCATTGGTGACTTTACTAGTTAAACATTTTGTGATACATATATGTGGGATATCATAAGTGTAGGAAACTCCTGGTGTAGGAATTCTTTCCACTGGTCAATGAAGATTACAACCTATTTATAATCACTTTATCATATCTAGATTTAGAACTGAAAGGCACCTTTCAAGTCACTTAGGTCAACCCCCTTTTTTTACAGATGAGTAAACAGTAGTCCTCTTGCCAGGGGTCACACAGGTAGTAAGTGACATATCTGGGAGTTCCTTAAGCACATAAAGCTTAAGGAATGTGTCTGGAGCTGCATAACTCCTTTCTATCTTACAGTGAAAAGGAAAAGTATTTGGTATTGATCATTAAGAAAATGCTTGTAAGTCTTAAATCTTAATACGTTAAAACTTAAATATATTATTGTTATTAATATTATTATACCATAAAATGTCAAGCCTGGTGACTCTTTTTATTATAATTTATTTTTCTCAGTCCTTTTTCCTTTCATAAGATCAGGCAATGTCTTTAAGATACACACAACTGGGTCATGAACCAGTTGGCCCCATTAAATCCCGTGTCTTCATGACTGATTTGGGATCCCTGCATTGTCTGCCTGATCAGCTATGAGTTAATATGGCTTAAAAGAACCCACTAACTGTAGAACAGTGGCTGTGGACAGACAGATACAATCCAAGCTGCGCATTAAGCTTCATCTCTTCCCCAGAGGAACCACATTACTAATGAAATCCTGATGTACGGCTTATTCCTCCACATACAGCATTTTCAGTAAGTGGTTCCATTTGATCCCCTACCAGCCATTTTAATTCTGAGGCTCCATTTGCTGGCAAGACGGGCTTTTCCCACTAGCTCCAGTTTTCCCTCAGCTCAGCCTCCCTCCTGCTCTGCATTGAGCCACATTTCCCAAGTGCCCTCTATCCCAATAGCGCTGATGATTATTTTGTTCTCGGAGCTTTCCTTTGGCTTGCACTTTGTCACTGCTGCCATCTCGACTGTTATTTTAGCCTAACATCCTAACTAGCTTGAGGTGAACTTTGTGATCAGTGCCACATTCTTCTTCTCTGCTGTCATGATGTGCAGAAGTCCAGGCCCTGCCTTTCCCCCTCCCCCATTTCCCTGATACTTTATACATCCGTTTCAGTGTGCCCTAAATATGACAGCTGGACTTCTGACAATGCTTACATCTGTGGGACATATTGCTCTTATACTCCGAGCTGCACTGACTTCTTTATTGCCACAGCTTGATTTCCCCAGGTCTGTTCCCATCCAGACAAATATGAGGTTGAATTTCTCACATTATACAATTGGTCCTGGATTTTGGAAAA
Organism: Gymnobelideus leadbeateri; assembly: GCA_011680675.1. Taxonomy (NCBI): domain Eukaryota; kingdom Metazoa; phylum Chordata; class Mammalia; order Diprotodontia; family Petauridae; genus Gymnobelideus; species Gymnobelideus leadbeateri. The sequence continues at coordinate 176,756 of WOXC01002175.1, read as the reverse complement.
AAAAAAACGACGACAACAATAACCTCCTCCACCCCATCCCCCACCCCCAGCCAAAATAAACAAAAACTATGACAGCAGCAACAACCTTAGCAGCAACAAAAGCAACAACAACCAATGCCCAACATGCTGCCCCCCCAGTTAATTTGCTGCTGGCTTCAGCAGGTCATAAGTCAAGCACAATACAGATCTCATACCTAGTACATGCTTCAAGTCACACTTGAAGTGAAAGCATTTAAACAGACTCCTTCATTGTGAGCCACCTGCTAGCTAATGAAGGACATCATTTAATGCTGTTTTGAAAAGGGAGATTTAAGGTTGTTTTGAAAACCAAAGGAGAAATACAAATGTTTGAGTGTTAAACATTTTGCTCAAATATTAAAATATTAATGTCTTTTTATTATGACAGTTGTAGAGGGAAGTGAGCTTCAGAATGCTTGTGGCTGTCAGAGAAAATCCTAGCACTACACTTGGTAAACATTAGGGCATTAGGGAGACAGCTTCTTGGTTCCCCCCCCCCCCTTTTTTTTCTCTTATTGAGGAAAATGAAAGGGGCTTAACTCTCTGGAGACATCTATTAGTCAATTCAGTATATGGAGTGGCAGAGACGATGTTTTGGATGATGGAGTGGGAAAAGCTAGGTAGTGCAGTGGTTAGAGTTCCAGGTCTGAAGCTGGGAAGACTCATCTTTGTGAGCTCAAATCTGGCCTCAGACACTTACTAGCTGTGTGATCCTGGGCAAGTCACGTAACCATATTTGCCTCAGTTTCCCTGTCTCTAAAAGGAGCTGGAGAAGGAAATGGCAAACCACTCCTGTATATTTGCCAAGAAAGACCCCAAATGGGGTCACAAATATTTGCCATAGCTCTTCTGAGTGGCTTAAAGTACATCACTTTATATCAACACATTTGTTCCTTTAAATCAGCAGTGCAACATAGGGAAGGCTATAAGTGGGAAGGAAGAGCTTGACTAGAAGATGGGAGACTTGAATTCTTCACCAATATTAGCCACTAACTGGCTGTGGGTTGTGGGCAAATAACTTTATCTGCTTCATCTGCTTTTCTCATAGAAAGATAAGATACAAAAATCTCTACCCTACAGCTCAAAATAGAAGGGATGAGGTAAGACTGGGATCATCAGCATCACTGTTGACACTAGTTGGTTTGTTATTCTGGCCTTTCCTCTCTCTAGAATCCATAATTGTTTGGTGGCCTCTGTATTTCAAAAAAACTATTGCTCCTTTGTTAAGCTAACTTAAGAGCTAGACAAACAGACGTGTGGAAATCACTAACTTTTCAGAAGATTATGAATACAGCTTTTTATCCTTAAGATATTTCCAATATACCAAATGCTTAATTTAGAGTCCAAAGATCTGAATTTGAATCCTTGAAATTCTGCTTCCTACCCAGGCAAACTTGGGCCAAGTCATTTAAAACTCAGGGCCTCAGTTTCTCCATCTGTAAAATAAGAGTGAAAATGAGATAAACTATAAATTTTCTAGTTTTAAATCTGATGATCCTAGGAAACATGGGCTGCTTGTGTATAGGGCACTGGTCTTGGAACTAGGAAGATTAGACACTTTGTTGTGTGACCCTGGCAAATTTCTTAACCACTCACTTTCTTAGTCCTCATTGTATCAATAAAAGGGTTGGATTCGATGGCTTCTAAAGACCTTTCTAGCTCTAAATTTAATATCATATGGTTCCATGACAAGTCTAGCAGAACTCTTGAGAAGTCTGAAACAGAAATAAATGTTCAGAGCATATGGATATAATAGATTAATATTAATAAAAAATTCAAAATTTGTAAAATTTCCTAAAACGTTGATATTAACCAAAACACTCAAATGTTGCCATTTCCACTTAATAACACCACTATATATGTTCCCATTGTATAAATAAACATTTAACTTTATGCCAGTGAACTCCAAAGGAGAACACAGTTGCCACCAAGCTGTAAGATTGAATATTTCTATATATTTTTATCTTTTTGGTGCAGGTACTTTCTAAAATTATATAGATTGCAATTGAGCTACACATTCTCATCTTGTAGGAATCTTCTTCAGATTTTACTGTTAAGCTGTACAGGATGCTAGGGTTCAAGAGCTTTTTCTTTAGGTTTCCTAATATCACATGGATATCAGGGTGTCAGTTCATGATCTATCCTTTGGACATCTCTCTCTCTCTCTCTCTCTCTCTCTCTCTCTCTCTCTCTCTCTCTCTCTCTCTCTTTCACTCTCTCTCTCTCTCTCTCTCTCTCTCTCTCTTTCTCTCTCTCTCTTTCTCTATCCATGATCGCCTCTTGAATAGCTAGAATTCATATAGTACTTTAAAATTTGCAAAGTACTTTATAAATATTCTCTAATTTTATCCTCATGATAACCCATACAGGTAGGTGCTATTATTTTCAACATGTTCCAGATGAAGAAACTGAGTTAGAGAGAGGTTAAGTGACTTACCCAGGGTCACATAGCTACTAAGTCTCTGAGGCTGTATTTGAATTGAGTCTTCCTGATTCCAAGTCCAACACTCTACATCCATTTCTTACTTAGCATATATCCATTGGATCAGTGGTGTCAAACTCCAATAGAAACAGGAGCCACTAAACTATGTAGAAAACCACATATTAGCATTATGTTCTATTATATTTTTACTTATTTTATTAAATATTTTGCAATTATATTTTAAGTCGGTATGCCTGTAGCCAAGTGTTTAACACCTTTGCTTTGGATATATGATATTAGTGGATATTATTTGGATATACATTGGATATATTATCCAATATTAGCTGGATATATAATTTTAGTGTGTGATATCAATTATTCATAATGTGCTGCTATTCATTTATATTGATCATAAGTATCTCCACTATCCTTTTAGTAACTCACAGTTTTGATGCCTCAGAAATAGTAGTATTCTACCATCTGAAGCCTGACAGGATTGGCAGAAGAATTTTGATGCTATCAAGATAACTATTTTGTTTTAGAGAGAAGCCTGCAATCATTGAAAACCTATGAGGTTTGCCAAATGCGATTTGACTTACTCTTCTTCCTGTTCAATTCCAATCCTAGTTAATTGTGCTTCTATAGTATATGTCAACAATCTATGTACTCATGGACCAGAGCTATGGGCTGGCCATGCAACTATATGTCTGGATGGTAATGTGCTTTACCCACTCTGATTTTCCTATATAGATAGTTAGTCTAAAACCCTTTTGAGGGATCTTAGAAGTCCTGCAATGTTTCAGAACCTGATGAAATTTAGAAAGTTGAACATATGAAGGTCTTTACTAGCTATAGGGAGCTTCTGTTCTATTTGAATGAATTAATAAATGAAAGACACTTATTAAACATTTACTTTGTACCCATACATGATGTGAAAGCCCTGGGGATATAAATACAAAAGCCAGACAGTTCTTGTCCTCAAAAAACTAACATTCTAAGAGGGAAACAATTCATATAGAGGACTGGTGACCAGGGAAAGATATTTTGGTCAGGGCAAGCACCTCATCATGAGTGGAGCCAAAGGGGAGTCCATTTTGGACAGTCTTTTTAAAAATGGTGGTATTAAATTAATTATGATCCTTAGAGCAAGATGTAGCAGGAAGATGTCCAATGTGGGAGGAGACACATTATCTAGTCTGTTCTTCGACTGGCTAGCTAGAGAAAGCAGTGTAAGTTTTTGCTCACTAATCAAATAATCAGAATAGTTCAGTCCCAGGAAGAAGTTTCTAAGTTGAGTGGATAAAGTCCTTATTTAGACTCTGTGTTGGAAATTCTCTCTGAAAGTGGCAGAAATCTTTGGTGAACATACACCTTCCTATGCTATGTCTTTTGTTTGTTCGTTAATAATAATGATCAGAGCATTAAAAAAAGCTATCTATATGTTTATCAAAGAATTTGTACAATTATAATACATGTATAGGAAGACACATTTTGCTTTACCAAATCAATACTATTTGCTCTACCAACATAGTAATGACTAGAGTCAACAAGAAATAAGCACATTCATATCTTACATTCCCTTCACCTTTCAGTCAACTACAGGAAGGTAGGTGGTGCAGTGAATACAAAGCTGGGCCTGGAGTCAGAAAGAACTGAGTTCAAATCCAGCCTCAAACACTTACTAGTTGTGTGACTGTGGAGAAGTCACCTAAATTGTGTTTCCCTCAGTTTCTTGAATGGTAAATGAGGATAATAATAGCACCTACCTGTTGTTGTGAGGACCAAATGAGATAATATTTACAAAGTACTTAGTAAAGTTCCTGGCACAAAGAAGGCTTTATATAAATGCTTATTCTCTTCCTTCTCAGTTAGCTGCAAAGCTAGAAAGATGTGATATGCTGTAGGATGTCATTTTTTCCCTTTAAACAAATGCTTTCTTAACTTCTGTTTTACATCATTCATTTCTGCCAGATTTTGAGTTACAATCATCCCCCCCTGTTTTTCCCCTACCCACCCCCCCAGAATAGCAGTCCCGCAAGATATAGCTCTCTCCCATACCTTCTCCCATACCCCCTTCGACTTTTCCATTGGAGGAAGGTGAATCTTTGTGTCCCAATGCCTGCACATCTTATCTCCCAATTACAGGCAAAAAAGTATTAATAATAGTATTTATATATATTTGAAACATTTAATCTTAAGACCTTGAATTTCAGATCCATTTCTTTCCTCCCTTGTCACCCATTCCCTCTGGGGAGATAAGTAATTCAGTATATGTTGTACATGTATAGCTATGCAAAACATTGCCGTAGTAGATATATTGTACAAGGCTGCCTATAATTCCCTCCCACTCATCCCACCCCCCACCTGGTCCATTCCCTACATGATCCTGTCTCTCTTCTATAGTGGGTACTTCCAACCTCCCCTCCCCCCAAAGATGCCCTCCCATCCATCATCCCTCCTCTCATCCCCCTTCCCCCTATTCTGCTGCAGGTTGAGATATCCCATTTAGTATGTATGTCGTTCTCTCCCTGAACCAAATTCAATGAGAATGTGGTTTTGCCTTTTTTGCCTTCCTATTCTCCCCCTCCCTTGCAACCACTTCCCTTGCTTCTTCTACATGAGATAGTTTACCCTACCCTGTCTCTCCCCATCTCCTCTTGCCACTTTCCTCTCTCACCTCATAATTTCATCCCTTGAGTATTCTCCCTTCCCAACAAATTCAACCTATGCCCTCTATCCATATATAACTGTAACCATATAAAAACACATTCACATATGTATTCATATGACCACACACCCTTCTTCCATTATTCTCATACTGAGAAAGGTTTCCTTAGTCACAGTTATTGTTTTTCCACATAGGAATGTAAATAGTTCAACTTAGATAAGTTCCTTTTGATTTCTTTTCCCTGATTACCTTCTCAGGCATCTCTTGCTTCTTGTGTCTGGATGTCAAATTTTCTATTCAATTCTGGTTTTTTCCTCAAGTATGCTTGAAAGTCCTCTATTCCACTGAATGACCATATTTTCCCCCTGAAACAAAATGCTCAGTTTTGCTGGGTAGGTGACCCTTGGGTTCATTCCCAGCTCTTTTGCCCTCTGGAATATCATATTCCATGCCCTTCGATCCCTCAGTGTAGAAGCTGCCAGGTCCTGTGCTATTCTGATTGTGTTTCCACAATATTGAAATTGTTTCTTCCTGGCTGCTTGTAGTATTTTCTCCTTGATCTGGGGATTCTGGAACCTGGCTATATTATTCCTGGGAGTTTTCTTTTTGGGATCTTTTTCAGGAGGTGATTGGCGGATTCTTTCAACCTCTATTTTGCCCTCTGGATCTAAAACATCAGGGCAATTTTCCTTGAGAATTTCTTGAAGGGTGATTTCTAGGTTCTTTCTTTGATCATTGCTTTTGGGTAGTCCAATAATTTTTAAATTGTCTCTCCTGGATCTATTTTCCAGGTCAGTGGTTTTTCCCATGAGATATTTCACATTCTACTTCTTCTCTTTCATTTGTTTGGATCCGCTTAACAGCATCTTGATTTCTCATAAAGTCATTAGCTTCCATTTGCTGCAGTCTAACTCTGAAGGAATGAATCTCCTCAGTGAACTTTTGAGATTCTTTTTCCATCTGGCAAATTCGGGTTTTAAGGCATTCTTCTCCTCATTTCCCTTTTGGGCCTCCTTTGCCATTTGAGTTAGTCTATTTTTTAAGGTGTTGTTTTCCTCAGTCAGGCTGTTGACCCTCATTTCATACTTTTCCTGCATCCTTTTCATTTCTCTTTCCAATTTTTCCTCCACTTCTCTTATTTGATTTTTAAAGTCCTTCTTAAGATCCTCTATGGCCTGCAACCTGCTCATGTTTTCCCCTGGGGCTTTTGGAGCAGGACTTCTGACCTCACAGTCCTTTTCCCTCTCTATGCCCCCAAAATAGGAGTCTAGGGTTGCATTTTTCTTGTCCCAAAGTCCATAGGACACTAACCTCTTACTTTGTCCTAGGCATGTCTATGTTGATAATTCTGGAGTCGCCACAGCTCCTGGTGTTCTGGGGTTCCTCCAGCTGGCTGCTGGCCCTGCCACCCTGGGGCTAAAACCCCAGGTCACGCGGACCTGGGCTCGGGTTCCTGTGCTCTGCATGCTGCGTGCTGCTGGCTTCCAGAGAGCTGCGTTGGTCCTTCCTGCAGGGCTGCTGGGCTGTCCTCAATGGGAGGTTAGCTTCTCTGTATTGTTCTGTGGGTGCTGGGGCTCCAGAAGTTGTTCAGAGTCCTCTTTTACATAGTTTGGAGGGAATCTGGGGGCAGAGTAGCTTGGATGAGCTGTTTCTACTCCGCCATCTTGGCTCCACCCCCCGGATGTCATTTTTAAAGCTTGACTGTCTTCTTTTCATATTTTCCTCTAGGATGTTATAAATACATTTGTAAATTTTTCTCACAAATTTTATGAAGATGAAAAAGTAGGGATACCAATTAGTAGATTTAAAAAAATTATTATTATACCCCATCACTTTTTTGGCGGGCAATGAGGATGTCCATGATAAATATCAGTAAACAATTTCCATTTATAATGGACCTTTTGAATCTTGTTATCTACCTGAAAGAAGATTGTGGTGATGAACCGAGTTAGGATTGGAAGCATGAGAGAATTAAATGAAGTGAGAATGAAATGCACTGCTAGTGGTAATATTAATAAGACAAGTTCAGGATTCACTATATAATAGTGATTATAGCCAGCATTCATATAACACTTTAATGTTTTCAAGGTGCTTTGCTTGTATTATGTGATTTGATCTTACAACAGTTCTGTGAGGTGGGTACTATTATTATTTCCATTTTAGAGGTAAGAAAAATGAGGCAGCTAGTAAGTGTCTGAGGCATGATGTAAACTCAGATCATCCTAATGGAGAGGCTCAGTCCCTTTGTGATCCATAAATATTTGTTGTTTTGGGTTCTCTTCTCTCCCACCCCTTGGGTATCATTTTGTTATAGCCACTTGATCCCTGCTTTGTTACCTGAAAAGTCATACTGGTAGCCAGAGTATTACAGCTACCCCCAAAGAGGCTTGGAATGTGCTGAAATCAGTTGTATTGTCATCTCTGGGTGGTTGTATTATGTCCCTGACAAGGGCTTGTACCATGACTTCCAGATGCTTGTTGCTGAAGGCTCCACCTGGGGAGATTGACAGCTCTTAAGGCCTCCCAGAGAGTTTCATATTGTGTCTCTAAAGGAGATAGACAGACTCGGTTGCCACCTTCTTTCTGGAAGATGGCAATGGTGTGGATAAGAAAAACAGTCTGCTTTGCAGGTAGCTTCATTCATGACAGTAACATCACGTCTTTTTCTGCCCTTGTCACCACATCTCACTGTCCACAATCACTCATCATCTCCAGACAGACAGCACTGGAGGAGATCATCAATTGCCAATGCAATTCAGCAGATACACTTCATAAATTTTAATTACATTCCCACTCAAAATGAATGGTCAGAAAATATAAAACATCTGCCATCCAGATCATTTACATTTTTCATACAATAAATCATCAACAACATTCAAAACAATGGATTAAATCATGTGAAGTGTGATAGGTCAGGAAAGAAGGAAAAGCACCCATTGTGTGATTACCACTTGGACTTCAGCCATTGCACGGCATTTGGAAGCCCAGAGGAAGAAGGGGGGTGGGGGGACCCGACTTATTGAAGGAGTAGCAACCATTTTGGCCTGGTACTCATAAATAAAGTTTCCCTGGCCTTATCTAGAAAATACTAATTGATCTATTACTTCATCCATAGTAAAATAAGGGCCTGTTTAAGTAAAAGAATATTTGGCCAATTATGACTGGGGAAAGCAGACATTTATCACTGGAGTGGCTTGTTTATCTACCCTGCAGGTAGCATAAAGAGGCAGCTTCATTTACAAAAATCAATTTTTATTAACATTATATTCATAAAACTCCCATTTGCCTCTAAGCATCTTCCATGTCGTAAAGCATGATGTGGGGGCCATTCATACAGTAATGGCCTCTTCACTTTTCCCAGGCTAGTGAAGGCCCAACTACTAATGACTAAGGAAGTTCCAAAAGAAAGCCCAGTTTCCATCAAGCCATCTGGTAACCTTGCAGCCAGGGTTAAGGAATGACTGATAATGAAACACTAGTGAAAGCTGATTATGGGTAATAATTTGAGTAAAGGTTCATGTAGCCAGATTTTTCTTTGTCCATTGTTTCCTTCTCTTCAAATGCCAATCTATTCCCCATCTCACTTCCCATTCTCAAATCTCCACAATAGGAGATAAATGGTGGAAGGGTAATCACTCCTTATAAACAAAGAATGGTAAATAAGTTGAGGCTATAGAAAAGAGCCAGTTTGGATGGCAGCCAGCACCCCTCAAAATAAACAAACAAAACCCCAAACCCCAAAGCCAACAAATCCTATTTTACCTTGCATCAACAGAAGCATGGAGCATAGAATAAGGTAGCTGATAATCCTACTATATACTTTGCCCTGTTCAGACAGCATCAAGTATATTGTGTTCATAACTGTGCACTGTGTTTTCAAAAAGACATGGGTGAACTGACGTGTGTTCAGAAAAGTTCGACCAGGATGATAAGGCTACTTAAAATTCTGCCTTCTTATGGAGCTAGTGAGGGAAGGAAGAATATTTGGTATGGGGAAGAAAAGACTTAAGGAGAACATAGGATCTTCAATTTAGGCTAAAAGGGACCTCAGACCCCATTTAGTTCAGCTAATTGATGTTTTTTTTTTTATAAGATTGAGGGTCAGAGGGGTTAAGTCATATACTCAGAAGCACGCAGCTAGTAAGTGCTAGAAGTAGGATTTAAATATGGTAGCTGTCTTCAAGGGGCAGTTTGGTGATGCAGTGAATAGAGTGCTGGGCTGGAGTCAGGAATACTTTCTTCATGAGTTCAAATCTAGCCTCAGACATCTACTAGGTGTGTGACCCTGGACAAGTCACTTAACCTTCTTTGCCTTAGTTTCCTCATGTGTAAAATGAATTGGAGAAGTAAATGGCAAACCACTCCACAAATCTTTGTTGAGAAAACCCGAAATGGGGTTATGGAGAATTGGACATTGCTGAAAAATAGTTGTCTTCAACTGTCTGAAGGGCTGACATGTAGAGGACTCATTCTGCCTGACTCTAGAAGGGAGAACAATGCCTGTAAGTTGTGATTTTAACTCAACATAAAGAAAAACTTCTTGAATATTATAACTGTCAAAAAGGAGAAATGCCTATACCTCAGGAGGAAATGAACTCTTCACAAGAGGTCTTCCAACAGGACAAGATGGCTGCTTATGGGTGATATAGAGATTTTCCATTTAGGTCTTGATTGCCTCTGAGGGTCTTTTCAAACTTTGAAATTCTATGGTTTTGTCATGTTGTTGAAAATTATTCTGTGGCCAAAAGTGTACTCTTCATAAAAAAAATCACCTGTTAGCTGCAATAATAGAGTGTTTAAAATTTGAAAAAGTAGACCAGTCTCTTCTCCCTCATTTCCCCCTCCCCTTGGATTCTTGGACATTATCCTCCCTTGATTGGGAGGAAAAACACTTTTTTTTCACTTTTTCTGTATCCCCCAACACTTAGCACAGTTCCTGGCACATAGAAAGCATCTAACAAATGCTTCTTGATTGAGGAAGGCAAGGAAAATGATTCAGAGTGAAACTGACATGGTTTCTTAAAAAGTGGTGCCGCATTTGTGGATGGGCTCTAGTTTCCTATATGTCACATAAAATAAGGCAAATGCAGACTACATGACACTTTTTGTAAAACAGAATATGGGAAGGTGGGCTAAAAGGGTTTGATCCATTTTCTGGCTCCTGAATATTCTGAGGGGAGAGGTGGTCTGGACTTGTGATTTCATTGGGAATAGGAAACTTCCAGAATGGAAATTTTCCATGGAAGTAGCTGAACAACTCTTCTGTAAGTTGGAGAATCGCCTGGGGCTTCTAAAAGGTTAATATATCTAGTAGTTGATGGTGGCAGAGCTTCAACCCAGGTCTCGTTAATTCTAAGGCCTCCTCTATGTCCCTAACATTTGCTTGTTATTTCTTAAAGTTTTGACTGTTTTTACTCTTTTCTGTTTCATGCAGCAATATTTTGCCCCACCTGCTGGATGCTGGGTTTCTATTATGTTTTGGTTTTGAATACTGTGTAATGCCCTTTGGAGTTGTCCAGCTCCTGCTATGTTCCCATGAGTAGTGTGTTTAAACAATGGCTGAAGGCAAGGTATACTTAGGCACAGTGAAACACACAGGAGGCTTGATATAGTTATATGACCACCTGAGGATTTCTACTGGAAATAATGGGTGTGAATTGGAGGTAAGGGGTTCCTTCTTACCTGTATGTAGTTTTGAAGTTGGCAATTGATTTAGTTTTAATGTAGTCTTGTTTTGAGGAATAAATCATCTTTATTCATCCCAGCCACTTTATAAAATCAAATCTGCACTCATAAAAAATCTCTTGAGGATTAAGAGATTCCCTGCAGAATTTTGTTGCATCTGGTCTATTCAAGAGAACCACATTAAATACACCCCAAGAATATCATGGTGAGGACAGGCAGGCTGATGACAGCTTTGCCCTGGTTCATATTCCCCGCCCTCTATAATTTAGTACATGCAGCAAGAAACTGATTCCTTTTCCATAATTTTCTTTTTAAAAAATAAGCACTTTCTTTTTAGGAGAATATTTTCTATCCTCCCCTTCAGCCCTTGATTTGGGGTACAGTGGGAGATATGTCCTTTCATATTGAATATGCATAAAAACCTTAAACTTTTCAAACTTTAAAAGCAATTAAGATATTTTCTGCCTAACTTGAAAAATTAACTATTGAAGCTTTTCTGTGTTTAGTCTTTAATGAGAAAGGGTCTCCAGAGTAATTTGTAAAAAAAAAAAAAAAAAAGAAAGAAAGAAAGAAAGAAAAAATAATGAAGTTATAAGAAAAGAAAAATTGCATTTGCACAGTGGGGATTTTGAGTCCTCTGGGAATTGCAATAGCTGTTTCTCCCTCTTTGGAGGGCCATAAACACACACCATCACTGCTGGAGATGTAGGTTGCTGAGTCCTGGCGCTGTTTGTTCAATCAGTGGCTGAAAGGAAATTGGCTTTCCTTCCCTTTGCTCCTTTTATTTATATTTTACCAAAGCAAACAAAACAAATTCAATTAAAATACTATACTCAGTCAGCATTATGCTTCTATTCGTATTGTAATATTAACTTACCCCTGGTGCCTGTGGAATATTCCTCTGTTCTAGAGGATTTCAATTCATCTAGGGTCAATCCTAAGGAAGGATTGACTCACTCAAGGCAAGGACACATCTACCTGAATAATTAGCCAAGAAATAGGCCAGACTTGAGTATGCTTATGGGAAGAACATTTAAATCACTCTTGAACTTCTCTATGAATTTGAGGTAAGTATTGCAAGGAAGTATAAATTGAACAAAATGTGTTAGATAATTGGTGCCCACATAGTCCCTTAAGGTTTTGCCAAGTGCTTTCTATTTGTTGGTTGATTTTAATCTCATAACTCTCCAAGGGAGGTGCTAGAGGAATGACTATATCCATTTTACAGATAGGAAATTCAAGGATCAAAGAAGTTTTGATTTGCCCGTGGTCACACAGCTAGCTAGAAGCAATAGTTTGGCTTCCACAAAAGCCTTGTATTTTAGCAACTTCACATTTTAATCTGTTTTTTTTCTTCCACTACCTGGCAAAACCTTTTTCTATCTCTTCACGTGTTAAAATCTAATCTATCCTTTAAAGTTTATTTCAAATGCTACCTCCCCCATTAAGCCTTCCCTGATCTTCCTTGTTGGTTAAAAGCCTTCCAAGTACCAGGCTAGGTAATGAGGATATACATAAAAATGGAAAACAAACAAACAAATTAAAACCCCAAAGCACTTAGCTAAGTTTTTGGAAATAAGCAAAAGTAGACAAGATTTTAAAAGCAGATTTTATTAAATTTCAAGAAAGTCAATAAAAATCCATTTTGCACATTTATAAAAAAAGTTCAATATCTGCTGGACATTACTTCAAAGTCTGGAGATTTGTGTTCAGTTGAATTTGGACAGTGCCATGTGACTCCAAAGTAAACACCCTATCATGACTTCCTCCAAAAACAACCTCCGTTAAATAATGACAACTTCAAAACATAGAACCAAAAATATATTAGGCTTTTGCATCCCAATAGGCTCTAGGGAATACATCAGATTTAAATAAGACAAAGTCTCTGCTCTAATAGAACTTTGAAGGGGCACAAGTCACATATATAACTACAACATACAATGATCCATAAGTGTGTTAGAAAGATGCAAAATAAAGAACTATTCAAGTCCTGGGGGAGTGGAGGCATTTAATAGATTCCTGTTTAGCCGAATGAAATGGAATTGAATTCTTCCAGGCTCCTTTCTTGGTACAGAAATACATAACCTTTCCTAGACAAACTTCTAGTCTGTTGTCTTAAGCCCCTAACCAAGGTGGAGAATTTTCATATTCAATGTAAAAACTTTGGGGAAAAGAAAATTCTCTCTCACTTTCTTAAAGTCAAGACTTCTTGTTCTTTAGTCATAATGTCTGACTTTTAGTGACCTCGTCTGGGTTTTTCTTGGCAAAGGTACTGGAGTGGTTTGCCATTTTCTTCTCTAGTTCATTTTACAGAAGAGGAAACTGAGGCAAACAGGGTAACATGACTTGCCAAGGTTCACACAACTAGTAAGTATCTGAGGCTGGATTTGAACTCAGGTCTTTTTGACTACAGGCCCAGTGCTTAAGATCTACTGTGCCACCTAGGAGTGGATAAAAAACTTAGGAGTCAAGAGATACGAGTTCAAATCCTGTCTCAGACACTTGAATGGATAAATAAATGAAAAAACTTGTATTACTACATGCAAGGCACTCTGCTAAGCCAATAAAAAAGTAAGACAGTCTCTGATATCAAGAGGCTCACATTCTAATGGGGGAGGCAACACACATAGGAAGTTTTAGCAGCAAGTCAGTTGGAAAGGTCTCACGATCCATATGGCGCAGGAGCAAAGTAAATATTAAGACCTCTTCTTGAATGTAATTTCTATTGATAGAATCATATAACTTGCTGATACAGAACCATATGATAGTGTCAAGAATTTCAGCGGCTGGAATTTTCTCTTCTGCTTTTTCTTTTTTTTTTTTTTTTTTTAAACAAATACTTTATTAACTTCTGTTTTACATCATTCATTTCTGCCAGATTTTGAGTTACAATCATTTTCCCCCCATTATTCCCCTACCCAACCTCCCAGAATAGCAGTCCCACAAGATATCGCTTCCTCCAATCTGCTCTCTCCCATACCTTCTCCCATACCCCCATCAACTTTTCCATTAGAGGAAGATGAATCTTTGTGTCCCAATGCCTGCACATCTTATCTCCCTATTACAAGCAAAAGAGTATTAATAATAGTATTATATATATTTGAAACATTTAATGTTACGACCTCGAATTTCAGATCCATTTCCTTCCTCCCTTGTCACCCATTCCTTCTTGGGAGATAAGTAATTCAGTATATGTTGTACATGTCTAGCTATGCAAAACATTATCATAGTAGATATATTGTGCAAGGCTGCTTATAATTCCCTCCCACTCATCCCACCCCCCAACTGGTCCATTCCCTACATGATCCTGTCCCTCTTCTATAGTGGGTACTTCCAACCTCCCCTCACCCCAAGGATGCCCTCCCATCCATCATCCCTCCTCTCATCCCCCTTCCCCCTATCCTGCTGCAGGTTGAGATATCCCATTTAGTATGTATGTCATTTTCTCCCTGAACCAAATTCAATGTGAATGTGGTTTTGCCTTTTTAGCCTTCCTTATTCTCCCCCTCCTTTGTACCCACTTCCCCTACATGAGATAGTTTACCCTACCATGTCTCTCCCCATCTCCTCTTGCCACTTTCCTCTCTCACCTCATAATTTCATCCCTTGAGTACTCTCCCTTCCCAACAAAATCAACCTATGCCCTCTATCCATATATAACTGTAACCATATACACACACATTCACATATGTATTCGTATGACCACACCCCTTCTTCCATTATTTTCATAGTGAGAAAGATATCATCAGTCACAGTTATTGCTTTTCCATATAGGAATGTAAATAGTTCAACTTTGATAAGTTCCTTTTGATTTCTTTTCCCTGATTACCTTCTCAGGCATCTCTTGCTTCTTGCGTCTGGATGTCAAATTTTCTATTCAACTCTGGTTTTTCCTCAAGAATGCTTGAAAGTCCTCTATTCCACTGAATGACCATATTTTCCCCTGAAACAAAATACTCAGTTTTGCTGGGTAGGTGACCCTTGGGTTCATTCCCAGTTCTTTTGCCCTCTGGAATATCATATTCCATGCCCTTCGATCCCTCAGTGTAGAAGCTGCCAGGTCCTGGGCTATTCTGATTGTGTTTCCACAATATTGAAATTGTTTCTTCCTGGCCGCTTGTAGTATTTTCTCCTTGATCTTGGGATTCTGGAACCTGGCTATAATATTTCTGGGAGTTTTCTTTTTGGGATCTTTTTCAGGAGGTGATCGGTGGATTCTTTCAACCTCTATTTTGCCCTCTGGATCTAAAACATCAGGGCAGTTTTCCTTGAGAATTTCTTGAAGGGTGATTTCTAGGTTCTTTCCTTGATCATGGCTTTCAGGTAGTCCAATAATTTTTAAATTGTCTCTCCTGGATCTATTTTCCAGGTCAGTGGTTTTTCCCATGAGATATTTCACATTGCCTTCTAATCTTTCGTTTGTTTGGATCTGCTTAACAGCATCTTGATTTCTCATAAAGTCACTAGCTTCCATTTGCTCCAGTCTAACTCTGAAGGAATGAATCTCCTCAGTGAACTTTTGAGATTCTTTTTCCATCTGGCAAATTCGACTTTTTAAGGCATTCTTCTCCTCATTGCCCTTTTGGGCCTCCTTTGCCATTTGAGCTAGTCTATTTTTTAAGGTGTTGTTTTCCTCAGTCAGGCTGTTGACCCTCATTTCATACTTTTCCTGCATCCTTCTCATTTCTCTTTCCAATTTTTCCTCCACTTCTCTTATTTGATTTTTAAAGTCCTTCTTAAGGTCCTCTATGGCCTGCAACCCACTCATGTTTTCCCCTGGGGCTTTTGGAGCAGGACTTCTGACCTCACAGTCCTTTTCCCGCTCTATGCCCCCAAAATAGGAGTCTAGGGTTGCATTTTTCTGTTTCCTTTGCCTTGGCATGTTGCCACTTAATTGCTTGACTTTTGGGCTTGTTGCCACACTATGGCTTTAAGGCCAGATAGAGGAATTTTCGTCCCGAACGTGTGGGGGGCAACTTCCGTTTCTGGCAAGCTGTAAACCCACCCACAACTTCCACCCTAGATCACAATCCAGATCCAGGGAGGTTAAAGCAAGAGCGATTACCCCCCAAGACTGATCGCTGGATCTCCCCACGATTTGCAGGCTGGGAGCCGGAAATGCCTCTGAAAACTACACAGTGGCTTGTCTCCTCAGCAGCTTCTAGCCCCCAGGGGAGGGAGCTGACGCATTCCCCAAATACAGGTCCCAAAGTCCATAGGACACTAACCTCTTACTTTGTCCTAGGCAAGTCTATGTTGATAATTCTGGCGTCTCCACAGTTCCTGGTGTTCTGGGGTTCCTCCAGCCGCTGCTGGCCCTGCCGCCCTGGGGCTAAAACCTCGGCTCACGTGGACCTGGGCTCGGCTCGGTTCCTGCGCTCTGCGCACTGCCGGCTCCCAGACCACTGCGCTGGTCCTTCCTGCAGGGTGCTGGGCTGTCCTCAGCGGGAGGTTAGCTTCTCTGTGTCGTTCTGTGGGTGCTGGGGCTCCAGAAGATTTTCAGAGTCCTTTTTTTACATAGTTTGTGGAGAATCTGGGGGCAGAGAGGCTTGGACGAGCTGTTTCTACTCCGCCATCTTGGCTCCGCCCCCCTTCTCTTCTGCTTTTTCATAGCTGCAGCAAGTCACACGAGGGAGTCAAATGCTCACATAGTGGTCAGAAGAAATCCATGGTCACTCTCAAATTCTCTCTGGAGAATTTGGAATAGATTGTGAGACATGGGAGATACTGGCACAGGACTGCCCAGCATGGGGTGTCTGAATCATAGGAGCTGTAATCTAAGAGCAAAGCAGAATTGCAGCAGCTTAAAAGATTCGTGAGACATGCAAATTTAGAGACATCTCCATTCCAAATGTCCACATGGACTATTTGTACCCAACTTGTGGTAGTCTTCTGAGCTCATATTGATCTGATCAGATATAGTACAACAGACTGTTCCTTGAACCCAACACAATGATGTCATTTTGATCTTCTTTGAGAATGAAGGATAACAACAAATAAACTTGCTATAGCAACTCTAGAAATATTAGGCAGGTCACATCTCCACAGGGCTTAGAGTGATGGTTGCTGGGTCTGGCCTGTAGTCTGGGGGGTACTGCTACTTAAAGTTCTTGAGTTCAGAGTGTTAGGCTATAGCCATTAGGGTCTGACAGGTGGTAGTGGTCCAGGTAGTGGTTTGACTTTCCAGATAAATGCTGCCTCCTATCCCTCTTCAAGTTACAGCTTCAATTAGGGTTGTAATTTGGCAAAGTCAGTTAATCTTTCAGAGTTTGGGTTTTCTCATCTAAAAATTGAGGTAATAATACTTTCACCACCTACTATGTTGTGTTGGTAGGATGAAAATTCTTCACAAATCTTAAAGAACTATGTAAATGTGAGTTATTAATTCTAAGGAATGTTGTGTTTCCTTAAACATATTAAACACTCAGAACTGTCCCTTGTTTGGAGAGGACAGGGAGCTTAATATAGAAAAAGTATCCTTCAGTATCTATGCTATTAATTTACAAGGTGCTGTAAGGGTTATGGGATTTAAAGATCTTCCATGCCCCATTGGACTTGCTGACATAGCAGGAAGGGGAGGGGCAAGAGGAAGCGGAAGAAGAGTTAGAGTTCCGGTGGGGACTGGCGGTGGCCGCGGCAGCAGCAGCAGCAGCAGCAGTAGCAGCCAAGATAGAGGTGGAGGCACAAACTCCTTTTTGAGCCAGCCACAATTTCTGCTAAGGACTCTTGTTGGGGACTGCCAGGGAACAGAACTGCGGGGGGCCGGAGCTGTTGTGAGCACGCTTCCTGGACGCTGAGCAGTTGCTGAGAGTGGGGAGAGAAGTACCTTTGCCTGAGGTAGCCTGTTCTGTTTTGAAGGCTTAAGAATGTGGTTGTTTACTACGTTAACTACTTGTGCCAATTTCATAACTACCCTGATGGCTTTGACTTTCTGGTTTTGGGACTCGGTTATTTGGTATTTTAATAAATTCTCTGGCTTTATCCCCCATATAGAGAGACTGATATATTTTGTGATTAATAACCACATAAGCCTATTTATAATTGCTATAGGCATAGTGAATATTGCATTGTTAATACATTTGGCGACGAGGGATGGGATCTGCTGAGTAAAAGGAAAGTATGGGGGCTGGGATAATTGTTTGTTTCCCAGTTGTGGTAGCTGTGATTCTGTGGAGCCATGGAGCAGGAGAGAAAGACCTGCATGCTGACTTCACTGAGCTGAGAGCAGGAATGGTGAGCTGCCTGCATGGAGACCTGTGGAGAAGCCTGGAGCTGCTGCCTTCTACTGGAGGAGAAGGAACCCAGGAGTTTGGAGTTCAGCCACAGGACAAGATAAGGACTGTGTGGCAAAGCAGGGGCACTGAATGTGTTTCCTTGCTGCATCCCACAGTTTGGGACCCAGGGGGAGGATGGACTTGTGACTGGGGTGAAGTGCCATGGACCCCAAGGACCCCACTTTGGTTTTGTTGCCCAGCTCCCTCTCTGGACTTGGAAGCAGGGGCTGGAGCAGTGTTGCGGGAAGGACACCACCACCCCCTCCTCCCAAGAGAACTTTATGTGATAATGCTTTGTATTTTGTGAATTGATGTGATAATGCTTTGTATTTTGTGTTTAAGGCCCAGTGGCCACTTTGGTAACTTTAGATGTACCTTGAAAATATGACTTAAGGGATGGTTAGTGCTAATTGAAATGTAAACTGTCTATGCTATGGGCATCCTTAGTAAGACTTTACTGAATAAGTGACTAATTGTACTTTGAGATATTGTTACAGATAAGACACTAATTGAGCTAATCAAGACTTTGCCCCATGGGAAGACTTGGACTATTGTATTTTGAGATTATATTGTGATTTTCTTATGTACCTGGAAAATGTGACCTAAGAGATGTTTAGTGCTAATTCAAATGTAAATTGTGTATGCTATGGGCATGAAAGATCTTGGGGCCGAATGTAATGGAAATGCAAATTTAAAGATCTTCCCAGCCCATAGCTTAAGTGCACCTGGAGCCCGTGGTGGGAAGAGGCTTGTTTTTTCAGGGAAGCCCACACCTTGATACTTTGTGATTGGGCAGTGGGTCAAGGAGGTTGTTACAATCTCTGAGCTAGGAGAAGACTATATAAACCCTGATGAGAGGCTTTGCTTTGGGGCTCACTTTGAGAAGTGTTGTGTGATTTGACCAGATGAGACTCTGGGAAGCCGTTGTTGAGAGCCCCCCGGCTTTGAAAACCCAGATGTTGATGCTTCCCTCTCTGGTAACTGTGATTTGGTATTGATGTATGTAATGTTGGGACAGTTTGGAAGCCTGTCTGTTTGATTTGTAAGTTCTGTAACTCTGAAGTTTGGGGTGCTGACCTTTTCCCCTGAACTAGGTAATGTATGTTTTTTTGATTAAAGTAAGCTTGTTAACCCGTTTTGAGTTGCTTTCCTTTTGAAAAGCAGATCTAAGAACCTGTGTTGGCAGCTACCCTGGGGATATTGGGGTGCTTGCTGCATTTGTTCGGGGGGGGAATGATGGGGAGCATGTGCTCAAACCCCACCCTGAAATATTGTTTTCTGTTTTCTGTGTTTATTGTGTGCTATCTTTGTTATATTGTTGTAAAATTCTGTTGACACCAGTTATTCCGAATATACTTTTGCCAAGTAAGGGACATGAAAGATCTTGGGGCCGAATGTAAGGGTTATGGGATTTAAAGATCTTCCATGCCCCATTGGACTTGCTGACATAGCAGGAAGGGGAGGGGCAAGAGGAAGCGGAAGAAGAGTTAGAGTTCCGGTGGGGACTGGCGGTGGCCGCGGCAGCAGCAGCAGCAGCAGTAGCAGCCAAGATAGAGGTGGAGGCACAAACTCCTTTTTGAGCCAGCCACAATTTCTGCTAAGGACTCTTGTTGGGGACTGCCAGGGAACAGAACTGCGGGGGGCCGGAGCTGTTGTGAGCACGCTTCCTGGACGCTGAGCAGTTGCTGAGAGTGGGGAGAGAAGTACCTTTGCCTGAGGTAGCCTGTTCTGTTTTGAAGGCTTAAGAATGTGGTTGTTTACTACGTTAACTACTTGTGCCAATTTCATAACTACCCTGATGGCTTTGACGTTCTGGTTTTGGGACTCGGTTATTTGGTATTTTAATAAATTCTCTGGCTTTATCCCCCATATAGAGAGACTGATATATTTTGTGATTAATAACCACATAAGCCTATTTATAATTGCTATAGGCATAGTGAATATTGCATTGTTAATACAGGTGCCTATTATGAAGATCTTGTTTTCAAGATGAGAAGATTTCAGGGCAACTAGGTGGTGCAGTGAATAGAGCACTGGCCCTGGAGTAAAGGAAGACTTGAGTTCAAATTTGATCTCAGATGCTTGACAATTACTAGCTGTCTGACCTTGGGCAAGTCACTTAACCCAATTTGCCTTGCGTTCTACCCAACAAAAAAACAGATGAGAAGATTTGGATTCAATCAGTACCTAGTGTTATATGTCATCAAAACATCCCTGGAGAAAACCAAACAAACAAAAAAAGAGTTGTGGCACATTACATGGATAGCTTATTTTACTATCTGTGGCAAGAGTTAGAGCTTTTAAAAAACACATTATTATTATTATTAGTATTAGTATTAGTAGCAGTAGTAATAGACATTAGTAGAAGTAGTAGTAATAGCAATCCTAATGTAAATTTCCTGTAAACTTTTAGGAAATAATGTTTAAATATGAAAAACAAAAATCTATGTATTTACTGGAGCAATTATAGCTCCAGTATATACTGGAGCTCCAATTACAGCTCCAATTATAGCTCCAATATATACTGGAGCAATAATAGCAAAACCTCCCCTAAAAACTGGGTACTCTCACACATTAAGAAATATTTGAATGATATCATATTTTCATTAAAATTCTAAGACCTGACTTAATGTTCACAACACATACTATTTTGCCTTTGTTTTCTGATACTTTACATTTTTCTTACTAGTGCCTTTGAATTCTTGTCCTACTAGATATAGCCATAGATTATTAAAGTGGTTGAATATATAGACTGGGTGACCATGAGATTAACCAGTGTCTATTAACCTTGGTCTATTATGGGTCTGATGAAGCAGGTTAATCCCACAGACACTCTGTAAATGTTTATTTTGACTGGAAGCCCTGTCATCCTGTGTATTTATGTGAAACAGAGAGATGTATGCTTAGCCTGAGGAGGTATCTGCTCTCTTCAAAAAAGGCCATTGATGAATGTCTGTAAAAAGCTATCCTTTATCTATTTTATGTTCTTCTAATACTCCTCAATTGTTTTATATTAGGTTAAAATTTTTGAATGTTATAATAGAATTGTGGATAGTGGTGGTACTGGCAGCGTGAGCCTCTCTGTGTGTATGATTTACTGCAAGTTACATAGGGAAAATTCTTCTGATAATATAGAAGTGAACAGTTTGTGTGAAAGATTGCGCCAATCTATTCACGCTGCCAAAACACTGGTATGGACCTCAGTAATTTCTCCTTTTGACTACTATAACCCTATCCTCTAGCAGTTTTTCTCCTCTACTGACTCTTCTCTTGTCCTCAAGCCTATTCAAAACACTTCTGTCATGCCTTCTTCCCTTCCCCCCATCCCCATATCATTGATTTTGACCAGACTTTATTATTTTTAAAATTTTATTTGTAATTTTCTTCTCAAACCACTTGTTTTCCTTTTTTTTTTAAAGTTCCATCTAGATGTTCTGACATACTTGCTCACACTTCTTTCCTTATCACCACTTTTATCTATCATCATATTCTTTACTTAATTTGGTCATTTTTTCCTGAGTTTCTTTATATAACAACAGCTAGCAGTTGTATGGCACTTTGATGTATGCAAAGCACGTCCTATATGTTATCTTATTTTATCCTCACAGTATCCCCGGGAAATAGTTGATATTATTCTTCCCATTTTACAGATGAGAAACTGAGGCCAAGAGAAATTAAACAAGGAAGTTTCTGAGGAAGGATTTGAACTTGAGTATTTCTAACTTCAAGTCCATTGTACCACCTAACTGCTTTATTACCTTTGACTGCCTTTCCCTACATTAACAAGAGGAGAGGAGTGGCACCCACATTATTTTTGTAGGCCATCTCAATACTTCAAGGATATGTGATTTGGACAGGAAGCATATTCCCTCCACAGACATACAGTTTAATATACAGTCTTCAAGAGTTGCTACTGGGTTGAATAGAGTTCAAACCCCTGAAGCAAACCTGGACATCAACTCTATGACTAAACTAAGCTGTTCCTCATATGACAGACCCACAGTTAATCACCAGGTCCCTGCTTAATGCCTTTTCAGTTTGGTGTGACCCATCAGCACTTCCTGACTAGGCTTGAGGAATCTAGAGTCACTTCTATCCAATAAGCAAGGAAGGAACTGAGTAGAGGATTGTGTTGGCTAAATTATAAAATAAAGGTTATAGAGATTATAAAGAGACTTTAGAAAGGCTTTGACACACATCTATTACTGGGCTATGTTAATGTGAGGAAGGAATTTGGAAATATTTGGTCAACATTTGCTAGAGAATAGGGTAGGGTGGCAACGAAAATAATCCAAAGATTTCTTCCTTTCCTTTCTTCCTTCCTTCCTTCCTTCCTTCCTTCCTTCCTTCCTTCCTTCCTTCCTTCCTTCCTTCCTTCCTTCCTTCCTTCCTTTCTCTTTCTTTCTTTTTCTTTCTTTCTTTCTTTCTTTCTTTCTTTCTTTCTTTCTTTCTTTCTTTCTTTCTTTCTCTCTCTCTCTCTCTCTCTCTCTCTCTCTCTCTCTCTCTCTCTCTCTCTCTCTCTCTCTTTCTTCCTCCTTTCAATGAATCATCTACAATCATTTAGAAATGAAGATGATTTTTTTAAAGGGAAGAATTTGTGTTAAAACTCCTTTGACCAGGTGGATATATTTAAGTTTACACTCTGACTTTTTGTTTACTATTCACATTATGGGTGTTTTGGATGTTGGTTCAATATTTTTTCTTTAGTTGAACACACATATGTATATGTACTTCATGCACACACAATCTTCTGCCTGTATGTGTACAAATATACTTTTACTATAGTATAAACAAATCCACACATACATATATGTATATCCATATGCATGTGTGTGTGTGATTTATACGCACATATTTGACCTGGTAATATCCCTGTCCTTAGGTTTCTACACCTAAAATTTAATCTCACCAATGTGTGGAAATGTTTCCTATTGATGAAGAACTGTCACTTCTCTTGTGGGTTGTCTGGGGCATGGTTAAGGTTAAGTGATAAGAGATTAAGTGATATGACAGTGGTCATGTAGCTTTCAGATGCAAAATTTGAACCCAGGCCTTTCCTATTTAGGGCCAGCATTGCCATGTTACCTCTTAGGGAACTTAACTGAAAAATTCTCAAGATTCCATTTAGAATCTTAAACTTTAAACTGATTGTTGGATGGACTTATCACTTGATGGATCCAATGGATAATAGTACAGTATAGAAGCTACTAGAGCCTTGTGTTATGGATTCCAGTCTGAGAGTAGCAATGAGCTATTTGGTGATTCCAGGATGGAAAGAAAGGGTCATAATAATGAACAAGTTACTCAAAGGCTTGTTAATATTTTCACTCTGCCATTGACACAATCCTTGCCTTCCTGCTTGGACATTGTTTTGTGCATGTGGCAGCCATCAGTTTATGGCACTGCCATGCCCTCAGGAGAACTGCATTGTTGCTTTGAATCACAAACTTCAATTAGGCAACACATAAATCTGTCCTCAACAGTTAGAGTATTATTTTGGTAAATTACACAAAAACTTACCAGAGATAAAATTCATTTCCCTACAGTGACATTTCACTTAACTGTGACTTCGTTACTATAAATTTTCAAAATATCTAAAGGAAATGTAGCTGCTGTTTGAAGTTCTTTTCATTTCATACATCTCACGTTACAATTTATGGTTTTAAACAACCTTATAGTTAGGTGAGCGAATCTATCAGCTTGCAAAAATTCTCTTCCCAGTTTTTCCAACAATAATCTCAGCTGTAAAGATAATACCACTGGTATAAGTAAGCCCCATGAGTTTGATGAAGTTCAGTGTTAATTTGGGCTGTATGGTCAACTGTTAGTTATAGAATATTTTGGTCTCAGGGACTAGAAAGCATCCCTGAGGTCATCTATCTAAATCATGAACTGCATCTACAAGATCCCTGACAAGTAGTTACCCTGGCTTTGTTTGAACATCTCCACTGCCAGGGAATTAATCCTTCTGACATAGTTCATTCCATTTTGGGGGGTGGGGTGGGGCAAGCAGGGTGATGCAGCTCTAAATTTGCCGGGAATTTGATTTCTTTTCAGTATGGGATAATTTCTCATAGATGCATGTTTTATAGACCTACAACAAAGCACGCTTGTTTTAGGGAAGACTAGATCAACCTGAATAAGTTCCTCAAATGATGTATAAACTATTAAGTGTCCATTAGATGATTAAGTCCTTTGGGGGACAAACCAGCTCACCATTGCTCCTAAAAGGGCAAATAAAAGTGCTTATGTGTTTTGTGTGTGCTCCCTAAAATAATAGGAGAGCTCCCTCTACTGATTGATAGTGGGGTATAGAGGAAAGCTTTCTGGATCTTGAGTCAGAAGACCCGGGTTCAAGTCTACTGGAAACCTGTTACAATTGGATGAGAGATTTAGCCTTTAATTCTTTTAACTTCTCTTCTTTAAAATGAAGGAGGTTGGACTACATAATTTCCAAAGTCTTTTCCAGCTCTATTATTCTATGAACCTATAAGGATTTTCGGGAGTAGGTGCTACTAATCTCAGAGATTTGCTCATTTCATGAATGCTTGGGCACAGACCAAGGAAAAAACCCCAAAGAGACATGTTTGACATTGGTTTTTGAAATACTTTTTAAAAATCAGCATTTGTCAGGTGGAAAGATTTTCATTTCAGTGTTCTAACAGGTTATTATTATTCAAAGCAATGGAGAGTTAAAAGAGAAAGGGAAACTTAAATGATGGTGGTGCCTACATGTGGGGAGTGATTAGGTGTTATTGTTTGTTTGTACCCAATTGATAACACCTCATGGTTTAGGGTTTATTTAACAGATTTAGGTCAATTAGTTAACTGAATTCATTTTGTTTTCTGAAAATTAATTAATTCTTCATGACTTTACCAGGTTATAGGGCCAAAATCACATCCCACACAATTCCTGCAGAATTACGTAGGAGGTGAGTCTGTCTCACGCTGAACTGTCAAATGATTCCATGATGGAAAGAATGGAGCTTAGTAATGTGGCACTTGAAGGCTTGTTCAAGTTGTAAAATGCTGGAATCTATTTTTATTAAATCACTGAAACTCCCAACATAGTAAAAAAGATTCATTTCAAATACATTTCTTACAATTGTTTTTAATGTGCATTTTTGAAAGGGGGGGAAGAACCCAGGAAGTTTCCATAACGAAAAGTTATTTTCCTAAAGGGATAAAACAAATGCGGTAACTAATGAAATCCTGTTGCTTCAAAAAAGCTTTTGCAGAAACAATCAAAATTTTAACAGTGTCATAAGAAAGATATAATCTCCTAAATAATCTGCAGACATCATGACCATCTTACTGGAGGTTCAGTTGGGATGGGGGAATATGGAAAAGTTTTATTACATCATCTCTCTTTCTCACTTTTATATATAAGCTTCATAAATATAAAGGAAAAGGAGGAATCAGATAAAACAGGAGATAGAGAGGAATCCCTAGTGTCTTTTTAGAATTACACTAAGTAGAAAAACTGGGCCAAATACTGAGAGCAGCTCCCTACACAGGATTCTTAATAGGAGAGTGACCAATTCTTGCAAAGAAGGGCAGGTATCAACAGTCATTCTTTGTCAAGCTGGTTTTTAAAAGCTGAACCCAGATTTTCTTTTAGATTTTGCCTTAAAGTATAGGATATTCCCTACAACCCTCTTAGCGACGACCTTTTATTTGCGGTTCCCCCTTAGGACTCTGGTAAGGTTGAGAGTGGGGTCTGCTCTGTGCAGGGCCTCTATGAACAAAATAAGGAAGAAAGGGAATTCTCTTTTTTCTGCCACTTGTCATGTCCCTTTCAGCTTCTCAGAGTTCTAGTTTCTTTTTTCTCTCTTTTTCATTTTTTAGTTTATTTATATTATTCATTTTCACAAGATTTTGAGTTAGAAATTTTCTCCCCATTTTCCCCTACCCACCACCCCAAAACATCAATCCCACTGAATATTCCCTCTCCCAATCTGCTCTCTCATATATCTTCCCCCACTCCCCCTCCAACTTTCCAGTAGGGCATGATGGATCTCTATGCCCCATTGCCTGTATATCTCATTTCCCAGTTACATGTAAAATAATAATAATAACATGTATATATATTTTTGAACATTTCATTTTAAAACTTTGAATTCCAGATTCTTTCCCTTCCTCCCTTATCACCCACCCTCACTGGGAAGATAAACAATTCAATATAGGTTGTACATGTGTAGCTATGCAAAACATTTCCATAGTGGATATATTGTGAAAGACTGACTTTATTTCCCTCCATCTTATCCCACCACCCCACTTGTTCTATTCTCTACTTTGATCCTGTCCCTTTTCAAAAGTGGATGCTTCCAACTTCTCTCCCCCACAACCTGCTCTCCCTTCCATTATCCCCCTCCCCTCTTCCCCTTCCCTTCTACTCTCCTGTAGAATGATACCTTATTTAGTGTGTATGTAATTCCCTCCCTAAGCCAAATTCAATGAGAATAAGGTTGACTCATTCCCTTTTGCCTTCCTGTTCTTCCCCTCCAGTGTAACGGTTTTTCTTGTCTCTTCTATATGAGATAATTTATCCCATTCTGTCTCTCCCCATCTCCTCTCATTATATTCCTCTCTCACCTCTTAATTTCACCTTTTAAGTATCATATTTTTCTATTAAATTGGTTCTGGTCCCTCTGTCTATGTATACCTGTACACATATATACACACACTCACATATGTATTCATATGCCCATATACCCTCCTATACAGACATATATGTGTGTATACATACATACATATATATACATTTCTATCCCCTTCAACTATTCTCATACTGAGAAAAGATTCACAAGTTACACTTATCATTTTTCCATGTAGGAATATAAATAGTTCAACTTTGATAAGTTCCTTATGATTTATTTTCCCTGTTTACCTTCTCATGCTTCTCTTGCTTCTTGTATCTGAATATTATATTTTCTATTCAACTCTGGTTTTTTCATCAAGAATGCTTGAAAGTCCTCTATTTCACTGAATGACCATATTTCCCCCTGAAACATGATACTCAGTTTTGCTGGGTAGGCGATTCTTGGTTTTAATCCCATCTCCTTTGACCTCTGGAATATCATATTCCAAGCCCTTTGATCCTTCAGTGTGGAAGCTGCCAGATCCCGAATTATCCTGATTGTGTTTCCACAATATTGAAATTGTTTCTTCCTGGCTGCTTGTAATATTTTCTCCTTGATCTTGAAACTCCAGAACCTGACTCTAATATTCCTAGGAGTTTTCTTTTTGGGATCTTTTTTAGGAGGTGATCAGTGGATTTTTTTCAACCTCTATTTTGCCCTCTGGTTCTAAAACATCAGGGCAATTTTCCTTGAGAATTTCTTGAAGCATGTTTCTAGGTTCTTTTTTTGATCATGGCTTTCAGATAGCCCAATAATTTTAAAATTATCTCTCCTGGATCTATTTTCCAGGTCAGTGGTTTTTCCCATGAGATATTTCACATTGCCTTCTATTTTTTCATGTGTTTGGATCTGTTTAATAGTATCTTGAATTCTCATAAAGTCACTAGTTTCCATTTGATCCAATCTAATTCTGAAGGAATGATTCTCTTCAGTGAGCTTTTGAGATTCTTTTTCCATCTGGCAAAGTCAGCTTTTTAAGGCATTCTTCTCATCCTTGCCTTTTTGAGCATCTTTTGCTATCTGAGTTAGTCTATTTTTTAAGGTGTTATTTTCTTCAGTCAGGTTGTTGACTCTCATTTCATAATTTTCTTGCATCGTTCTCATTTGTCTTTCCATTTTTTCCTCCACTTCTCTTATTTGGTTTTCAAAATCCTTTTTAAGCCCCTTTATGGCCTGTAACCAGCTTATATTTTTCTTGGAAGCTTTTGGTGCAGGAGTTCTGAC
This sequence comes from Gymnobelideus leadbeateri, assembly GCA_011680675.1. Taxonomy (NCBI): domain Eukaryota; kingdom Metazoa; phylum Chordata; class Mammalia; order Diprotodontia; family Petauridae; genus Gymnobelideus; species Gymnobelideus leadbeateri. Next base: position 148,823 of record WOXC01002175.1, on the reverse strand, counting down.
TTTGCTGTCTTCCTCCTGTTCCATGCTTTGATCCTTTTTGTCCCCCAAATAGGAGTCTAATGTAGACATGCTCTGTTTGCTTTGCTTTCTTTGCCTGCTCATGTTGCCACTCAATTACTTGACTTTTGAACCTTTTGCCACAGTAGAACTCTGCTACCAGAAAAAGGAGTTTTATCCCAAACGCTAGGCTTTTGGCAGCATCTGGAGCTCTTAGTTGAGTGCCTTCTCTGAAGCCTCCACACACTCTGGCAGACTGTTCTCATACCCCAGTGTAATGGAAATGCAAATTTAAAGATCTTCCCTGCCCCTAGCTTAAGTGCACCTGGAGCCTGTGGTGGGAAGAGGCTTGTTTTTCAGGGAAGCCCACACCTTGATACTTTGTGATTGGGCAGTGGGTCAAGGAGGTTGTTACAATCTCTGAGCTAGGAGAAGACTATATAAACCCTGAGGAGAGGCTTTGCTTTGGGGCTCACTTTGAGAAGTGTTGTGTGATTTGACCAGATGAGACTCTGGGAAGCCGTTGTTGAGAGCCCCCCGGCTTTGAAAACCCAGATGTTGATGCTTCCCTTTCTGGTAACTGTGATTTGGTATTGATATAATGGTAGGACAGTTTGGAAGCCTGTCTGTTTGATCTGTAAGTTCTGTAACTCTGAAGTTTGGGGTGCTGACCTTTTTCCCCTGAACTAGGTAATGTGTGTTTGTTTGATTAAAGTAAGCTTGTTAACCCATTTTGAGTTGCTTTCCTTTTGAAAAGCAGATCTAAGAACCTGTGTTGGCAGTCACCCTGGGGATATTGGGGTGCTTGCTGCTACACCCAGGACCTCCTCCCTAGACAGCAATCCGGATCCAAGCAGGTTAAAGCAATATTGATCACCCCTCAGACTGGTCACTTGGCCCCCCTACAATCTGCAGACCAGGAGCTCTGAAGTAGCTTTGAGGTGGGTGGCTGCTTGCCCGGGAGCCTCAGCTGCTTCTTGCCCTGGGGACAAACACTGGACCACACTCCCTAATTCCCAGGTTCCAAAGTCCACAGGCACTAACCTCTCACTTTGTCCTTAGCATCTATGGGTTGATAATTCTGGAAACCTCCAAAGCTGCTGGTGATCTGAAGTCCCTCCAGCTGGAGGCTGGTCAGGCCTCCCTGAGGCTAAAACCTTAGTCTCTTGCAGGGCTGAGCTTGGCTCCCAGAATGCTGCTCTGGCCACTTTATTCAGCAATATGAAAGTTTTATCTTTATTTTTATCCTATTTCTGATTCCAGTGTGCATCCATACTTTATATATGTTATTAATCTTTATGTATCTCATTGTTGTATGCCTGTGAAACCTGGACAGTATACTAGTACCATGCCAGGAAACGGAATCACTTCCATTTGAATTGTCTTAGGAAGATTCTGAAGATCACCTGGTAGAATAAGGTACCAGACACTGAGGTCTTTTCTCAAACTAAACTGCCAATCATTCAAACTCTTATTGCAGAGAGAGCAACTATGATGCACTGGCCACATTGTAAGAAGGCTAGGTGAACACTTGTCACAGTAACTATTTTATGGAGAACACACACAGGGCAACCACTCACATGGTGGTCAGAAGAAGTGATATAAGAACACTCTCAAGGTCTCTCTTAAGAACTTTGGAATTGCTTGTGTTACATGGCAGACACTTGCACGGGACTACCCAGCATGGTGTGCCCACATAAGAGAAGGTGCTGTGCTCTGAGAGCAGAGCAGAATTGAAGTGACTCAAAAGAAATTCAAGATGCACAAATTCAGAGAATCCACCCCAAATCCACTCCACATGGCCTATTTGTTTCTGACCCATGGTAGAGAATTCTGAGCTTTTATTGGTCTGATCAGACACAGTCAGAAGCATTGTAACTTGACTCTAACACAGTGATGTCATTTTTGGTCCTCTTCAAGAATGAAGGACAATAACTAACCAATTATTCCTTAAGCCCTGAAAATTAGGACAATTTTTATCTATAGTTACAGTAGAGATGTTATGAGGAGTAGCTTGATTTTGTGGTCAATGGGTTTCTAATTACTAGGTTTGCCCTGTTCTATAATGGAATGCCTATACCATCACCATTGGAAGTACCATCACCATTGGAAGTACCATCACTGGAAAAAGGGACCTGACTGATTGACTTAGGGTGGAAAACTAGGAGCGTGATCAAAGATTGGTTCAGTGAATAAAAATTGGAAGGGGAGGACTGTAATGAGTAGAATGGCTGAGATCCAGGCAAGTAAATGATCCAGTTAAAAGATAAAGATTTGGGAAACTAAACAGAGCACCAGATACGATGGAAACGTCATAGGGATTCAAGTTTAGGAAGCATAGGGAAGCTATTTCAGTGACAACCCAGAGTAGAATGAAGGCTTTTAAACTAGCCTCAAGTCTTTTAACTTTCTCTTTTTGACTTCTTCAATGAAGTTATAATATTTAAGCATATTAAAGTCATGTCTATAGATATATCCTTTACAAAATTACATTTTCCTCATCTTATAAGTTTATATTATTATTTATATATTTGGCAACTTCATAGAATACAGAGGAACTTAGTAGTTGCTTGCTGAATTGAATCAATGCCATGTAAAGATGAATTAAGTCAATTGGGAAGTTTTTTTTTCTTGGAGGAAAGGAAACTTAGGGGGGCATCATCACTGTTACTCCTTCCCTTCCCTCCAGTTTCCTTCCCTGAAAAGCTATCATGAAGAGGAGCAATGGGTAGAAGTGAGACAGAGGCAGATTTTTGCTTGGCAATATTTTCCTAATATTCAGATCAATCCTAAAGTGGAAAGGGTTGGCTTAGGAGTTACTAGATTTCCCTTCATTGGAAATCTTTAAACAAAAACTGGATGTTTATTTGTTAGAGACATTGCAGAATAAGAGAATGATAGCATTGGAAGGAATCTGAGCGGTCGTTTAGTCTGGCTCACACATGAACAAAAATCCTTTTTACAATACACTAAATGAGCTGTTTGTAATAAGGTCTCTTCCAGTGCTTGCCACAGTTTTCTCAACTGCAAAATCAGGATAATAATAACACCTATGACCCTGAGTTGTTGTGAGAATCAAAGGAGATAAAGTTTGTAAAGTGCTTATCACAGTGCCTGGAAAAAGTGCTATATAAATATTACTTCTACTACTTCTATTACTTCTACTACTCCTACTATTTCTTCTTCTTCTTCTTCTTTTCTTCTTCTTCTTTTCTTCTTCTTCTTCTTCTTCTTCTTCTTCTTCTTCTCCTCCTCCTCCTCCTCCTCCTCCTCCTCCTCCTTCTCCTTCTCCTTTTTCTTCTCCTCCTTCTCCCTCTCCTTTTCCTTTTTCTTCTTCTTCTCCTTCTTCTCAATGTATTTTGTTGAATCAGCTTATTCTTTGAGACATATCCAGGGGTATGCTAGTAGATGCTTATCAACTGGCTCGCCTAGAAAAAAAAGGTATCCATTACATACTTTAAAGTTTAATTTGCACCATTAACATTTTCTCCATCACTTTCTTGAGTCTAGACAGTCAAGCCCTGATTTGTTGCCTTTGCTGATTTCTGAGGTATAAATGCTCTCACTGAAATTTTAACAACCAGCTCTCATAAGCCATTCAAGCTAGCTCCAACATACTCTTGGATGTCTCTTAAAGTTATTAACATTTTCCTTACATAAAGCATGAAGGTCAAAGACAGGATTTGCCCAATTTTGCAGGGGAATTGGACATGGTCAAGACATTTGTTAACCAGTCCACATGGTGTCTGTTGAAGATGAGGCAATCTTGTGCTTCAAGGTTTTTGCCAAGGCCCTTTGGTTATCTCCAAGCCTGTTGCATGCTTGTAGATCTACTCAAAAATATGAGTTAAAAACCACAGTCATGTTATTCTAGAAGCACACTACAAGGAAATGCTCATAACCACTATGGGATCCCATGCTGTGTTTGAAATAAAGTACATTTTAGAAGTTTGTTATTTCATTGTTTTAATAATTATCCAGGAGACTTCCTCAATAATATAGAGGCATTTTGGGATGTCCAGACTGTGCTGTTTGTGTTATCCACGTTAGCTGTAGTTACACAAAAGTGGATCTCAGATTTAGAGCTGAAAAATACCTTCATTGTTATCTAATTGGTCTTGTATTTGACAAATAAGAAAACCAATGTCCAAAGAATTTGGATGATTTAGCCAAGGTCATACAGTTAGTAAATAGTGGGGTCAGGATTTGGATCCAGGTCCTCTGACTCTATATCTGACATTCTTTCTGCTGCTTCATGTTACCTCAGTAAAGTTGGGTGAAAAATGGTATTAAAATAATCTGTGTAAAATATATTTTTATTTTTTATTGAAAAAATATATAATATTTTAATTTCTTAAAAGACAAAAGGGAAATATAATAGATAATGTAAAATCAAGGGATATCAATGAACATCCATTTTTGAAAAGAAAAAAATTATTATTAATGAGATATAGGGATTGGGGTAAGGGGTATGTTGACAGCATGAAGTAAAGGGATATGAATTTATGTGAATAGTTTATTTTTTCTTTCTTTTCATTTACTCATTTCTTCTACTTCTACCCCCTTTTAATCTTTCTCTTTCCTTGTCCAGATAGTTAAGTGATAAAGGTTAGTGGTTTGAATACTGGGCCTGAAGTCAGGAAGACTAATCTTTTTGAGTTCAAATCCAACCTCAGATACTTATTCGCTGTGTGACCCTAGACAAGTGTAGCGGCAAGCACCCCAATATCCCCAGGGTAGCTGCCAACATAGGTTCTTAGATCTGCCTTTCAAAAGGAAAGCAACTCAAAATGGGTTAACAAGCTTACTTTAATCAAACAAACATACATTACCTAGTTCAGGGGAAAAAGGTCAGCACCCCAAACTTCAGAGTTACAGAACTTACAGATCAGACAGGCTTCCAAACTGTCCCAACATTACATGCATCAATACCAAATCACAGTTACCAGAGAGGGAAGCATCAACATCTGGGTTTTCAAAGCCGGGGGGCTCTCAACAATGGCTTCCCAGAGTCTCATCTGGTCAAATCACACAACACTTCTCAAAGTGAGCCCCAAAGCAAAGCCTCTCCTAAGGGTTTATATAGCCTTCTCCTGGCTCAGAGAATGTAACAACCTTCTGGACCCACTGCCCAATCACAAAGTATCAAGGTGTGGGCTTTCCTGAAAAACAAGCCTCCCACCACAGGCTCCAGGTGCACTTAAGCTAGGGGCAGGGAAGATCTTTAAATTTGCATTTCCATTACATTCGGCCCCAAGATCTTTCTTGCCCATAGCATACACAATTTACATTTGAATTAGCACTAAAACATCTCTTAGGTCACATTTTCCAGGTACATAATAAAATCACAATATAATCTCAAAATACAATAGTCCAAGTCTTCCACTCATGGGGCAAATGTTAACTCAGTCCACTTATCAGTAAAATCAAAAAATAGTCACTCTTAAGTTAACTCAATCAGTTACATCAGTTTTCAAAGTACAAGTCTTCCACTCATGGGGCAAAGTCTTGATTAGCTCAATTAGTCTCTTATCTGTAACAATATCTCAAAGTACAATTAGTCACTTACTCAGTAAAGTCTTACTAAGTATGCCCATAGCATAGACAATTTACATTTCAATTAGCACTAACCATCTCTTAAGTCATATTTTCAAGGTACATCTAAAGTTACAGAAGTGGCCACTGGGCCTTAAACACAAAATACAAAGCATTATCTCATAAAGTTCTCTTGGGAGGAGGGGGGTGTCCTTCCCCTCGCACTGCTCCAGCCCCTGCTTCCAAGTCCAGAGAGGGGGCTGGGCAACAAAACCAAAGTGGGGTCCTTGGGGTCCATGGCACTTCACCCCACCCACCAGTCACAAGTCCATCCCCCCTGGGTCCCAAACTGTGGGATGCAGCAAGGAAACACATTCAGTGCCCCTGCTTTGCCTCACAGTCCTTATCTTGTCCTGTGGCTGAACTCCAAACTCCTGGGTTCCTTCTCCTCCAGCAGAAGGCAGCAGCTCCAGGCTTCTCCACAGGTCTCCATGCAGGCAGCTCACCATTCCTGCTCTCAGCTCAGTGAAGTCAGCATGCAGGTCTTTCTCTCCTGCTCCATGGCTCCACAGAATCACAGCTACCACAACTGGGAAACAAACAATTATCCCAGCCCCCATACTTTCCTTTTACTCAGCAGATCCCATCCCTCGTCGCCATTTTGTAGCGGCAAGCACCCCAATATCCCCAGGGTAGCTGCCAACATAGGTTCTTAGATCTGCTTTTCAAAAGGAAAGCAACTCAAAATGGGTTAACAAGCTTACTTTAATCAAACAAACATACATTACCTAGTTCAGGGGAAAAAGGTCAGCACCCCAAACTTCAGAGTTACAGAGCTTACAGATCAAACAGACAGGCTTCCAAACTGTCCCAACATTACATGCATCAATACCAAATCACAGTTACCAGAGAGGGAAGCATCAACATCTGGGTTTTCAAAGCCGGGGGGCTCTCAACAACGGCTTCCCAGAGTCTCATCTGGTCAAATCACACAACACTTCTCAAAGTGAGCCCCCAAAGCAAAGCCTCTCCTAAGGGTTTATATAGCCTTCTCCTGGCTCAGAGAATGTAACAACCTTCTGGACCCACTGCCCAATCACAAAGTATCAAGGTGTGGGCTTTCCTGAAAAACAAGCCTCCCACCACAGGCTCCAGGTGCACTTAAGCTAGGGGCAGGGAAGATCTTTAAATTTGCATTTCCATTACAAGTCACTTAACTCTGCCTCAGTTTCATCATCTGTAAATGAGCTAGAGGAGAAAATGGCAAACCATTCCAGTATATCTGCCAAGAAAACCCCAAATGGGATCACAAAGAGTCAGAAATGACTGAAAAAATGACAACAAATGTGGCTCAAAATTCTTTCTCCGTAATCTAAGAAACATTCTTTTGTGGCAATATTTTTTTCTAAGAAGTTTTCTTTTACTTTATTTATTTATCACTCTTTCTTGTATATTCTCAGTTCTACGCTCCAATATATGGACTGTGTCTTGTTTTATTCCTTCACACTCCTCATTAGAGCAGAGCTTCTGAAGCAACAAATATGACCGCTCTCCTCCGGTATGTCTGTGAATATGTAGATGTGATACCATCCTCCATATTTTCTGCTGAGTCTCACTCTTAGAAATATCTCTTTTATGGGTGGCTAGGTTGTGCAGTGAATAGAGCACTGGCCCTGGAGTGAGAAGGACCTGAGTTCAAATCCAGGCTCAGATACTTAACACAAAAATCCCAATTGCCCTCCAAAAAGCAAAAACAACAACGAAAAGAAATATCTCTTTTAAACTCTTTTAGAATATCTTCTTGTTCCATGATCTCTGAAAGGTCTGCAGATTCTCTCTCTGTCTCTTCTCTCTCTCTGTTTATCTCATTTCTTTCTAGATTCTCTCTGCCTCTGTCTCCCTCTGCCTCTGTCTATCTCTGTCTCTCATCTCGGTCTGCCTCTGTCTCTGTCTCTCTTTTGACTGAGATATTTTGGTTCTTTTCCCATAATTGCATAATTCTTCTTTATTGTCCTTTGGCCTATCTTTGATTCCTTCTTTGTCTCTGGTTTTTATCAGCTTCTCTACTTGAGTTAGATTTTCATTCGTTCTTTCTCCCTTGGATCTTTGGGTTTTCAGCCTATCCCTTGTACTACCATTTGCTTGGCTTTGACTTGCTGCTTTCCTCTTTGCTTTGGTTCCTCCCTCTTCCATCATTGCTCAGATCTCCCTGAGATTATCTATCCTTATTCTCTTTCATGGAGGTGGGGAGCCTCCTCCCCACAGTGATTGCTCAGAATAAACTAGGAGGAGGAGACTGGCCCCAGTTGGGTTCCCATCTCCATTTCTTAGGTATGGAAGTGCTTTCTTCTCAAAATAACTCTGTATTTCTTCTAGCTTTGACCTCTGCTTCTGTTGTTTGGTCTACTATCCCTTCATGTGACAGGAATTAGTGTCTACCATTCTCATGGTGTGGTGATAGGTTCAAAGTGAATCACTGCCATAGGGGGACTGGGCAGGGACCTCCACTGTGGGACAATGAAGATGAAGAAAATCCCAAGTGAGGGATTTTTTTTATTAATGTAGTTCAGTACCTTCTTTTCAATTGAGGGTCTAAGAGAGTAACTTAGAACACTCAGTGGTTATATCCCTTTCCCAGGGTCACAAAGCTAGTAGTATCAGAGGAGGATTTGAACCCAGGTCTTGATTTCAAGACCAGCTTTACTCTAACCTGCTATGTCACAGTGCCTCTCAAACTCAAAAATATTTACAAAGATTTTTTTGTTTGTTTGTTTGTCTTTTTTTTGAAGAGAGGGCACAAACAGTTGGGAGATCAGGAAAGGCCACATTTTTAGTTATCTTTTTTAGTTCTTAAATTACTTCTCATAGTTTTCCTTGAATTCTCTCCTATTTGTAGACTTTTTAAAAATGGTGCACTATGCATTTTAGATATGGGTTTTCACCACCATAGAGAGAACAACATCTCCCTCTCCCATCTATGGTCTCTCTCTGTATACAGCATTAACTTTTCAATGGTAACATCACATTGTTGATTTGTGGGGTAATCTAAATCTGCTGTATTCTTATCCAATATAACTTTCAGGCAACCTCCTGGCACTAGTACCTGCAATGCCAATTGATGGCAGCTATTATTCTTGATACATTACATGCCATTGATCCTTAAAATTTTGATTAATGACAGGGAAACTTGAAAAGTTCAGAGTTTGGCTTTGGTTCAAATGAGCACCCGGAAGTTCAGATGCTTAATTCAAACTGTCTAAGTCTCTTGGATAAGGAAATGTAGGTATATAAAATGAGTTTGGAAATCTCCTAGAAACAGATTGTCTCATGGACATTTCTGGTATCTCCTGTTTCTGCTTAAGACTGCAGGCCACAAGCACTACAGAAACATTATTTCTTCTTGCATCATTTTTGCTCTTTTGCTTCTGGCTAGCACCCAGGTTTCTGGCTTTGACATACAGGTAGCAAATCACATTAGGGTAAATTCAGAATGCAAGGTTTTTTTAGCTGTCAAATCACTTCCACTTGCCATGCATGAGTTTTCAGTGTACCTAGGCATATCTGGGGACATAGGCCAACAGTCAAACACACACAACAAAGAGTTAGCTTTTTACTTCCTAGCAAATTGACTTCTTCTTTTTTTGAATCCACAAGAATGAGCCAATGTTGTGTGAATATATAGGAGTCACAAGTACAATGCAAGAGGTTGATAAATGACAGTAGAAGAAATTCCTTCCAAAATGAGCAGTTAACTCATTTTGATCCTTAGCCTCAGAATTCAAGCAAGTAGCTCTAAGGAAGAAAGAAACAGATAATCCATGCATTCCAAAAATCAAAAGGAACAGAAGTTGTCAGATGATGGGGGCCAGGGGTGGGGGGAATTGGAGCACAGAATCCCAGAGACAATGGCTTTACACTGAGAATTCAAGGAAGACCATCCTAGCCTGCAGAGAGCAAATCAAGGAATTTTCAGTGAAAGTACCCCAACTCATCTAAGCTACTGAAGAAAGCATATTGAAGAAAAGGTTTTTTTCTAACGGTATCCAGGCCTAAACACCAAAAGGCCCATTCAGCACTAAAATGCCATGTCTTTTGCTAGAAGTGACCCCTCCACCCCCTTTTAGTGGCTATGGGATTGAAATATAGCATTGGGAACATTTTTAGGATTTGAATTATTCTAAATTTTTTAAGCAAAAATGAAATAAAATATCTGGTTCTAATCATATTCATATTTTTCAGTTCTAGCATAAATTCTAGGAGGCAGCATTGGAACCTAAAAGCTCAGGCACTCTCCATAAACCTTACAACTTGAAATTCTGGATCTAAACTCAATTTCCTTACATATCCCCATGCATCTTCTTTGTAAGAAGTTATTTTTGAAGTCAATAGAAGGTTTTTTTTTTCCTCCCACACTTGGAAGATATATGGAAGAATCAGGCCTAAATCCCATTCCACTGACCATCGATGTTTCATATTCCTTGGGAGTGGCAAAGCTACATTATTAGCAAAACCAAGCGAAAGGAATTTTCCCAATTTGATAAACTAACTACCTTGTGAAGGGCATGTACAGAGAGGCTTCATTTAGCACCACAGCTTCAGCTGAGTATTTATAATATTTCTCGGTTACATTCCAGTCACTTCACAGACATATTATATTTTTGATTAAACAATCAAACATTCCTCAGCCTTGGTTAACAGATTGAGAACTAGCAGGTAACTTCATTTCATCTTAGAGATGAGGGAACTGAGGTCCAGAGATGCTCAGAAGGGGTTCTCCAAAGGTCACTTACAGAATAACTGGGAGAGCTAGGATGTGAAGTCAGATCCTCTCATTCCAAACTCAGGGATTTTTTTAACTGCAGTTGGGTAAAGAATTTTGCCAATTCTCTACCAATTAATAAAGCAGAATGATTTTGCAATACCATGGAAGATCAATATCATTTAAAAATTTTAATGTGCTTACATGATTTTATAATTTAATTTTAATTACTTTAAAATTAAAATTGAATGTTTAATTGCAATGTGAAGCTCTAATTTAGTTTTTTTCTAAACTGCACTACTTGCAACATTTTGTTTTTTCATTGTGAAGGACTATCTGTTAATATGTCCTCAATTAAAATAATTGCATAAGTGATTTTTCGTAGTAAACGGGATTATGTTTAAGGTGACAGGTGAATGCTTCTAATAAGAAATTTTTATTAAGATTTCTATTATAGAGAGCTTAGATGGTATTGGGGATGTGGCATAAGACCTATATGAGTCTGAATCTTGCCACAGATGTTGACCAGCCATGTGATCCTGGTGTGCTTCATGTGCTTCATCTATAAAATGGAGATAATAAAAGCACAACCCACAGGGCTCCTATGAGTATCAATTCAGTTAGTATAGGTAAAGTGCTTTGCAAACTTCAAAGTGCCATATAAAAGTTGCTACTGCTGTTGCTGCTGCTGCCACCAAGTAAATTCAATGGATGTCACTTTTCTCTATAGGATAAACACTTGGGTTTCTTAATTAGACTTTTCTACTTCCTTTCCTCTCAGGTGCTTCCCTGGGATTTTCTTCAGTGTTATTTTTAGTGAGTAATTGGACATTACTAGCTGAATGGGGAAGATATTTAGCCCCTCCACAATTATATCCAAGTAGAGTGTAAATAAGATCCACAAAGATAACATGTTGTCACCCCCCCATCTTTTTCTAGTGAACTCTTAAGATCAATCAGTAGCACATGGGGAATTGTGCCCTGGTTTTCACTCCTATAGAACTGTTGTCTCTCTCCATAACATGACCCTTAATGTGAACCGCATGATTAGTACTTGTAGGTCCATCAACAATAAGCCTAGGATGGTCCCAAGGTGCTAAGGAAAAGCTTAATTTCTCTTGTACAGATGCGGGAATCTCTTTTCAGCCAATTACCCTTTGACATTGCCTTTCATGCTTGCTTTTCCAAATACTGACCCTACAAATAGTGATGACTTCACCATGGGGACAGAGGCAAGGATAGAAGGAAAGCATGAGAAAAAGACCATAGTTGGAGGAAATAGGCTTGATTTTTAGCTACATTTTTGGTCCAAAAAATAAGGTAAGAGGTAGAAAGCAGGAAGTAAAAATTTCCCTCTCTCAGATAGGAATCTGTAAACATCTTAGGTATTTCTTGATAATATGGTTATGTCAAGACAGAAAAGAATGACAACAACAAAAACAACAACAACACTTTTTATTTCCAGTCTTTAAAAAAAAAAACAAAAAACCTTTCCATTGTGCTAAAATAACAAAGTCAGGAATGACTAGCTGAAAAAAAACTAGGAATTTGCAGCTAACGTAAGTGGCATTATTGTGGCCAAATAAATAATAGAATTCATGCATAATGCAGTATTATCCTATTATTACTGGCATAATTACTCTTTTTAAAACATTAATACATAGACCATTTTTGCATTAGATCATGCCACTTTCCCTCCTAGCATGCACACACAAAACTGGGATTAAAGTAACCTTTTTTGTGCAACAAAGTATTAAGATGAGAGCTTACATTGACATGTCCTCCTGATTTCTTCCTGACCCCCTCCTCCAACCCCTGGAAGGGCTGAGGGAAAGACGCATTAAGGATCACCAACTTTGCTCAGTGTTCAAGTGTTATTATCTCTTATTCTAGAAGCAGGAACGTTAATACTGTGCCAGAGATGTCACTAAGTCAGGGCTAGGAGAATTTTGCTCTGTGACACCAAAATGTAGAGCATATGAAAATTTAAAATTTGCCTTCTTTTGGCAATGAAGAAGCCATCACAGTAACTAATTATCCCTTCTGCTTAGTATATTTTGTCCTGATTACTTGTAGTATTTTCACACCATGAATCACAAAGCTGATTTGAGGTACGTGATTTAGGCTACTTGCCTGGAACAATTTTGTGCTGCTTGTCCTGGGCTCATTTAGCATTTTGCCCCAGGTGACAAAATTGCAAGTTATACATTTCCTCAGTTTTCTTTCTTAAATATGACTGGTCAGTAAAGTACTATTGTAATTCAGAAAACTTCTGAAATTTTATCACATAGCAATGTTTTACAGATTAACGAAATCCCAAGATTCTCTGAGGATACCATGAAAGGTGGGAGGCTCATGGTAGATATCAATGGCAGACAGTTGTTTTTATTTTTCTGGGAAACTGCAAATCCTGGAAAAAAAGGTAGTGAGGTACACTCAATTTCACTGATGACTCAGAATTAGTAAGTGGTAATAACCTGTGAGCATGCCATGATGTGAAACCAAATGTAAAGGCTAAAATACTTTGGGGACTTTTGGTGGTAGGAAATTTTCTGTATTAATCTTTGGGAAGGCAAAGGATAAGTATAGATGTCTCTTTCTTGTGTGTGTCTGAGAGAAAGACAGAGAGAGAGAGAGAGAGAGAGAGAGAGAGAGAGAGAGAGAGAGAGAGAGACAGAGAGAGAGAGAGAGAGAGAGAGACAGAGAGACAGAGAGACAGAGACAGAGAGAGAGAGAGAAAGAGAGACAGAGAGAGAGAGAGAGAGACAGAGACAGAGACAGAGACAGAGAGACAGAGAGACAGAGAGACAGAGACAGAGACAGAGAGAGAGACAGAGACAGAGAGAGAGACAGAGACAGAGACAGAGAAAGACAGAGACAGAGAGAGAGAAAGAGAAAGAGAGAGAGAGACAGAGAGAGAGAGAGAGAGACAGAAACAGAGAGGGACAGAGAGAGTAAGTAACTACACCAGTCCAGTATCTAGGTGGCTTCCCATTTGACTCTGAATGTGACATGGATTTCAAATAAGAACAAAAGGTTGAAACCTGGGAATTCAAGAGCTAGATGGAATTTTAAAAAGTGTGTACAAGAAATGGCATGGTTTTTAACAGAGAAAACTTGAAGCTGGAGCTCCAACATTCAGTTTAGAGATGGTGACAGCAGCCTGGAGTGAAGATCCAAGGAAGCAAGATAGCTAGGCAGATTAAATAAACTTTTGAGCCATTCAATTATTATCCCAGGAAGATTATTTCTCTTAACCCTCTAAGGATCTTTCCACCATTTTTATTATTTGTGGGTTAAATTTTCACTCGATAGTAAGCCCTTACACAATAATAGCATATATGATTTAGAAGGACCTCAGAGGCCATCTGAACTAACTCTTGCTTGAGTGGGAATGAACTCTACAATAAAATCTAACAAGTCTTTGATTGAGGACCGCTAATGATGGGGAACCCACTGCATCCTGAGACAGCTCGTTGTACTTGTGGCTAACTTAAATTGTTAGAAATTTCTTACTTCTCTACAACCTGAATTTCCTTTGCTACAGCTCTGAAACCTCTACAACCTACTCCTGTGCAACTTTCTGACTTCCGGGCTAACCTAAATATATCTGATCACTATTCAAATATTCCAATCAGGTATTCCCTTTCCATATTGTCTCTTCTAAAGCTAACATTTCCAATTCCTTTAAATGATCCTATAATCTTATAATCCTAATATCTTGTGTTCCTTCACCGTTTTCATTGCTCTTTCTTAGATGATCACTGAGTCTTTTGTAAAATATAGCAAGTAGAACAGAATACAATACATCAAGTGTGGTTTTATTATAAAGTATAGTAGAACAATCATCTCTCATGTCCCATTTACAACGCCTCATTTAATGAAGCCTAAGATTTCATTACCCAGTTTTTCAGTAGTTGTATCATATTGTTGGCTGATATAGGCAGTTAGATTTGTGTCTGAAGGGTTGGATTTGGAGTCTGGAAGACTTGAGTTCAAATCTTGCCTCAGACACTCACTAATTGTGTGACCCCTGACAAGTCACAACTTTCCTCATCTATAAAAAGGGAGCAATTGTAGTTACTACTTCACAGGGGTGCTTTGAGGGTATACTGAAATTATATGTAAAACTCTTTGTAAAATGAAAGCATATCTTTCATAAGAACAGCAAGGAAGGAAATAAGCACTTATTAAGTGCCTTCTGTGTACCAGTTATTGTGCTAAGTGCTTTACAAATATTGTTTCATTTGAGTTTCACAATATCTCTGGGAGGTAGGTGCATGAGACACTTTGTCAAATGATTTATTACAATCTAGGCAAACTGTACTACATCATAACTTTTCTTCTGTTAGTCTAGTAACTGTCAAAAAAGGAAATAAAATTAGTCTTGCATGACTTGTATTTGAGAAAGCCATGCTGGCTCTTTATGATGCCTGTTTCTACTTCTAGAGGCTTCCTTTAATAAAACAGTCCAGAACATCTTCTGTACAAGGCTGAACTGGATAAGGGGGAAAGGGAAAGAGAGGCAGGTGATAAATAAGGAATATTAGATGGTGGCAGGAATTTGGGGCTAACATATTAAGGTGGAGAGTATGAGAGACATGTGAAAACCAGAGTAGTTAAGATGTTAATTTATGAGGCAGAATAGTAAGTTAGAAGGTTGGGAAGAAGCAGGGACTAGTCAAAGAATGGATATTGAAATCTACAAGCCCTGGTCAACTATTTGATAGTAGTAAAAAGTCCATCAGGGTTTATGTTTATCACACCATGTATGAACACAGCAATCTCTTACTCTCTATTTCAAATGAACAAATAAGAGAGGGTGGGATACCTAGCCTCTGCCCTCTGGATCCAAAGTCTGCCATCTCACCCACTGTAATGCCCTCTGGACTACCAGATCTTCCCATCAGCCCTATTGCTGTACACTTAAGGACCGTGCAGCATTTCCATATGCCCTTACAAGTATAATTATATTAGTCACTCTTATTTATGTTACCTCTCCTTTTTAAAATGTGAATTCCCTGACAGCAGAGATATTAGCACTCTCAGTTCTTAGCAAAGATCTTGACACATAGTAAGCACACACAGTAAAAAGGTGGCACCATGGATTGAGGATTAGACTTGAAGTCAGAAAGTCCTGAGTTCAAATCTAGCCTCAGGCATTTATTAGCTTTGTGACCCTGGATAAGTCACTTAACCACTCTGCCTCAGTTTC
The DNA here is from genome assembly GCA_011680675.1 of Gymnobelideus leadbeateri. Taxonomy (NCBI): domain Eukaryota; kingdom Metazoa; phylum Chordata; class Mammalia; order Diprotodontia; family Petauridae; genus Gymnobelideus; species Gymnobelideus leadbeateri. The sequence goes on along the minus strand of WOXC01002175.1, from coordinate 133,317 downwards.
ATCATACATAAAGTGAGTGTAATCATAGTAGGGTTGCTGTGAAGACAAAATGATATAATATTTGCGAAGTGCTTTGTAGACCTTGAAATGTTATATAAACATTAACTATTAATATATGCCTTTTAATTCATTTTGTCATTCATTCATTCAAACCAAAAGTAACCTAAAGAAATCTATTAACCTTAAAGAGATTATAAGCCATTAGTAGAGAGTTTTGTACCATGAAGCTGTATTCCAGAGCAGAGAAATAGACAACTTCTGTTCATGCTACTTTGTAACACTTGGCATCTCTGTAGTTCTGTGTCATGTTGCTTTGAAAAAAAAGTTCAACACACCATGATCTAGAGAAAAGATCCTTTCTAACAAATGCATCCAACATCCACCACTACAATTTTAATCTGCTTTTGTTTTTGTAAAACTATGCAAGGAATGAGAAAAGAATCACCCCCCTCGATTAGTAGGTAGATCTAATTCGAAGTGGTCAGTAGATTTGCTAATCTTCCCATAGAGTGAATTTTCATTAGCTGTCTCCTCTAATTCTAACTAAGAATTTGGTCCATGCTGTGCATTCATTATATGACATTAGTCACACCTACCCCGACAATGAATCTATTACATATGATTTAGCATTAAAAGATTTGGGGACCTAAAAGAGGACCTTGTCTTGATTTGCTGCCTATAATCCTTGCTACATCCTTACATCCTTCCAATATTTTTCTTCTTTCTCTTAATATTGGGAAGTCCCCCCGCTCCCAATCAGCAGTCTGATAATGAACAGTGCCCTAGAGTGATTTGCATAGGAAGTATTAGATTTAAAACTCCAACAAAGCTGAGAGCTTGAGGTATCACTTCTACTACCTGCCTATCAATGTGTGCGCCTTAACACAGGAAACATCGTTTTATCATGTCATTGATAGAATAAAGTGTGGTCCTGCTACTTCTGTTAGAAAAGAAAACAAAGTATTCCTGCATCATGATGCTTGGCTTTGGCTCTATTTCTTCTATAGTACATTGCATAAGGCAGATCATAGGAAATATAAACTAGGTTTATAGTAACAGCTAAAGGGAACCCCTGGAGGTCATCTAGACTATCCGTCTGCCTCTAGGCAGCTTTATTCAAATCTTTCCAGACTGATGTTTTTCTATTGTGGTGTTAAAAAAAATCGATAGGAAAGAGAAAACTTCATGACTTTTCTGGGACTGTGTCTCCATCTTAGATAAACCTCACTAGGCATCCCTGGGGGGAAAAGGGGTAATAGAATTGTTTTGGAGGCGTGACTCTTAGAAAAATGAAAAAATGACCTAATTGCTAATGAGAATCCAAATGACTGGTATATTAGCTTCCCTAGCACAATTCTAGGAGGGTTATAGCAGAGAAACATTATGCAATATGTCAAGTGCCCCTGATGCAGAAATTACTCTCTGAGGGTAATTTGCCCCTCTCTCCCCCAAATTTAACTCTTTCAGGCCACTGGAGTGCACTTCAGAACCTACTTAAAGAATCTGCTTGATATATTTTAATTAACCAATCTATGAAAGTAATAAGCATATGGTGTCATAAGGCATCTGAATTATTACATGTAAGTATCTTCCTTCACCTTCTATGTTTTCTGGCCTATTAAAGAAGAACAGAGATAGAAGAGTTGTTATTCCACTAAAAAATCCAATTATAAATGTTGATTTGAGTGACATTTGGTGATTTATTGCTTGTGCTAATTTAGGCGGGGTTTTATATCTCTTAGTTTGGTCAGTTTTGTTATTCAGAAGTTTTCTTTTTCTTTTTGTCTTTGAGTTACTTTATTCCTGGAAAATCAAATAAAACATTTTAATCAAAAAGAAAGGGAAACAATATAAAAATACCATGTGGCTTCTGTACAAATAAAAGAAGGAAGAAAGAGAAGCATATTCATCAAAATAAAAGTCAATACTGAAATAAAATTGGCCCTTCCTCATATCTGTGCACTTCAAGATGAAACGGAAAAAAAGGAAAAAGGAGTTTCATAGATGAAAGTTTTATGAAATAAATATATTTGAGAATATTAAAGAAATAACAAAACCTATCTGAAGGGTTAGAAAAAGAAAAAAAAGTTTGTTCTCATAATAGGTTAATATAATTTTTCAAGACAGAATGGACCTCAGAGATCATGTAGTCCAGGGATTATTAACCTTTTCTGTGTCATGGAACCCTTTCATATTCTGATGTCATATACCCCTTCTCAGAATAATGCTTTTAAATGCATAAAATACAACATTGGGGAAAGGAACTAATCATATTGAAATACAGTTATCAAAATATTTTAAATTTTAAAATAAGTTCATGGAACCCAGGTTAATATCCCCTGAAGTTTCTAGTCCAATCTCCTTATTTTATGGGCAAAGAAATCAAGGCCCAGGGAAGTTAAATGATTTGCCTGGGGTCATATACTGAATTATTGGCAAACCTGGGCCTACCATCCCAGGTTCCCCACTCCCATTTCAGAGCTCATTTCACTACCTTTTCCCCCTTCATTTGTTGTGGCAAGATTAAGGGCATATAGCATGATATTCTTTAAGCCTTTATATTTTATAAATATTGGCTGAAATTCGTGCAAATATTGCGAACTTTGTAAATGATTGCAATGACACTGACAATTATGTTTATCTCTTCACTATGTATACATATGTGTGAACATTGCATGTTCATATGTACATTTATGCACATACATGCATGTGCATATGTGTCACCCTTTAGACCATCAGCAAATTTATAGGTAGCAAGCTGCAAATAATAGAGAAAATGAGATATGAGTACCTCCTAGTCAGAATAAATTTGCACCAAGTCTAAGTTGAGTATAGCCTGAACCAGATTTAAAATTGATTAGGAAATATTTAGCTTAATAAATAAATTATAATAAAACATATATTACATTATATTTTAAAACTAAGTCAATAAATATGCTGCTCTTGGGGATTCTTATGTATAGATAGGTGGCTCCTGCTCCTATTTCTGTTTGATCTAGGTGATCTCTGAGGAACCTTCTGGCTCCAATGTCTATAATCCTGACTTCTGAAGGGTCTGTGTGGAACAATGGGAAGAGCTCTGGAATTTTGCCTAATTAAGCTGGAATTAAAGGCTGGTACTGCCCATTGATTCTGGTCAAATTGTGTAACTTTTATAAGCCTCAGGTTCTTAATCTGTAAAATGGGAATGATGATATTTTATTACCGGCTTCACAGAATTGTCATGAGGGTTAAACAGGACAATATATAAAGGCATTGAAAAGTAGAAAATGCACAGATTATTAAGTGATTGGCATGATACATGGCCATTCAAGAGAAGTGCTTCTTATGTTTCAGCCCCAGTATATATTTTAGAGTAAACTCTGGAGGGGAGTTTTCAGAAATTGAAATTAGGAAATTTAGACATCAGTTAGTACAATATGCTCACTTTGGAGATGAGGAAATTGAAATGAAGTGACTGGCAAAGTCATATAAATATATAGCATCCTAAATTTAGAACTGGAGGGGCCTTAGATGGATGAGCTCAGAGCCATACAATGGTATGACTGAGTTAGGATTCGAGCCCAGTGTCCTCTGACTCCACATGCAACACTCTACCATGGCATTGCATTAAGTATCAATACTGGAATTTAAACCAGTTTTCCTACTCTAAATCTAGTATTCTTCTCATTTTGTCTAGCAATTCTCCCTTGAGGGTTTGCCAGATCATCTCTTATATAGAGAGAAGAAATTAGCTAGTACAGAGGATAAACCACTGGGCCTGGACTCAAGAAAACTTGAGTTAAATCTGACCTTAACACTTGATAGCTTTGTAACTCTGGGCAAATCCCATGCTTCCTCAGTTTCCTCATCTGCAAAATGGGGATAATAATGCCTGGATCCCTAGATCATTTTAAGGATCAAATGAAATAATATTTGCAAAGCACGTAACATAGTGCCTGGTCAGAGTAAGTATTATATTCTTATTATTATTCCTGTTCTTATATGTAGGAATTTGTCAGGTTATTACACAGGCTTCAAGAGGATGATGGTGCTACCTTTGCATTGTTCTCTACCTTCTATAAACCTTCATACTGTTCAATCCTCAGCATATTCCTTCTGTGCTCCTAATAATCGTCCACAGTTTACATACTATTTCCTCTAGAAAAGAGCATCCTCAGAAGTATGGATTCAAGAACAACTCCTACCTGCTGAAGACACTAAAAAAGACTTTTGTGAATGGTTCATAAAAATGTCAGCCAGTCTCTTGTGATGCAGATGTTGTGTCAGTCTGTTCATCAGGATATGCAAAAAAATATAACTATAACCTTAACTGCCTTTTTTATCTAGAATTTGGAAAAAATCCATAGGTTTATATAACTCAGGTGTCATGAGATTTGTACATGGGTAGGAGGAGTCTCCCAGAGCTTGGGTTTGAAAATTAAATTAGCAACAGAAAAAGAGGCACCTGCATATGATGAATTGTCTCAACTATGCTTTCCCAAAGATGCTCTTTGTGGAGGCTGACTCATCTTTTGCATCACTTTTATTTGTGAACCTTATTAGTCTATACTTTGGCATTAATGGGAAGATTTAGCTGGAGAAACTCAAATCCTATGTTTGTTGCATTGAGAATGTATATGATACTTTCCAAGTGAAGAGGTTATTTTGATATTTATGTGGGCCATAAAGCACACCACGATTTTCTAAATGTATTTACTTGCATGGGACTAGCACATGTATTCTCAAATCAATGCATTTATTTTCATTATCCTTGCCTGATGGCCAATAACACTTACATTATCAATACAGTCATCACAGGCTTAGCAAATCCTGAAAGTCAACATAATGGAATTTTTTTAGAAGATTGAAATGATAACCCTATGAGCATAGAGTGATTAATTTTGGCTGTGGCCCTGGGATTGAAACTTCAGTGCTTTAACCCATAATTAGTAAACAAATCATGAGAATGGTAGTGTCTACACACAGCTCTTGGATCAGACCCTGGCACAACTAATCTGATCATTTCATCTTTATAATCAATACCAATTTCCATGGTGATTTCATATGGTGATCTACATTGATCATAATGGTGATTGAATTGCTTGGTCTGTCTGTGCTACAGTAGTATTTAGGTCATACAGGCCTAGACAAGATTAGGGGCAGTTTTCTTTTAATGCAATTCAATAACTGCATGGGTAATTAGTATAAAAGTATTGTATATCAATGGTATCAATGAGTGATGAATAGTATTGACACCATTGAGTGATGAATATGGTTCAGTTTAAAGTCTATTTGGATCATGAGAAAACCTCTCACAATTTTATTTAAACAAGTCATTAATGTTTTATGTAAGACTGCTACTTGATCAAGTATATAGGATAATCACAAACATGCTTAGGTTTCCCCCATCCTTAAATATCCTTCATGGACCCTACCATCCCCTCGAAGCTACTGTTTGGTATCTTTGTTCCATTTAACAGTCAAATTTCTAGAAAATGTCACCTATAATAGTTGTCTCCACTTCTCTCCTCTTATGGCTGCTTCCCACTTCTTTGTAATATGACTTCCAACCTCACCGTGCAACTGAAACTGCTCACTGCGAAATTACTAATGCTTTCCTAATTGCCAAAACCTTTTCTCTGTCCTTATCCTCCTTGACTTTAATGTAGCATTTGGCATTGTTGACCTCATTAAATCAGTGGTTCCTGGGGTTGGTGAACCTAAACATAAATGAAAACAGTATATTTCAACATGTTTCCTTTATAATCTAGTTTATTTTTTATGCATTTAAAAACATTTATTCTGAGGAAAGGTCCTTAGCCTTCACCAAACTGCTAAAGGTGTTTATGACACAACAAACTAAGAACATCATCTCCGAGTTTTTGTCATACTATTCTTTCCTGATTCTCCAGTCTTCTTTGCTGCATCAATATCCCTGTTTCATTCCTTGACTATGGGTGTATTCCAAGGTTCTATCCTAACCCTATGCTTCCTTGCCTTCTCTTTCCACACACTCTCCCCCTATAATCTTAACAACTCCCATAGATTTAATTATCATTTCTGTGCAGATGACTCCCAGATCTATATAACCATTCCTGGCCTCTTTCCTAAGCTCTAGCTCTATTGGACATTTCTTCTTGAATGTCCTATAAGCATATCAAATTCAACATACTCAAAGCAGAACTCATTCATTATCCTTTTCCCCCAATGCATTACTCCTATAAACCTTTCTATTTCTCTAAAAAAACAACCAACCAACCAAAAATGTCTCTCACATATGTTCCATTTTCACTCATATAATCATAAGCCTGGTTCAGGCCCTCATCACCTCTTACCTAGATTACCATGTTACCTTCCTAATTAGTCTCCTAACCTTGTATCTCCCCTTTCCACTTGATTTCAACTTGCCAAAGTGATATTCTCAAAGCACAGTTCTCACCATAACCCCTGCTCAAAAAGCTTCAGTGATTTTTCATTATCTCTAGAATAAAATACCAAGTCCTCTGCCTGGCAACCAAACCCTTTTACATCTGGTTCCAACCCACTTTTCTAGGCTCATTATACACAACTCCCTTCGTGCCCTTTATGTGCCAGTCAAATTGTCCTGTATCCTGTTCCATTTTTCTCCCTTTGCACTGACTACTCCATGTCTTGAGTGCAAATTCTTGTAACATCTGCCATTTTAGAATCTGAAGTTTCTTTCAGCTCGTGGCACTTCATACATTGTCTTTACTGATGCCTTCCTCCACCCTAGACCTATGACCTCCAACTCTAATGTCCTCTCAAAGTTACTTTATTTTTCACCATGTGTATAGATATATATATATATAGATAGATAGATAGATAGATAGATAGATAGATAGATATCTATATCTATATCTATATCTATATATATATATAGTATTTACTTACATCTATTTAAGTTGTTTCTCCTCATAGAATTTTTAAGATGCTTGAGGATAGGGGCTGTTTAAGTTTGATGTCTTTACCCTCAGAGCTTAGCACAAAGCCTGCCACATAGTAGAAGCTTTAAAAATGTTTGTTCATGGACTGGTTTATTTATAGGACTCCTTCTTTCCTTGTTAGATAACTTCTCTTCAATGTTTCAGCCTTTTTCATTGTCTGGTTTGAAGCAACTCTTGCAATCAAACTAAAAACAATAATAATATCGGATGCCTTAGCTTACTTGCAGATCTTCCCATCTTTGCTCCTCTAGTACTCCTGCCCCCTTCCATCCTTGACATTACTTCCCCACTATCGGTCTGATGCATAGATCTGATCATGTTACCCCTCTTCTCAAAAATTTTGCCTCCTAAGTAAAAATTCTCTAATTCACGACCCTCCACATTCTGGTACCACCCTACCTTTCCTGAAGAAAAACTGGGTTTATTTTATTTTTGCTTTTTGGAGGGCAATTGGGGTTAAGTAATTTGCCCAAGGTCACATGGCTAGGTTTTTGTTTGTGTGGATTAAGTGTCTGAGGCCGGATCTGAACTCAGGTCCTTCTGATTCCAGGGCCGACGCTCTACTCCCTACACCACCTAGCCACCCCAGAAAAACTAGATTTAAATGTAGATGTAATCCCAAACTCCAGTTCTGCTATTTATTACCCAAGTCACATTAGACATCTCTTCCTCTTTCAAGGCACTGATTTCCTCATTTGTAAAATGAGAGCCCTGGATGATCTCTGAGGCCAGACTATCATATATTTAAAGTGAGATGGGATTGTGAAGGACATCAAGGCCAACATGTTCTTTTTACAGATTAGGAAACTGAGGCCCAGAAAGGCTAAGTGGTTTGCATAGGGTCACACAATTGGCAATTTTCTGAGATGGGATTTGAACCTAGATTTCCTTAGCTTCAAGTTCTATACTTTTATCCATTATGCCATGTGGCTTCTCAAATCTTAAATGATTCTATGACATCTCACTCCATCTGCTCAATATTAGAAACAGCTAGGTGAGGTGAAGTACAGAGAATACTGGACCTTGAGTCAGGAAACCTGGAGTTCAAATCTTTCCTTTGACCCTTACTAGCTGGGTGAACCTGGGCAAGTCACTTAAACTCTGTCTGCTTTAGTTTCCTCAACTGAAAAATGAATCTAATAGTAGCAGCTACCAAGGGTTGTTGTGAGGATCATATGAAATAATAATATTTATAAAGTGCTTAGCTCATTTTTGTTGTTGGGTCATTTCAGTTGTGTCTGACTCTATTTGGGGTTTTCTTGGAAAAGATATTGGGGGAAGTTTGCCATTTCATTCTCCAGCTCTTTTTACAGATGAGGAACTGAGGCAAACAGGGTTAAGTGACTTGCCCAGAGTCACAGCTAGTAAATGTCTGAGACCAGATTTGACCTCAGGTCCTCCTGACCCCAGGGCTGGCACTCTATTCATTGCACCACCTAGCTAGTCATTTGTCCAATAGAAGGTATTATATAAATGTTTATTCCCTTCTCCTCCCCTAGGTTCCATCAAAATTTTGCAATCCCTTCTGAACATTCTCATGTCCCTATGGCTTTTCTTAGGCTGTTCTCTATGTATGAAATGTCTGAAATTTCCCCATCCCCATCATGCTTTAGAATTCCTATGCTGCTTTTAAAACTGAATTCAAATGTCATCCTCTCCAGCATGATTTCCCTTGTTTCGTTCCTTGGTAATGACCTTTCTCTGCTCTCCCCTTTCCTAGATGTCACACAGTACTTTTTAAATATCTCTAATGCATTTGTAATCTGTTATCCTGTATCCTATGATTAGTGTTGGTGTCCTACAATAATGGACTGAAACCTCCTTGAGGACAGGTGTTGTGACTTAACAAACATACCATCTCTCCTAATAACTTGCCCATCTGTCTCCACACACATTTAATCAGTGTTTACATATTTTAACTTGTAAATAAATGTTATAATACCTTATCATCAATAATACTTTGGGATTATTTTATAAGGATAAATCTAAAAAAATTCAAGGTATTCACACATGTTTATCCATAGGACTGGCGTGTATGTTAAAGTCAGATGGACTTGTATTTAAATCCATAAGAGCTTTGCTAAAATGATTTGTTCAGAATGCAAGTCTCTGGACACCCTTACAAGGATACATTTTGGGTGTTTCAATAGCTCAGCTCCTTTAAATGGGGCTCAAGAAGATACAGCCATCGGGGCAGAGCCAAGATGGCAGAGTAGAAACAGCACTTCCAAGGTGCTCTCTCCCCCACCACTTCAAAATCATGTAAAAGGGGATGCTAAACAACTTCTGGAGCCCCATCACCCATAGAATGACACAGAGAAGCTAACCTCCCGCTGAGGACAGCCCAGCAGCCCTGCGGGGAGCAGCCAGCACAGCATCTGGGAGCCTAGCCCAGGTCCCTGTGAGCCATGGTTTTAGCCCCCAGGCCCCTGTGAGCCATGGTTTTAGCCCCCGGGGTGGCTTGGCCAGCAGCCAGCTGGGGGGACCCCAGAACACCAGCAGCTGTAGCAATTCCAGAATTATCAACACAGACATGCCTAGGACAAAGTGAGACTTTAGTGTGCTATTGTTGGACCAGTCTTTGGGGAACGTGTCAGCTTCTTCCCCTGGGGGCGAGAAGCCACTGAGGAGCTGTGGCACAGACACCATTTTGCAGCTCCAGTTGCAGCTTCAGCTCCTGGCCTGTGAACTGTAGGGAGATCCAGCAATCAGTCTTGGGGGGTAATCACTCTTGTATTAACCTCCCTGGATCTGGATTGCAGTCTGGGGTGGAGGTCTTGGGATGGGTATCCACCTTTCCAGAGCATGTGGAGGCTTCACAGAGGCCACCCAACTAATACTTCCAGCAGTTGAGAAGACCCCAAAATTTGGGACAGAAGCTCCCCTGTCTGGTGGCAGAGTCGTACTGTGGCAACAAGCCCAAAAGTCAAGTAATTAAGTGGCAACATGCCTAGGCAAAGGAAACAAAATAACCAGAAAAATGCAACATTAGACTCCTATTTTGGGGGCAAAGAGGATCGAAGCTTGGAATAGGAGGAGGACTGTGAGGTCAGAAATCCTGCACCAATAGCCCCAAATGAAAATATGAGTGGGTTACAGGCCATAGAGGACCTTAAGAAGGATTTAAAAAACCAAGCAAGAAAAGTGGAGGAAAAATTGGGAAGAGAAATGAGAAGGATGCAGGAAAAGTATGAAATGAGAGTCAATAGCCTGAGTGAGGAAAATAACATCTTAAAAAACAGACTAACTCAAATGGCAAAGGAGGCTCAAAAGGGCAATGAGGAGAAGAATGCCTTAAAAAGCCGAATTTGCCAGATGGAAAAAGAATCTCAAAAGCTCACTGAGGAGATTCATTCCTTCAGAGTTAGACTGGAGCAAATGGAAGCTAGTGACTTTATGAGAAATCAAGATGCTGTTTAGCAGATCCAAACAAATGAAAGAGAAGAAGTAGAATGTGAAATATCTCATGGGAAAAACCACTGACCTGGAAAATAGGTCCAGGAGAGATAATTTAAAAATTATTGAACTACCTGAAAGCCATGATCAAAGAAAGAACCTAGAAATCATCCTTAAAGAAATTCTCAAGGAAAATTGCCCTGGTGTCTTAGACCCAGAGGGGGAAATAGAGGTTGAAAGAATCCACTGATCACCTCCTGAAAAAGATACCAAAAAGAAAACTCCTAGGAATATTATAGCCAGGTTCCAGAATTCCCAGATCAAGGAGAAAATAGTACAAGCAGCCAGGAAGAAACAATTTCAATATTGTGGAATTGACAGGACCTGGCAGCTTCTACACTGAGGGATCAAAGGGCATGGAATATGATATTCCATAGGGCAAAAGACCTGGGATTAAACCAAGAATCACATACCCAGCAAAACTGAGCATTTTGTTTCAAGGGAAAATATGGTCATTCAGTGGAATAGAGGACTTTCAAGCATTCTTGAGGAAAAAAACAGAGTTTAATAGAAAATTTGACATTCAGACACAAGAAGCAAGAGATGCTTGAGAAGGTAATCAGGGAAAAGAAATTAAAAGGAACTTATCAAAGTTGAACTATTTACATTCCTACATGGAAAAACAATAACTATGACTGATGAAACCTTTCTCATTATGAAAATAATTGAAGAGGGGTATATGGACATATGAATACATATGTGAATGTGTGTATATATGTTTACAGTTATACATGGATAGAGGGCACAGGTTGAATTTGGTGAGAAGGGATGATACTTAAGGGGTGAAGTTAAGAGGTGAGAGAGGAAAGTGGCAAGAGGAGATGGGGGGAGACAGGGTAGGGTAAACTATCTCATGTAGAAGAAGCAAGGGGAAGTGGTTGCAGGGGAGGGGCAGAACAGGAAGGCAAAAAGGCAAAACTATATTCTCATTGAATTTGGCTCAGGGAGAGAATGACATACATATTAAATGGCATATCTCACCCTGCAGAAGAGTAGGGGAAAGGGGGATGAGAGGGGGCATGATGGAAGGGCGGGCATTCTGGAGGCAGAGGAAGTACCCACTTTTGAAGAGGGACAGGACCAAAGTAGAGAATGGACCATGTGGGGGGTGGGATGGGTGGGAGGGAGAAGAAGATACAGCCAAATATTCAGTTCCAATTTATTGTAACTCATGTTTTCACAAGGTTTCAGTGTACCAACTCTATATCTAAGAATTTATCTTGAGTTTACATGGTTCCCATTGATAGGTTGTTAAAGAATGGCAATCTTGGGGCATCTAGGTGGCACAGTAAATACAGCATGGGCCCTAGAGTCAGGAGGACCTGAGTTCAAATCTGCCCTCAGACACTTAACACAAAAACTAGCCATGTGACCTTGGGCAAGTCACTTAACCCCAAATTGCCCTCCAAAAAAAGCCAAAAAATGGCAATCTTGTAAATTCCCCAATTGTTTAATTTCTCACCTTTTCACCAATGCAGATTATGGAAAATCTATAGATATCAGTTATGTGAGCATAAGAAATGAGAATCTAAGAAAAAAGATGAACTAATACAAGGTAACCTTGAGAAGAGGACAGGAAAAAGAGAAGAAAGAGGAATAACAGAAGGAAACAGGCTCAGTACTAACAAAACAGCACCTGATCTTTATTTTATCACAAGAACAATGAAATTAATTTCTCACCACTGAAAACATAAGTCCTTGACTTGGTCCCGCTCTCTTCTTTATCACCAAAATTGAAACTTTCAGTAATTCAATTCATCCAAGATTTGTTAAGCGGCCACTATATTTAAGGCACTATGCCAAGTGCTAGGACACAAACACAAAAAATCTCCATGGTTCCTCCCTAAAGGACCTTATATTCCACTGGCAGCATACGATTGTATCTATTTATCTCTAAAATGGAAATAACAATAGCACCTATTATCAGGGTTTTTGTCAGGATAAAATTAGATAATATTTTTAAAGTGCTTCACAAAACTTAAAACTATGCAATTCTATATTACTATTATGTGGAAAATAATTTTATGAAAATTATATTATTATTATATGTAAATATGTAAATAAAAGATAACTTGAGGAGTGTGCAATCAACCTTGGGAAACTGGGAAAAAGTTTAATGGAAGAGATTACCAGAAAATACCAGAAAAGATCTTGGAGGTCGACTAAAGGTACTAAAATGTGGAGGAGAGGAGAGAATTCGTTCTAGGAATACAAAAAGACAGGGAAAGGAGTTGAAACACAGAATTTATGGAACATTCATTCAATGTACATTTATTAAATGCTTATATGTAACTCCCAACACTAATGAAATCACAAGTTTGTTCCCCAAAAGTATACAACATACTGGGAGAAATACAATGAAAAATAATAGTCTCACTCCTAAGGGAGCCCATAATCAGTACAATTTGAACTTCAAGTATTGTTTATGGACTTCACATAAAAATTCTTTGGACCTTAGGGGACAGACAAACACATTGTACAAAGGCGCGGAAAAAAGCTACCTAACCTTTAAATGCAATCCTTGTTATTTTTCTGTTTATTAAATTTACAGAAAAATACATGTATTCTTATGAGATGATGGAGAGTGAGAATGGAACCCTGCTTGAGCTTATTATGTTGACATATATATGTTAGTGTGTATGCGTATACACTCTATATAGTCATCTGGTAACTTTCCAGCAAAATCATCACAATTCATCACAGATTGTCTTCTTCTCCATACTATTTCAAGATGAAAGTTTTCAATACTAATGCTGCAAAGTGGGTATTATGTTGATTTATGCTAATCAGTCCCATAGATGCTGTCATATTACATTGTTAGGCAATGACACTGGTGAAATATTCTCCCTTCTCCTGTTATCTCACAAGTAACCCAGTCGTGCTGGAGTGAAATTGTTCCTTTACCTACCACCTGGGCTGCTTGGGTGTCTCTGTCAGTGGACATTTGCAGAGTATGCTGAGAGGGGGAGGAAGTGAGCACTGTGTCTGGGCTTTTATGGGTCTTCTCAAAGAGGAAACTGTAAAAAGGGGCTCTTTGAATTGTGTCCGTCTGTGGATTTATAGTCATTTCATTGTCACATATTATTTTCATGATGCAATTTCTGCAAATGGGGTGTTACTATCTCCTTTAGGGGCTTCTGTCTTTAGGAGTTTACCACTTGGCCATAAAGCAGTGAAAGCCTGCTGTTCCAGCAAGACTTTGAGGGGCAGTTCTCAAAGATAAGTTGACTTTTAGAAAAGTCTAAAAGGGAAATTTATTTGGCTATTTTAAATGCTATCTCTACACAGATGATTTTCCCCTTTCTCCCCCAATATATCTGAAGTCACCTTCCTTATAGGTAACAAGAGAATTTTATGGACAGAAGTATTTCATCTACCTGATAGAAAGTAGTATCTCCTGCCTGAGGCAATGGGGCATTTTTGGAGGCAGGTTTTTATTTATTTATTTATTTTTTAAATGTGGAGAGCTTTCTCATCACCCTTTCTGTTGATTTACATAGGCAGTGATTGATCATTGAATAAGATGGCTCCTTCATGCCAACAAGAGTCAATTAAGCATTTATTGAATGCCGAATATGTTCAAGACACTGCCAAGAGCTAGGGATTAAAAACAAAACAAAACAAAATTCTAACTTCTTTTAATCCCTAGCTCACATACCACTTCTGGCCTAAGATCTTTCACACTTTCAAAATGACTTTGCATTATATTATGTATACTTTGTATTTACTTATCTGTGTACCCCAAGTAAAATGAAATTTCCTTGAGGCTAAGGACCTTTTTTTGGGGAGGAGGGAGGGAAGGGTTATACACCTATCACTTAATAATGAGTTCCCTCTAGCAAGTAGTTAGTAAATACTTGTCCAATTAAGTGAAAGTCTTGGTCTTCAAGGAATTTTTAAAGTAGTTAGGGATAAAGTGCATAAAAAAAAAAACAAAACTAAAACTACAAGTTAGTACCTTACTCAGGATAAGCAAAATGCTTCCTTCCTGACAAAGGTCAAAAAGGCATTTGAGAGGAGTAACATCTGTCTTTTTTTTTAAAACCATAACTGACTGAGTGACCCTGAGAGAGTATATCATAACATGAATTCATTTGATGTTCCAGAACATGATAATTAAATACCAATTACTAGCTAATCATCTGTTCTTAGGACACAATTTTCTTCCTTTATATTAAAAATCATTTTCACACAGTATCAGTTATGGCTGGAAGAGTATGTTTCTGGTCTTGCTACCTGTTGTGAAATGTCACCTCAAAGGCAAGGCTTTTAGTTCAGTTATTTCTCACCTAAAGCAACCTGAGATTAATTATCCATACCCAGCCTGCACTCAGTTCTCTGTTTCTGATCACTATATTAATTTAACTGAAGAGACTCTAAAGCAAAAGGAACATTGATAGAAGGGAGGCAGTGGATGCAGTGAACACAGTGATACAAGACCTTCTTGGAGGGGAAAGTGCCCTGAAGAAGAAGCAATAGATCAAATGCTCTTCAAACCCAGGCCTGTCTATGGTAATAGAAGTGAGCATTAGTCCATTCCTCTTACTGACATGCTGTTTGTTTAAAAAGTAAACTGAGTTTAACTCAAAGAATGCACAGGCCATTGTATAGCGGGGAATTATCATGGGGAAAAATAATTAAGGGGTATGCTGCTGTCAGTGATCAATTGCAAGGTTAAAAAACAAAATCACAGATGGCAATAGGGCATCATCCCCCTCCCTACTCTCTCATCCTCCTTGTGTACTTGCTTCTACCTGGGATTTGTGGCCTTAGTTTTATCATTTAGTTGAAGAGCATCGTCCAGTTATACAAGCCCACAACATTCCTTGCAGTGACCTGTGCCTGGGAGAAAGGCATACATGGAAAGGCAGTGTGGTATAGTGGAAAGAACATTGGTTGCAAGGATTAGAGATTTAGATGGAGCCTTAGAGGTCAAATCTAACCCCCATATTTTACAGATGAGGAAGCTGGGGCTTAGAGAGGTGGGAAGTGAGTGAGGCAGTTAGGAGGTGCGATTGAGTGCTGAGGCTGGATTCAGGAAGACCTGAGTTTAAATCTGACACTTACTGGGCAAACTGATTAATTATGTTTGCCTCAGTTTCTTCAACAGCAAAATGGGGATATTTCGCAAGGTTGTTGTAAAGATCAAATGAAATAATATTTGTAAAGTGCTTAATTTGTAAAGCTGGCACATGGTAATTGCTCAACAAATGCTTATTTCTTTCCATTCCTCTTCTTCTCACCCTCCTTTTCCAAGGTCAAATGGTAAGAGGCAGAGCCAGGGTTGAAACTTTGGTAAGAGGCAGAGCCAGACTTTCAAACTGAATGCTTTTCGTACCTGACTAAATAGTGATTCTTGATTTCTGAGACTTGAAATGGTTTTCTGTTCTATAAAATGGGAATGATAACAGAACTTATAGTTCTAGTCTTTTAAGTGTCTGTGTAAGAAAATGAGTCACTAAAAAGCAGCCTTAAATGTAAATTATTATTTTTTTCTATTTTCAAATATTTTATTTTTCCAATTACATATAAAAGCAATTTTTAACATTAGTTTTTTTTTTTAATTTTGAGTTCCAAATTCTCTCCCTTCTGCCTCCCATTGTCTGCTAAATGAGAAAGCAAGCAATTTGACTTAGGTTGTAGTCATGCAAAACATATTTCTACAGTTATGTCATAAAAGAAAACACAGACCAAAAAGTAAAAAAAAAAAAACCAACCCTAAGAAAAGTAAAGTTAAAAAAGTGTGTTTTGATCTGCATTCAGACCTCATCAGTTCTTTCTCTGCAGGTATATAACATTTTCCACCATAAGTTCCTTGGAATTGTCTTGGATCATTATGTTTCTGAGAAAAGCTAAGTCATTCACAGTTTATCATCATACAATATTGCTGTGTACACATTCTCCTGGTTCTGTTCATTTTACTTTGCATCACATCATGTAAATCTTTCCAGGTTTTTCTGAAAGCATTTTTTTTTCTTATAGTACAATAGTATTCTATCACAATCGTATACCACAACGTGTTCAGCTATTCTTCAATTGATGGGCATTCCGACTATTTTCAGTTCTTTGCCACCACAAAAAGAGCTGTTCTAAATATTTTGTACATATAATCCCTCTTCCTTTTATTAAATCTCCTTGGGATACAGACCTAGTAGTGGTATCATTGGGCCAAAGGTTATGCACAATTTTATGGCCCTTTGGACATAGTTCCAAATTGCTCTCAGGAATGGTTGGATCAATTTACAACACCATCAGCAGTGTATTAGTGTCCCACTTTTTCCACTTCCCCTCCAATATTTATTTGTCTTTTCCTTTTCTGTCATATTAGCATTCTGATAGGAGTATGAGCTAGTATCTCAGAATTATTTTAGTTTGCGTTTCTCTAATCAAAAGTGATTTAGAATATTTTTTTTCAAATGACTATAGATAGTTTTGATTTCTTTGTCTAAAAACTACCTGTTCATATGCTTTGACCATTTATCAGTTGGGGAATGACTTTATTCTTATAAATTTAACTGATTTCTCTATATATTTGGGAAATGAGGCCATTATCAGAGACTCAGTTCTCTATGTATTTGAGAAATGAGGCATTTATCAGACGCCTACTATAAAAAATTTTTCCCCAGGGGGGGTGGAGCCAAGATGGTGGAGTAGAAACAGCTCATCCAAGCCACTCTGCCCCCAGATTCCCTCCAAACTATGTAAAAGGGGACTCTGAACAACTTCTGGAGCCCCAGCACCCACAGAATGACACAGAGAAGCTAACCTCCCGCTGAGGACAGCCCAGCAGCCCTGCAGGAAGGACCAGCACAGCGGTCTGGGAGCCAGCAGTGTGCAGTGTGCAGAGGGCAGGGAGCAGAGCCGAGCAGAGCCCAGGTCCGCGTGAGCCGAGGTTTTAGCCCAAGGGTGTCAGGGCCAGCAGCCGGCTGGAGGAACCCCAGAACACCAGCAGCTGTGGCGACTCCAGAATTATCAACATAGACATGCCTAGGACAAAGTAAGAGGTTAGTGTCCTATGGGTTTTGGGACCTGTATTTGGGGAATGCGTCAGCTTTCTTCCCTGGGGGCTAGAAGCCACTGAGGAGACACGCCATTTTGTAGTTTTCAGAGGCATCTCCAGCTCCTGGCCTGCGAACTTGTAGGGAGATCCAGCAATCAGTCTTGGGGGGTAATCGCTCTTGCTTTAACCTCCCTGGATCTGGATTGTGATCTGCGATGGAAGTCATGGGTGGGTTTACAGCTTGCCAGAAATGGAAGTTGCCCCCCACACGTTCGGGATGAAAATTCCTCTATCTGGCCTTAAAGCCATAGTGTGGCAACAAGCCCAAAAGTCAAGTAATTAAGTGGCAACATGCCAAGGCAAAGGAAACAGAAAACCCTAGACTCCTATTTTGGGGGCATAGAGCAGGAAAAGGACTGTGAGGTCAGAAGTCCTGCTCCAAAAGCCCCAAGGGAAAACATGAGCGGGTTGCAGGCCATAGAGGACCTTAAGAAGGACTTTAAAAATCAAATAAGAGAAGTGAAGGAAAAATTGGAAAGAGAAATGAGAAGGATGCAGGAAAAGTATGAAATGAGGGTCAACAGCCTGACTGAGGAAAACAACACCTTAAAAAATAGACTAACTCAAATGGCAAAGGAGGCCCAAAAGAACAATGAGGAGAAGAATGCCTTAAAAAGTCGAATTTGCCAGATGGAAAAAGAATCTCAAAAGTTCACTGAGGAGATTCATTCCTTCAGAGTTAGACTGGAGCAAATGGAAGCTAATGACTTTATGAGAAATCAAGATGCTGTTAAGCAGATCCAAACAAACCAAAGATTAGAAGGCAATGTGAAATATCTCATGGGAAAAACCACTGACCTGGAAAATAGATCCAGGAGAGATAATTTAAAAATTATTGGACTACCCAAAAGCAATGATCAAAGAAATAACCTAGAAATCACCCTTCAAGAAATTCTCAAGGAAAACTGCCCTGATGTTTTCTATCCAGAGGGCAAAATAGAGGTTGAAAGAATCCACCGATCACCTCCTGAAAAAGATCCCAAAAAGAAAACTCCCAGGAATATTATAGCCAGGTTCCAGAATCCCCAGATCAAGGAGAAAATACTCCAAGCAGCCAGGAAGAAACAATTTCAATATTGTGGAAACACAATCAGAACAGCCCAGGACCTGGCAGCTTCTACACTGAGGGATTGAAGGGCACGGAATATGATATTCCAGAGGGCAAAAGAACTGAGAATGAACCCAAGGGTCACCTACCCAGCAAAACTGAGTATTTTGTTTCAGGGGAAAATATGGTCATTCAGTGGAATAGAGAGAGGACTTTCAAGCATTCTTGAGGAAAAAACCAGAATTGAATAGAAAATTTGACATCCAGACACAAGAAGCAAGAGATGCCTGAGAAGGTAATCAGGGAAAAGAAATCAAAAGGAACTTATCAAAGTTGAACTATTTACATTCCTATATGGAAAAGCAATAACTGTGACTGATGATATCTTTCTCACTATGAAAATAATGGAAGAAGGGGGTGTGGTCATATAAATACATATGTGAATGTGTCTGTATATGGTTACAGTTATATATGGATAGAGGGCATAAGTTGAATTTGTTGGGAAGGGAGAATACTCAAGGGATGAAATTATGAGGTGAGAGAGGAAAGTGGCAAGAGGAGATGGGGAGAGACAGGGTAGGGTAAACTATCTCATGTAGAAGCAAGGGGAAGTGGCTACAAGGGAGAGGGAGAATAGGAAGGAAAAAAAAAGCAAAACCACATTCTCACTGAATTTGGTTCAGGGAGAGAATGACATACATACTAAATGGGATATCTCAACCTGCAGCAGAATAGGGGGAAAGGGGATGAGAGGAGGGATGATGGATGGGAGGGCATCCTTGGGGGGAGGGGAGGTTGGAAGTACCCACTATAGAAGAGGGACAGGATCATGTAGGGAATGGACCAGGTCGGGGGTGGGATGAGTGGGAGGGAATTATAAGCAGCCTTGTACAATATATCTATTATGATAATGTTTTGCATAGCTAGACATGTACAACAATATACTGAATTACTTATCTCCCCAGAGGGAATGGGTGACAAGGGAGGAAGGAAATGGATCTGAAATTCGAGGTCTTAACATTAAATGTTTCAAATATATATAAATACTATTATTAATACTCTTTTGCTTGTAATTGGGAGATAAGGTGTGCAGGCATTGGGACACAAAGATTCACATTCCTCCTATGGAAAAGTCGAAGGGGGTATGGGAAAAGGTATGGGAGAGAGCAGATTGGAGGAAGCTATTTCTTGTGTGACTGCTATTCTGGGAGGTTGGGTAGGGGAATAACGGGGGGGAAATGATTGTAACTCAAAATCTGGTGGAAATGAATGATGTAAAACAGAAGTTAATACAGCATGTGTTTAAAAAAATTTTTCCCCCCGCTTCTGCTTTCCTTTTAATCTTGGTTGTGTTGATTTTGTTCGTGCAATCCCTTTTTAATTTAATGTAATCAAATGTATCCATTTTACATCCTGTAAGATTTACTATCACTTTTTTGGTCATAAATTATTCTCTTTTCCATAGATCTGCCAGGTAAACTATCCCATGAACCCCTAATTTGCTTGTGGTATCACACTTTAGCTATAAATCCGCACCTTTTTTGACCTTTTCTTGGTATATGGTGTGAAATGTAGTCTGTATGTAGTTTCTGCTAAACTGCTCTCCAATTTTCCCAGTAGTATTTGTCAATTAGTGACTACTTGCTCCAAAAGCTTGGATCTTTGGGTTCATTAAACACTAGATTACTATGGTTATTTGTTACTGTGTATTGTATACCTAATTTATTCCATTGACCCATCATTCTATTCGTTAGCCTGTACCATATTGTTTTGATGATTACTGTTTTGTAATACAGTTTGATATCTGGAACTATTAGACCGAATTTTTTTCCCCTTGATTCTCTTGATGTTTTTTATTTTCGTTCTTCTAGATGAAATTTATTATTCTTCCAGGCTCCATGAAATAATTTTTTTTGGTAGTTTGATTGGTTTGGCATTGAATAATTACATTAATTTAGGTAGAATTGTCATTTTTGTTGTATTGGATCAGCCTACCATGAGCAATCAATGTTTCTCCAGTTGTTTAGATCTGACTTGATTTGTCTGAGAAGTGTTTTGTTATTGTGTTCATAAAGGTCCTGGGTTTTTCTAGGCAGGTAGACACGAGTATTTTTTTAGATTGTCTACAGTTATTTTAAATGAAATTTCTCTATCTCTTGTTCCTAGACTTTGCTGGTCATATATAGAAATTCTGATGACTTGTGTGAGTTTATTTTATATCCTGAAGTTTTGCTAAAATAATTCAACTAGATGTTTTTTTTCTTTTAGTTGATTCTCTAGGATTCTTTCAGTATACCTTTATGCCATCTGCAGAGATCAATAGTTTTGTTTATTCATTGCCTATTCTAATTCCTTCAACTTCTTTTTTTCTCTTATTGCTACAGCTAGGATTTTTAGTACAATATTGACATTAATGGTGATAATAGGCATCCTTGCTTCATCCCTGACCTTATTGGGAAGGCTTCTAGATTATCCCCACTAGAAATAATGTTTGTTTATGGTTTTTGATAGCTACTACTTATCATTTTATGGAAATTCCCTTGTATTCTTATGCTTTCTAACTTTTAAAAATAGGAATGGGTATTCTATTTTGTCAAAGTTGTTTTCTGTGTCTACTGATATAATAATATGATGTTTTGTCATTTTTCTTACTGTTGTGGTTAATTATGCCAATAGTTTTCCTAATATTGAACCAGCCCTGCATTCTTGGTATAAATTCCACCTGGTCATAATGTATGATCTTTGTGATATATTGCTGTAATCTCCTTGCTAGTATTAAAATGTTAATTATTTTCAATTTCTGTAAGATATTGAATTTGGGGATAAGGGAAACAATTCAGTCTTGAAAAGATATCTGGTATTTGCAGCTGTTAAATAACAATGTTTGTTATATTCCTACAAAAGTAAAAGTAAAAGTGACTTTTGATTGTTTTGACATTAAATTGCTTGTAGTACAGCAGGGATTAATTATAAGACAAGTACTTCATTCTGCTACCTAAAAAAGCAAGAGTTTTCGAGAAGAATAAGTACTCACAATACCATTTGAAATTGTGATAATGTGATATTCATATGTCAATCTCTTTCCTCAGAGCTTTTTTTCCTTTTTGAGGGAGGAAGGCAGGGCAATTGGGGTTAAATTACTTGCCCAAGGTCACATGGCTATTAAGTATTAAGTGTCTGAGGCTGCATTTGAACTCAGGTCATCCTGACTTCAGGGCCAGTTCTCTACTTACTGTGCCACCTAGCCTCCCCTGCTTTTTATTTTTTTTACTATAAATTTACTTACCTCACTGAATGTGTCTTAATCTAAGTACACAAAACATTATAATGCATATGTATTGTGTGAATGACTATACAGACAATATTCAATATAGCAGGCATATATTAAATACCTATTATATGCAAAACATATATATTCACATATGAGTTTATATGTATTTTATTTTAATGCATTACACAAACATTATACATAGCACGACATATACTTCATGCATATATATGTTTTTAATACATATATATATACACATGTATATGTAAATAATGTGTTTATCTCTGCATGCTTACATATGTAATTCATTCTCTAATTTATATTGTTGGGTTTTATTTCTTAACTCAGATTAAAGTCTTTATTTACTTTATTTCCAACTAATAATGTGTGGCCTTTATGAAGGGTGGAAGGGCTCTAATCTTACATTGATAAAATCTTTTTCTAATAACAAATGTCTCTTGCATACACCTTCTAGGGACTGGCCTACACAGAATCTTTCCTAACTGTATGAGGCATTATGATATAATGGAAAGAGCATGGAGAAGGTGGTATGAGATCTAGGTTCAATTTTTACTAATTGTGTGAACTGGAAAAACTCACTTTACTTCCTACTTTTATATGTTATTTTAAAGTTTATAATATTCTGCACTCACAACATGGGAAACAGGTAGTGTGAGTATGATTATCTCATTTTCCAAATTGGAAGACTGAGGCTCAAAGTGCCCAAAGACTTGCCCAAAATCATACTTCTTAATTTACCTTTCTCATCAACCTAGTTTGAGTTAATAATATTTGTATTGCCTACTTTGCTGGGCTGTTGAGAACAGGTAATGTGTGTAATATGATTTGCATCTTCCAAGTGCTATGTAAATTTGAGGGGCAGTTAGGATTATTATTGAGCTTTTTTTTTTTTTTTTGCCTATTTGGAGGGCAGTTGGTGTCAAGTAACTTGCCCAAGGTCACATGGCTAGGTTTTTTTGTTTGTGTGTGCATTAAGTGTCTGAGGCCAGATCCGAACTCAGGTCCTTCTGACTCCAGGGCTGACGCTCTACTCACTGTGCCACCTAGCTGTCCCGTTATTGAGCTTTCTTGATAGGGACTTGGTATGATACAAAGCTGTGTACACCTATAAGAAAAAGAAGAACAAATGAAAAGAAACAAAATAAACAGAACCCAAAATTACTCTCATTGAGCTTACAAAAGATCTGTTTCTATCCCAGCATTTTAATTCAATTATAAAAAGTGAAAATACTGCAGAACATTTAATATGAAAGAATAATGTCAGAATAGTGAGTTATCTGAGCATTGTTTTCATCTTAACCCTATCAAAAAAGATCAGAAGAATGAGATGAACAATGGTGATTATATACAATTTGGCACTTTTAGGAGACAGTTTAACCCATTATGGTTCTACCTTGCCTTAAATCTATTATAGTCTTTCTGAAATGACTCCAAGAAAAAATCACATTTAATAGTTCATTTGTGTCATTGAATTTCTTTCCAGTGATATTAAGATTAATTTGGACTTGATAAGTATAAAATTCTTAATGTGTGTCAAGGATAGATAGAAAATAAAGGCTTGAATCTTGAATGTTAGATTATAACAATGGATGAAGCTGAGATTTAAAAATATCTTGGTTCCCTCCAGGAAAGATACATGGAGCAAAAAACTTTTAATACATTGCATTTGCCTGAATAGGTTAAGAGACCTATTGGCATACTTAAATCAAAGATCAAAGGGAAGAACACATTTAAAAGAACACTTATAAAGTACCAATTGTAGTGTACATTTTTATAACTGTGAAATAGATCATAACAGATGTGAAAAGTATTCTTACAAAAACCTATGTAATATTTAATATTTTTTGGTGTGGCTATTTTGACTTTGGCAAGCACCAACATAAAAATGTTCATATAATATATTGCAAATTTCTATTATGTCCAGTTTGTATCTTATTTAAAATCATATATTTAACTCAACATATTGGTTCCAAAGCTATATAAGTTGTCTGTGTTTCCCTCTGAGTCACATCCTGATATCTTTTATGTATTTCAAAAATGCTTCACTGAATGTTTTTCTTTCTCTTTTTTGTCATCACTATAATTGGCATTCCTTCTCTTCCCTCTAAAAGATCCTCCTTTATATCAGGTTTCATAGTTAAATAAAGCAAATACACATATTGGCCATGTCTAAAAATGTACTTCATTCATCACAACTAGTCTATCACTTTTCTATCAAAAGGTGGGATATATGTTTCATCATTAGTCCTCTGGAATTTTGTTTAGTTATTGCATTTATCTGAGTTTTTATATTACTCAAAGTAGTTTAAAATATTGTTGTGATCACTACATAAATTGTTCTAGTTATGCTCACTTCATTCAACATTAATTCATGCATCTTCCCAGGTTTCTTTGAATCCATCCATTTCACCATTTTTACATGCTTCAATAATATTCCATGACAATTATCTATCATAATTTATTTAGGTATTCCCCATTTGATGGTCATCCCATTAGTTTCAGGCACTCAAATTTATTAAGCTTCTTTTACATATCAGTGCTGAGGACACAAAGAAAGGCAAAAGGCAATCTCTGCCCTCAGGTAACTTACAATCTAATGAGTGAGATAACAGGTGAACAAATATGTACACACATATTATATATAGAATCGATAGAAAAATTAATAGAGTTAATGTACTAGAATTAAGAGGGACTAGAAAAGGCTTCCTATAGAAAAGTGGGATTTATGTTGGAACTTGAAGAAAATCAAGGAAACCAGAGGTTTTGATGAGAAGGGAGAGTATTCCAGGAATGGAGAACAGTCAGAGGAAATATGCAGATTGGAGAGATACAATGGCTTTTTAAAGCAAGAGCGCAGAGATCAGTGTCATTGCATCAAAGAATGATTGGTGAGGTGATGGGTGATGGTGTAAGGTATAAAAAGACTGGAAAAGTAGGGCAATTAGGTTAAAGGTCAAAAACTAAATTAAGAAGGTCTTTTAAGATTGAATAGAAGATTTTATATTTGATCCTGAAGGTGATAGGGAGCTACTGGAGTTTAATGAACATGGAGATGATAGAGTTGGACATATGCTTTAGGAAAATTATGGTGGCAGTTGAATGGAGGATAAACTGGAGTGGAGAGACGTGAGGCAGGGAAACCAAGTGGCAGAATATTGCAATAGTTCATGCATGAGGTGATGAGAGCCTACATCAGGGTGGTGGCAGTATCAGAAGAGAGAAGGGTAACATCATGAGATATGGGAGATAGATTGGATATGGGTGTGAGAAGTGGTGAAGAGTCAAGCATAACATCTAGGTTGTGAGTGTGGGGGGCCTGAGAAAATTCTGGTGCCCTAGACAGTAATAAGAAAATTTGGAAAGGGAGATGTTTTTTTGGGGGAAGGGAAGATAATGAGTTCTGTTTTGGAGATATTGAGTTTAAGATGTCTATTGTAAAATCAGTTTGAGGTGTCTGAAAGCCCGTTAGAGATGTAAGACTAGAAGTCAGTATAGAGGTTGGGGCAGGATAGGCAGATTCGAGAATCATTGGCACAAAAATAATAATTAAATCCATGGAATCTAATTAGACCACCAAATAAGACAGGTTAGAGGAAGAAGAAAAGTTTCTAGTTCTTTTTTACCAGAAAAAGTTGCTTAATAAAATTTACACACACACACACACACACACACACACACACACACACACACACACACACACATTATTCCATCTCTTCATCTCTTTGGAGTATATGTTTAGTAACTATATTTCTGAGTCAAAAGCTATATATACAGTTTAATGATTTTAGGGACATGATTCCAAATTACATTCCAGAATGACTAGATCAATGCATACCCCTACAAATAGTGGATTTGTATGCCTGTCCTCTCCCCTCCCCTTTAACAATTGTGATTTTTCTTTTGTAATCTTTAGCGATGTGATTGTGGAGCTTTAGAATTGCTCTTTTGCCATTCTTATATTACTAATGGTGTGGAATATTTTGGTTGTTGATAGCATGTGTTTCTCCTTTTGAGAACTGCCCATTAATATTCTTTGACCATTTCTCTATGGGGAGAATAGTTTTGGTTTTTATATATTTGGACCAGTTTCCTGTATGTTTTAGATATCAAAACATTATCAGAGAAATTTGCTGTAAATATCTTCTAGTTAACTGTTTCTCTTCCAATTTTAACTTTAAAAATTTTTTATTTCTATACAAAATTTTAAATTGTATGTAATTAAAATTGTCTACTTTATCTCATCTGATCCTTTCTATCCTTCTTTGGTGAAGACCTCTTCACCTATCCATAGTTGCAAAAGGTATTTCCTGCCATGGTCTTTAAATTTATTTATGTTGTGAACTTTTAGGTCTGGATTCTTTGGCAATTTGAAACTTATTATTGTATATGGGGTGAGATTTGGTATAAATTTAATTTCTATAGTAATTCTTTGTAGTTTGTTCAACAATTTAAAAAATAGGGAATCGTTATGCAAGTTATTTAGCTATTTTGATTGATCAAAATTGCAATACTCTGTTCACTTGTCTCAGGATCTTGTGTTCTTCATTGTTCCACTGATCAACTTTTCTGTTTTTAAAAAAATCAGTATCAGTCTTGATTACAATTTTGTACTGTAGTTTGAGATGTTACTTGTAGACTCCTTTTCATTTCTCCATTATTTCCTTTGAGATTCTTTATCTTTTTGTTCAACCATGTGGATTGTTATTTTTCTTGTCCTATGGATAATACTTTGACTGATATGGCATTGAACATATTAATTAATTTAAGTGGCATTGCTACTTTTATTATATTAGCAATTAAATAACATACAACTACAATCTCTTCAATTATTCAGGTCTGTCTATTTCTATGAAGTTGGGGTTTTTTTTGGTAGTTATAGTCATATAAGTGTTGACTTATCTTGGTAGAGGAACTTTCAAATATTTTATACATTATGCATGTTAAATGGAATTCACCTCTCTATCTCTTCCTGTAACACAATCACAAAACATTTATAAATGCTTACTTACTACTATGTGCCAGTCACTACTAACTAAACACTGGGAATACAAAAATAAAACAAAAAAAATTCCTGCCCTCAAAGAGCATAAATATGAATGAGAAAGGCAATGTTTAAAAGGAAGCTGAAAGGCAGTGGGAAATAGTGAGAGGGGCTGGTAGAGTAGTCTAGAGGAGTGTAGCCCAGGGGAAAATGACGAGATGACTGACAGGGGCACCTTCTTTAAAATGGGAAGTTTTGTGAGGAGCCCTCCAGTCAAAAGGAAGAAACCCAGAGGTGGACAGTATGTCCTAGGTGTGAGTTCCAGGGCTGAATTGATCTTCCAAAATGGAGAGGTTTTTGAAGCATGATGGAGAAGTTTGGAAGAAGGGAGGTATGCTGGGAAATGTTTTTTTTTCCTAATGTACTGAATGACTAATGATTTGCATGAATTTATTTTATATTTTGTTATTTCCTGAAGTTATTAATTTTTATAATTAGTTTTTAATTGAATAGCTAGGATTATTCAAATAGAATGTTATATCTGAAAATATAATAATCTATAGAAAGATGATTTACAGAATAATATCATCTGCAAAATTTGACAATTTTATTATCCTTTGTCCATCAACATTCATTTGATTTTTTTTGTTAATGTTATAGACAACATTTCTTGAATTATATCAGATAGTCTCTCTATATTTTCTTTGGTCCCAAATTATTCCCTTATTCATAGATCTGATAAATAAACTATTCCATACTCTCCTGATTTGCTTATGGCGTCACCCTTTCTGTGTAAATCATGTATCCATTTTTAACTGGAGAGGGGAGGGAAGAAGGGATAGAATTTGGAACTCAATACAAAAAAAAGTTTAAAAATTATTTTAATATGAAACTGGGGAAAATAAAATACTATAGAAAACTAATAAATAGTGATAATGGGTATTCTTTTTTTTTGGAGGGGAGAAGGCAAGGCAATTGGGGTTAAGTGACTTGCCCAAGGTCATACAGCTAGTAAGTGTCTCAAGTCTCTGAGGCTGGGTTTGAACTCAGGTCCTTCTGACTCCAGAGCTGTTGTTCTGTTCACTGTGCCACCTAGCTGCTCCAATAATGGGTATTCTTAACTTACTCTTGAACTGACTGTAAAAGCTTCTGATATAAAGTAAGGTATTAATAAATTCTTATTGACTTGACATGACTCATATTAGCAGTTTCTATTCAGAAGGGATTTTTGTCTCCATTCCCTATTAGAATGTGGGCATTTCCTTCTTGTTTAGCCTTTTCTAATTGCTTAGATTTACTTATCTTCCTACTTTTCTCTTAACTCCTATTTTTGTATTTCAGATTTTCTATTCAGTTCTGATTTTTTCATCAGGAATCAGGTTAAATGATCTTACTTGTAATCCTTTAGCATTTTTGCCTTTAGGAATATTGTATTCCAAGATCTTCTCTTCTTAATGTAGTTACTACAAAGTCTTGTGTGATCTTGACTATACTTCCTTTATATTTGCATTATCTGTCTGGTTGCAGTATAAACACATACATATACTTAAATAAGTGTGTATTGGACCAAGAAGTTCTGGATTTTGAATAGCATTCATGAAAGCTTTCCTTTGGGGATTTCTTTTAGTAGGTGAATGGCAGATTCATTGATTTTAATTTTGGCCTCTGGTTCCTGCAAATCTGAATGATTTTCATGAATGGTTTGTTGAAATGTGTTATGAAGGTTTTAAAAAATTGGCCATGATTTTGAGGGAGAATGATGTCTTAAATTATCTCTTGTGCCTGGTTTTCTGAGTCTATAGTTTTTGAGAGTTGATACTTAGATTCTTCTGGTTTTCAAAGCCTTTGATTTGTTTTTTAATATTCTTGCTGCTTGTTGGAGTCATTGTGTTCTGTTTGATTTATTTTAATTTACAGGGAGATTGCTATTTGGGTAATGTTCTCTATCTTCCTTTTTAAGATTTCCTTCTTCCAATTTATTTATTTATTTAATTATTCACTCATTCATTTATTTTTTTATTTGTTTGTTTGTTTGTTTATTTATTTATCTGTCTATCTATCTATCCATCCATCTATCTATCTATCTATCTATCTATCTATCTATCTATCTATCTATCTATCTACTTATTTTTATCATGCTCAAAGAGTTTTTTCTTTAACTTCTGGTTTACATAATTCATTTCCACCAAATTTTGAGTTACAATTTTTCCTCCATTTTTTCCCTACCCACCACCCCAGAATAGCAGTCCCACTAGATATCCCCTCATCCAATCTGCTCTCTCCCATATCTTTTCCCATACCCCCTTCGACCTTGCCATTAGGGCAAGGTGAATTTCTGAGCCCCAATGCCTGCACATCTTATAAAACATTTAATTTTAAAACTTCGATTTTCACATCCATTCCCTTCCACCTTTGTCACCCACTCCCTCTGAGAAGATAAGCAATTCAGTATGTATTGTACATGTATAGCTATGCAAAACATTACCATAGTAGATATATTATAAAAGATTGTTTACGTTTCCCTCCCACCCATCTCACCTCCCACCTGGTCCATTCCTTACTTTGATTCTGTCCCTCTTTGATTGTGGGTACTTCCAACCTCCCCTCCCCCCAGAATGCTCTACCCTACATCCTCCCCCCTCTCATTCCCCTTTCACCTACTCAACTGCAGGGTGAGATATGCCATTTAGTATGTATGTGATTCTCTCCTTGAGCCAACTTCAATGAGAATATGGTTTTTCCCTTTTGCCTTCCTGTTCTTCCCCTCCCCTGCAACTACTTCCCCTTGCCTCTTCTACATGAGATAGTTTACCCTACCCTGTCTCTCCCCATCTCCTCTTGCCATTTTCCTCTCTCACCTCTTGACTTCACTCCTTAAGAATCATCCCTTCCCATCAAATTCAACCTGTGCCCTCTATCCATGTATACCTGTAGATATATGCCCATATACCCCTTTTCAGTTATTTTCGTAACGAGAAAGGTTTCATCAGACACAGTTATTGTTTTTCCATGTAGGAATGTAAATACTTCAACTTTGATAAGTTCCTTTTGATTTCCTTTCCTTGATTACCTTCTCAAGCTTCTCTTGCTTCTTGTGTCTGAATGTCAAATTTTCTATTCAACTCTGGTTTTTTCCTCAAGAATGCTTGAAAGTCCTCTATTCCACTGAATGACCATATTTTCCCCTGAAACAAGATACTCAGTTTTGCTGGGTAGGTGACACTTGGCTTCAATCCCAGCTCTTTTGCCCTCTGGAATATCATATTCCACGCCCTTCGATCCCTCAGTGTAGAAGTCCTGGTCTTGTCCCAGGTCCCTCAGTGCCAGGTCCTGGGCTATTCTGATTGTGTTTCCACAGTATTGAAATTGTTTCTTCCTGGCTGCTTGTAGTATTTTCTCCTTGATCTGGGAATTCTGGAACCTGGCTATAATATTCCTAGGAGTTTTCTTTTTAGGATCTTTTTCAGGAGGTGATCGGTGGATTCTTTCAACCTCTATTTCCCCCTCTGGGTCTAACACATCAGTGCAATTTTCCTTGAGAATTTCTTGAAGGATGATTTCTAGGTTCTTTCTTTGATCATGGCTTTCAGGTAGTCCAATAAATTTTAAATTATCTCTCCTGTATCTATTTTCCAGGTCAGTGGTTTTTCCCATGAGATATTTCACATTGTCTTCTAATCTTTCATTTGTTTGGATCTGCTTAACAGCATCTTGATTTCTCATAAAGTCACTAGCTTCCATTTGCTCCAGTCTAACTCTGAGGGAATGAATCTCCTCAGTGAGCTTTTGAGATTCTTTTTCCATCTGACAAAGTCAGCTTTTTAAGGCATTCTTCTCCTCATTGCCTTTCTGAGCCTCTTTTGCCATTTGAGTTAGTCTATTTTTAAGGTGTCATTTTCCTCAGTCAGGCTGACTGTCATTTCATACTTTTCTTGCATCTTTATCATTTCTCTTCCCAAATTTTCCCCCACTTCTCTTATCTGCTTCTTAAGGTCCTCTATGGCCTGTCGCCAGCCTGTATTTTCATTTAGGGCTTTTGGTGCAGGAGTTCTGACCTCACAGTCCTCCTCCATGCTTTGATCCTCTTTGCCCCTAAAATAGGAGTCCAATGTTGAATTTTTCTGTTTATTTTGTTTCTTTTGCCTAGGCACGTTTCCACTTAATTTCTTGATTTTGGGGCTTGTTGACACAGTAGGACTCTGCCACCAGACAGGAGAGCTTCTTTCCCAAACATGGGGTCTTCACGACTTGTGCGGGTTGGGTGGCCTCTGTAAAGCCTCCACCCACTCTGGCAAATTGGATACCCACCCCAAACGTCCCCCCCCAGACCACAATCCATATCCAGGCAGTTTAAAGCAAGAGCGATTAACCCCCAGACTGATTGCTGGATCTCCCTACAGTTCACAGAACAGGAGCTAGAGCCATTACTGACACTGCAAAATGGCTTCTGTGCCACATTTCTTCAGCAGCTTTTTGACCCCAGGGGAGGAAGCCTACGCGTTCCCCAAATACTGGTCCCAAAGTCCATAGTGCACTAACCTCTCACTTTGTCCTAGGCATATCTGTGCTGATAATTCTGGAATCGCCACAGCTGCTGGTGTTCTGGGGTCCCTCCAGCCCATTGCTGGCCCGGGCGCCCAAGGGCTAAAACTGCAGCTCCTGGGCCTGCGCTCAGCTCCCAGAGCGCTGCACTGTGGGTTCCCAGTGCGCTGTGCTGCTTGCTCTCAGAGCGCTGTGCTTGCTGCTCCCTACAGAGCTCCTGGGTTCTCCTCAGTGGGGGGGGGGGTTAGTTTCTCTATGTAGTTCTGTGGGTGCTGGGGCTCCAGAAGTTGTTCAGAGTCCCCCTTTACATATTTTGGAAGTTGTGTGGGGCAGAGAACCTTGGAAGTCCCAATTCATTTTTTAACTCAATTGTATTTTATTTTTTCCACTTACATTTAGAGATAGTTCTCAATATTCATCTTAGATTTTGAGCTCACAGTTTTTCTCTCTCCCTGCCTTTCCTTTCCATTACCTAAGACATCAAGCAGTGTGATATAGGTTATACATGTATCATCATGTTAAACATATTTACACATTAGTCATGTTGTGAAAGAAGACTCAGAACGAAAGGGAAAAACCAAAGGGGGAAAAAAACCAACAAAAAGTAAAAATAGTATGCTTTGATCTGCATTCAGACTCCATAGTTTTTTCTTTGAATGGGGTCAGCATTTTCCATCATGAGTCCCTTGGAATTGTCTTGGGTCACTGCATTGCTGACAAGATCATTGCACAATGTTTCTGTTGCTATGTACAATGTTCCACTAATTCTGCTCACTTCACTCTCCCTCAGTTCATATCTTTCCAGGTTTTCTTGAAATCCACCTGCTCATCATTTTTTTTATAGAACAATGGTATTCCATTACATTCATATACCATAGCTTGTTCATCCATTCCCCAATTTATGGCCATCTCCTCAATTTCCAAATATTTGCCATCACAAAAAGAGTTGCTATGAATCTTTTTGTACATGTGGATCTTTTTCTTTCCTTTTAAAAGGGATCCCTTTGGTATATAGACCTCATAGTAGTATTGCTGAATCAAAGAGTATGCACGGCTTTATAGCCCTTTGGGCATAGTTCCAAGTTGCTTTCCAGAATGTTTGGGTCAGTTCACAACTCCACCAACAATGCATTAGTTTTCCAATTTTCCCACATCTTCTCCAACATTTATCATTTTACTTTTCTGTCATGTTAATGACAGAAAACTGGTACCTGAGAACTGTTATTATTTGCATTTTTCAAATCAATAGTGATTTAGAGCATTTTTTTTTTCATATGATTATAGATAGCTTTAATTTCTTCATTTGAAAACTGCTTGTTCATGTCATCTGACCATTTATCAGTTCGGGACTTCCAATTTGTTCTTAGAAAACATTTATTTTTCTGATCTTCTTTTAAAAATCTCACTTCATTTCTTCTAAGTATTCCTATAGTCATAGTGGTCACACTATTTTTCCCTCTGAGTTCTTCTTGTACTCATGGAGCTACTTTCTTTAAGGCACCTCATGACTCTTGATATTTATTTAGAGTGTTCAGTGTCTTCTGTTAAATCTTATCACTAACCTTAATTTTTGATTTGTGGCTTGTGTCAAGGCCAGGATCTATTCATTCCTGAATTATTAAATGGCATGGTTAGGCCTTGTTTGGTCCTGACATATTTTCTGAGATCCTGCCAATGGTTTTTAATCTCTCCTAGTTTGCTTTGGCTAAGAGTACTGTGATCAACCTTCCCTCATCAGGGAGCTTCTTTGGGCTTCTAGATTATTCATCTGAAATCATTATTGCTTGCCTAGCAGAGCCCCTCTCCCATTGCCTGTGGCATTTACATATATACATATACACACAAATACAATTATATACACAGAGTATATATGTGTGTATATACATATGTGTATATATGTATATAATCACGATTATGATAAAGTAGTTGCTGATGTTTCTCTTTGGAGTTGGATTTGTTGCCTTTTTTTAATCCATTGCCAGAGTATTTAAGAGAGATGGTTTCTTCGTGACTTTTCACATGTCATCTTTTTTAGAGAATAAATTTTTATTGATATTTTCTATTTCTTATATCACCATAGTCATCTCAAGTATTTTCCTTCTCCCTTTCATATAGCCATTGCATATGATGAATGTTATTTTTAGAGAGGGAAAAAAATCAGCACATCTGATCAATAGGTACAATTATTGTCTCCATTTTTCAATTGAGAAAATTGAGGCAGGCAGAGGTTAAGTGATTTGTCTAGGGTTACCCAGAGAGTAAATATTTGAGGCTGGATTTGAGCTCAGGGTTTCCTGACACCAGGCCCAATGGTTTATCCATTGTGCCACTTAGCTGTCTCCTGGACAGTTATTTTTTTAGTCAGGTTGTGATGTGAATTTCATTTGTGCACAGGCCAGATTAGGTGGTGACTAAAATTTGTTCAAACTCTCAAATTCCAAAGTTGTCTGATTTTGTTATTTTGTGAACACCTACCAAAGTAAGTGCAGGTGGTGAGAATTACACATCAGAAGCTTACTATCTTTCATGGACTGATAGACAACAAACCATAATACTACAAATAGACCTTGGAATTTCCTGGAAAATACAATGAATATACTATACTGAAACCAGAACATTATAACTGACCAAATTGAAACCAACAATTGCTGGGACATTCAGATCCATAAGATCTATAGATAATGTTTTCAATAGATATCCCTGTTCTAAATATTCATAAACCATAAGTTCCATGTAATAGAAAAAGGTTTCAAAACAAGGACCCAGTAGAAGAAATCAAAACCCCATGGGAACAGCATGATTCACCACCATAATCTTGTTTATTATAGGAGTTGTAATGTGGGTGCTTTTAGCGAGTCTCCAGAAGGTGAGCTTATATCTTAACACATCAATTCAACTATAAAAAGTTATTTTATGCACCTGTCCCATAGACCATAGAAGATGAATATGAATATTCTTCATAGAAAAAAATGAAAGGAATGGCGTGTCAATAATAACAAGCTCACACATATATATATAGTTATTTAGCATTAAAGAAATATTTTCCTTCTGACAACACTGTGAGTTGGATCATATGGATATTATTTTATTATTACTATTTTTACCACTTCTATTTTATAAATTAAGAAACTGACACCCAGATGAATTAAGTCACTTGCTCATGGTAATGAAAGCTAAGACCAAAACCTAGATCCTATGATTCCATGTCCAGGGCTTTTTCTAATAAATCTCCCATGAATTCAGTGGGGTTTTTTTTATACTGTAGCCAAAGTAATTCTTATCTTAATTTTCTGGCAGGGTAGGTGACTTTTTAATTCTATAGACACTAAGCCAGAGTGTATCACCCAGACAGATGTTTACCCACTGCACAGTTGGATTTGTTAATGATTGTTCCCAAGTTAGAGTATGCCGAATTTCAAAATCAGAGAATTTAAAAAATAAACAGAGTAATCCAAGCAAGAAGGAAAAGAATTATTAGCCCTGAGAAAAGGGAGGGCCAGCTCTCTCCTCTAGGAATAGCCACTTAAAGCCAAGGGAGATGAGGTGGGGAGGGGATGAAACCATCTTAACACTTTCTTCTTCATAATTAAGACTAGATTAGTTCTGCCTGAATTCTGGTGAGAGAATCCCTAGTTAATTGGAATATGGTGGTTATTAAAAATGGAAACAACAACCTCCTCACTGCTGAATTTGTAAGGAACAAATTGTAGATAGTAGTGGGGCTTTATTCATTGTCTTTTAGAGCACTTTACTTAAAAACTGCTTACTAATCATTTTGAGTAGTTTTTCTTTGTGACAGTCTAGCAAGGATATCTGGGATTACTTCTGACTGCTAGATAACAAAACCCAGGTGAGGTGACTTTGCCAAGGTCACACTAACCAACATCTAGGACTAGAATTCATGACTCCTGAGCCCTAATAAGTAGTTTGCTCCAGGGGATGGATTCTTCTGACCCTCTTCAGTGTGTAGAAGATGGGTATTTGAAAGGTACGTAATGTGCCCTTTTCCACTGACTTTTTAAAGTATATGTATATATACACAAATATATTTATTTACACAATGTACATGTGTACATGCATATATGTATATAAACACAGTGTATATAATATCTGTGTGTACCCATGTATAAGTTCACAATGTGCACATATATGCATCCATGCATAAACATAAATATGTATGGATATAATATACATATGTACACATCACATATGCACATATGTATACCCATATCAGCAGCACACATACTGCATGTATTTATATATGCACAAATGTACACATATGCATGTGATCATGCATGTATCTATATCTACATAACGTCTACATCATAGCATTGCTGTGAGGATCAAATGAGATAATATATGTAAAGTATTTATGACAATACCTTGCCAGGAGTAGGTACTTAGGACATGTTTATTCCCTCCTTCCATGTATATATACATGCATGTGTGTATAGGTCTATGTGTTCATATGTATATTTGTATATATGCATATGTGCATAGACATAAAAATAATGGAAAAGACATGTAGAGGAATGAAGGGAGGAAATCCAGGTTGAAGAGAAGGAGATTATGGTTCCCAGATTCAGAGAAACTGCAGAACTTCAGAGACAAGGAACAACATTTTATTACAAAAAAGTTAAAGGTAAAATGCTTACATTCATGTCCTCTAGTGGGAATGTTAAATCTTGTGAAAAAATATGTTTATTGTAAATCTCTGATATAATTTATTTAGCCAGAAAAAACATCTTTTATTCATAAACTCTGACTACATTTGGAAAAATGTTATAGTACTATACTTCAGAACTAGAATAGTTTTGATCCTTGAATAAAACCCCCTTTCTATATGTCTATGTGTTCTATCTCTATATCTAACACAAAAGAAAAATCCAATAGCATTGGAGTTAAATAACACACTTCCCCCCTCCCAGCACCAATAAATCTGTTTAAAGATGCATTACTACTTTTCTTGAGGGATAATTTAGACTATGTATCAAAAAGGAAAATCAATAGTTTTTTCTATTACAAATAATTGCCTGTTTGACTCCTTTCCACTTTTTCTTTTTTATTTATTTTGGTCAGAATATTTCTACTCAGAGGGTCTCATGCTTCAAGTCTAAACCAGTAATAGTTTCTATGAGAAAAATTTATCTGTGATTCAGAGTCTTCCCATTCGTGGGCTCAATAGTATTCCCATGTGCCAGGTTGCAGAAAATATGATCAGAACCTGTAAGTATATTGGACTTGTATGATGTAGCTGGTGCCAATGTGAGGAGTGGATTAGGGATAAAAAGACCAAGGCACATATGTGATGGTAATGGATACACTGAATGCTTTGCAGTGATGTTACTTTGACAGTCTCAATCTCTGTGTATGAATCTCAGATTAAAGAGATTTTTTGGGGGGGTGAATTGAACTTGGAACAGTAAAAAATGACATAGATTTGATGAGGAATTGAAGTATCCCTTATTGGGAAAGTTTTTCTTTTTCTTTTTCTTTTCATCAGATAGGACATGTCATTTTGTATATAATTTAGGTACAGAGGCTCTGACAGTTTTCCTATGATTTTAAAATTGAGGGGAATTGATGGATCTTCATGATTTAATGGATGAACTTTTCCTTCACTCCATTAAAACTAAAAGAAAACTGATATGTTGATGTAGTATACTTTATGTAAGCTGAATAGAATAATTTATCGGTTTGCTCAACATGAAATTATTACTACAGTACTCATTATTGCCCCCAATTTAAAAATAAAACATGGATCTAAGCCTATGGTGAGTATATATTTGGCCATCTATGATGGCTTTAAATTACATATATAATTTGTATACTTGAAGGTGATTTAACTCTTCCAATGTAGCAGACCTATTGATGAAGCTTGGAATGATTAGTTTTCTTCACATAGGTCAGAAATGTTTTCAGGTTTTTCTATTGTAGAATTTCACCCCAAATCTTTATCTTTCAGGGACCTTACTTAGCAGATCCGCTCATTGCAATGGAGACCATCCTCAAGCTCTTTTGATATTTTGTAGATATCTGTGTAGGACTTAGGCTGTCCATTGGTATTATCATTGACTCCTTTTTATATAATATTTTATTTTCCACCAGTTAAGTTAAAACAATGTTTTAAATCTTAAGATAGTTTTGAGTTCCAAATTCTTTCCTTCTCTCCCTTGTCCCTCTCCCTGGCTTCATAAGCAATCTAATATGGTTTATTCATGTGCAATCATGTAAAACATTTCCACATTAGGAATTTTGTACAAGAAGACTTGATTTTAAAAAAAACGAAATAAAGATATAAAGTGAAAAACACCATGCTTCAGTCTTTTTTCAGTCTGTATTCAGACAGTATCAGTTCTTTTTTTGGAATTTCATAGCATGTTTCATCATGAGTCTTTTTGGGATCATTATATTGCTGAGAATAGCTAAGTCACTCAGTTTTTTTTATCATACAACATTACTGTTACTATATACAACATTCTCTTGGTTCTGCTTACTTCATTTTATACCAGTTCATTTAAGTCTTTCCAGGTTTTTCTGAAATCATCTTGCTTGTCATCTCTTATAGCACAATAATATTCCATCACAATAACATACCATAGCTTGTTTAGTCATTACCCAATTGATGGCCTCTTGCTTCATGATTGTCCCAACTCTTATTCCTGCCATGTGTTTCATTATATTTCCCCTTTGTGAGTCAGCATTAATAATATGCTGCAGCACTCCCTTTGGCCTCTTCCAGTTGGTGGAGTGCCTGTTATTACAGGCTGTGGTGTAAAGATGACTAAATCTAAGAACCATACCACCCACAACCAGTAGTAAAAATGGCACAGAAATGGCATCAAGAAACCTAGGTCACAGAGATATGAATCTCTGAAAGGGGTTGACCCCAAGTTTCTGAGAAACATGTGCTTTGCCAAGAAATACAACAAGAAGGGGCTGAAGAAGATGCAGGCCAATAAC
This sequence comes from Gymnobelideus leadbeateri, assembly GCA_011680675.1. Classification (NCBI taxonomy): domain Eukaryota; kingdom Metazoa; phylum Chordata; class Mammalia; order Diprotodontia; family Petauridae; genus Gymnobelideus; species Gymnobelideus leadbeateri. The sequence continues at coordinate 95,031 of WOXC01002175.1, read as the reverse complement.
GCCAAAGCCATCAAGGCCCAAGCAGAGGCCATCAAGGCCCTGAGCACCAAGGCCTCCAAAGCCAAGCTCCTCAGGCCCAAGATCCCCAAGGCCAATGCCCAGCGTGCTGGCCACAAGATGGCTACCAAGAGTCCAGGTACTAGGATCAGCATCAAACATCCAGGCTCCAGGATCATGAAGCCTGACTCTAAGGTTGCTAGAACCACTGACCCCAAGGCTACCAAGCCCTCTGACACCAAGGCTGCCAAGCCCACTGACCCCAAGGCTGCTGCCAAGGTCAGTAAATGAGATTCCAAGGCTACCAAATCTGGCCCCAAGGCCATCAAATCTGATGCTAAGGCCGCCAAGTCTGATTCTAAGGCTGCTAAGCCTGCCGAGTCCAAACCCAAAGATGCTGGGACTAAAGCTGCTGGTCCCAAGCCTTCAAAATAGATGCTTCCAGACAAAAGGACTTGTGTAAAACTAAAACCACCCTTTTTTCCCAGCCAGGGTATGATTATTCACTATTTTGTATAAATAAATGAAATGGTGAGGCATAAAAAAATAAAAAAAAATAATATGGTGCAGTCTACTCACACCCATTATTCTGTTTTCTCTCGCCTTTTGGGCTTCTGTTGGTTTCTAAATCATTTCTCTGATGGTATTACATGGTTCTAAGGCCTCAATGGGAAACTATCAGTGGGCTTTTGTGCCAGTGATTAGTATGGAGTTAGTATGGAGTTGCTGAAACAACTATGCAGTTTTCCAAATGATATATAACCCAATGTCCTCCTTCCTTCTGTTAAATTCTGTATTCAACTAAATGTTTGCTTGTAGTAATTGCCATAATGGGTATGTAAATGTGTGTGTATATATATATATATATATATATATATATATATATATATATATATATACACATATATATATATATACACATACATATGCAAAACACTATATGTATATGTTTGTAGCCATTAGATAATGTAACCTAATTTCTGGGTAGGTGATTTTTGGTTTTAATCCCAGCTCCTTTGCCCTCTGGAATATCATATTCCAAGCCCTTTGATCCCTCAGTGTAGAAGCTTCCAGATCCTGAATTATCCTGATTGTTTTTCCACAATATTCCAATTGTTCCTTCCTGACTGCTTGTGATATTTTCTCCCTGATCTGGGAATTCCAGAACCTGGCTATAATATTCCTAGGAATTTTCTTTTGGGGATTTTTTTCAGGAGGTGATTGGTGGATTCTTTCAACCTCTATTTCCCCCTCTGGGTCTAAAACATCAGGGCAAATTTCCTTGAGAATTTCTTGAAGAATGTTTTCTAGGTTCTTTTTTTGATCATGGCTTTCAGGTAGTCCAATGATTTTAAATTATCTCTCCTGGATCTATTTTTCAGGTCAGTGGTTTTCCTAATGAGATATTTCACATTGGCTTCTATTTTTTCATTTGTTTGGATCTGTTTAATAGGATCTTGATTTCTCATAAAGTCACTAGTTTCTGTTTTTTCCAATCTAATTCTGAAGGGATGATTCTCTTCAGTGAGCTTTTGAAATTTTTTTCCCATGTGGCAAATTTGGCTTTTTAAGGCATTCTTCTCCTCATTGCCTTTTTGAGCCTCTTTTGCCATTTGGGTTAGTCTATTTTTTAAGGCGTTATTTTCCTCAGTCAGGCTATTGACTGTCATTTCATAATTTTCTTGCATCTTTCTCATTTCTTTTCCCAATTTTTCCTCTACTTCTCTTATTTGGTTTTCAAAATTCTTCTCAAGGTCCTCTATGTCCTGTAACCAGCTCATTTTTTTTTTGGAAGCTTTTGGTGCAGGAGTTCTGACTTTGTTGTTGTCCTCCTCTTCCATGATTTGATCCTTTTTGTCCCCAAAATAGGAGTGTAAAGTTGGGTTGCTCTACTTGCTTTACTTCTATCATTTTCTCATGTTGCCACTAAATTACTTCACTTTTGGGCTTTTTGCCACATTAGGATTCTGCCACCAGACAAGGGACCTTTGTCCCAAATGCTGCAGTTTTCTCAGCTTCCAAAGGTATTAATTGGGTGTCCTTTCTGAAGCCTCCACATGCTCTGGCAAGCTGGCCACACACCCCAGGACCTCCACCCTAGACAGCAATCCAGATCGAAGCCAGTTAAAGCAAGAGTGATTACCCCTCAGACTGGTTGCTTGGTTCCCCTACAATCTGCAGGCCAGGAGCTCTAAGCAACGAAGTGGCAGTGGCTGGATGGCTGCGGGGCCTCAGCTTCTTCTCGCCCTGGAGGCAATTCTGGAAACAGCCACAGCTGCTGATGATCTGAAGTCCCTCCAGCTGGCGTCTGGCTGTGGCTGCCATGAGGCTAAGACCTCCGGCTCGATTGACCTGGGTTTGGCTCCCAGAGCACCGTGCTGGCTGCTTCCTGCCAGCCTGTTGAGCTTTCCTCAGTGGGAGGTTAGCTTCTCTGTGTCATTTTGTGGGTTCTGTAGCTCCAAAGTTCGTTCAGAGTTACCTTTTACATGAATTAGAGGAGGTGGAAGCCATAACCCTGCAGAAGTCCTGTTTCTACTCTGCCATCTTGACTCTGCCGCTTGGAATATATTGTTTACTCCAGGAGATTGCATTCCTGTTCAGTTTTACATCAAGACTATCCCTTACATTTGCACAAACCATTATCATAAAGATTTTACAAAGAAGAGAAAGCAGCCACCTTGGCTCCAGTTTCAGAATGTTTTCTTTGAGTCTTTTTGAGGGAACTGAGGGAGCTTCTGGTTTCCAGATGCAAGAAGGATGGATGATGCTAACCCCATTTCAGGTTGCTTAAGGGAAAATAAGACTTTAGGAAGAAGTCCACATGAGAGGAGGTGTCATGTCTCCAACATGTGCCTATCCCAACTTGTTACACTAGAAAATTGAAGAAATTTACCCTTGGGTGGAGATCTGGGATTCTTCTAGTAGAGTAACCTTACTCCTAATGGTAGAACTCCTTCACTCTGCAGTGTCTGGTATATTGTTTCTTATGTATACTTTCTTTTATTTCTAATTTTGCTACTGACTTGGATATATGGGTTTCTTTGCTTAAAAATACTATTAAATATTATTATTAAAGAAATGGGTTTTCACAGCAGAAAATTTTGCTTTCAGTGATCTCAAACTGCTTGCTTGTACAAAAATCTATCCTATAGCTACAACATTCTTTTTGAGAGTGTTAGGCAATGAATAAATGCATATTTCATTCAATCTTTGGCTCCTAGGCTTAGCAAGGTTGTCCTCTGCACCCTGTATATTCACTTTTCCTTATCTCTGTTCCCTAGAATTTCTTGCCCCTTTCAAGGCTCAGTCCTTAGCCTGCTTCCTTTACCAGGAAGATTTTTAAAATTATCTGTTAGGACTTCACCCTGCCAAAAACAAATAACATCAAACCAACCACCTTTCTATTTACTTGTATGCCTGCAGTAGAATACAAGCCACTTAAGGTCAGGGACAGTTCTGTTTTTGGCATTATATTACGTGGGCCCTGAGCATAATAGATTCTTAATCAATGTTTATTGAATAAAAGACTGATTGAGTGAAAAAAAAATAAATGGATGGATGGATGGCAACGACATCCTTGAATTCTTTTCTTGTCTTTCCCTAGGGTGAGGAGCACAATGTGTGGTCTGCCACTAGTGTCTATTTTTTTCCAGTGAAGGTGACCCAAATCAAAGTTTAGGCAGCCATTCCCCTACAGCATCTATCTTCTTTGACCTCATTCCAAATGACGATTTCAGTGACAGAACATGATTGATGGGCTTAAAAGGCACCCAAGGCCTTTTAACAAGGCGTTCAGCCACTTACTCCATTGTAATGGAACAAGCACGGGCATTTACAGTCAGAACTCCAAGGCTATAATCTCGGCTCAAACATTTGCAGGTAGTGTGACCTTGAACATGTCACTTAACCTTTATTGTTCCTACTTTCCTCATCTGTAATATGAAGAGGTTGGATTAGATGATTTCTGAGGTGCATTTTAATGAAATGTTAATCTTATAATGTCAGAGTAGGAGAAGTGGGGACCTTTCCTCTCATTTTCATTAAGGAATAGCCTAGAACAAGCACTGACCATAAACATTTTGACTTTTAGGACTTCTCTAATACATTGTGGAATCAGTTACTTTAGTACTATTGCTAATCACAGCTTCTATTCTCCATCTTGGTCAGTCTGCTGTTGTGGCCCAGTCAGGAGCAGTTTTCTTTTCTCTTGCTGAAGGCTTCACTCACTGTAAGAAAATGACAAATTTCTAACTATATTCATTTATAATGGTAGCACTCTGTACTTACACAGTACCTTTCATTGGAGGAATTCAGTGCCTCTGGGCAAATATTTAGTATTAACAGAGGATGAATAATTTTCAGGAATATGTATTTCACTCTATATATTTCTTCTTTTGAAAGGCACTCAGTGATTTATTCTCAAGATAGTGAAAAGGGGAGATTCTGACTAATTGGAAAGATGAGCAGAACTTAAAAAAAACAAAACTCTGCCACCACCCCACTCCCCACCAAAAAAAGCAAACAGGGAATATACTAGTAGTTCACAAGTCTTATTTCTATAAAATTTTCATGTACTGGCTTATGCATACATCAAGAGTATACTTGATGAAAACATAATAGGGAAACAGGCAGATTTGCCAAGGCATATTTTATAAGACAACATCTTTGTATTCACCCAGTTGACTGAAAGATGCAGAAAAGATAACAACCCTTTTTGTTCATTCTGTATTGATTTTGAGCAAACATTTGACTTGGTAGGACAATATTTAGCCTTAAAACCTCTCTATAGATAAGGTGTTTCCCACATGCATATTAAAATCATAAAAGACAATGAGAAATAGCCTTAGGGAGATAATATTATTTAACAATGAATTGAATATTAATGTCAAGGAAAATGTTGAGCAAAAGATTTATTCTCATCTATGGTATCTGCCAGCATCATTGGAGATATCATGAATATAGAACCCGCCATCCCCCCAGGATTCCCTATAGACGATGAGGTTGTCCAAATGAACCTGTTTACAGGTGATATACTAATTATATTCAGCTCTGTAATACTGCAATGTCTCTTTAGTGAAGTACACATTATGAAAGTAATTGACATAATCATTACCATGTTACAAAAATGATGAAAGATAAATATTGTCCAGATTATAATGTGAAGTTAAATGGATACCTGCATTTGCATATTGGGCAGGCCCTGCTAATAGACAGTGAGTTCAGTTCTTAATTGAATAGTAAGATCAGATCAAGATTGTAAGCTCTTCAAGGACAGGGACTTTCTTTTGCCTTCTCTCTCCCTGGACGTCCCTAACCCCAACTTAGCCCAGTAGGTACTTAGTAAATGTCTATTTTCTGAATGACTGCAAAGAATTAAAAATGAGAATTATACAATAGCCAATGGAAAAGTACATGGGGGGTACCAACAAAGTTTGGTAGAATAGGCTTAAAGGATATCATAAGGGAAATATATAATAGAAAAAAAGAATATGGAATGGTCACATATCACGAGTAAAAGATAGATAACTTTAGTGTTCCACTTATCCTCATGATATAAAACAAACATAAAGAAGCCAAATGGTAGGTTGGGTGGGCTTTTTATAGTGGTACTTGTGGGAGAAAACAAACAAGAATTGCTGTGTGTATATCTCACCAGTCAGTTTGCCAAGATGACAAAACAGGAATATGATAAATGCTGGAGAGAATGTGGAAAAATTGGAACACTAATGCATTGTTGGTGGAGTTGTGAACTGATCCAACCATTCTGGAGAATAATCTGGAACTATGTCCAAAGGGCTATAAAAAAGTGCATACCCTTTGACCTAGCAATACCACTTCTAGGGATGTATCCCAAAGAAATCATAGAAGTAGGACAAGGACCCATATGTACAAAAATATTTATAGCAGCTCTATATTTTTTTAAGCAATTGGGGTTAAGTAACTTGCTCAAGGTTACACAGCCAGTCATTATTTATGTGTGGGTGCTCATTTTCTGAGGCCAGATACAATCCTGGGTTGTCCCAACTCTGAGGCCGGCACTCTTACTCACTGCTCCACCTAGCCACCCCATAGCAGCTCTATTTGTGATGGCAAAGAATTGGAAATCAATGGGATGCCCATCAATCGGGGTATGGCTAAACAAGTTGTGGTATATGAATGAAATGGAATACTATTGTGCTATAAGAAATGAGGAGCAGATGTACTTCATAATCTGGAGAGACTTATATAAACTGATGCTGAGTGAAGCAAGCAGAGCCAGGAGAACTTTGTACACAATTATAGACACATCGTATGTATGATGACTAACTCTGATAGACTGGGCTCCTCTCATCAATACAAGGTTAGAAGACAACTACAAAATATTCACAGTGGAAAGGGATATCCACATCCAGAGAAAGAACTACAGAGTATGAATGCAAATTGAAGCAAACTACTTGCTCTCTGTCTCTCTCTTTTGTTTTGTTTTGTTTATCCCTTTTTTTCTCATTGTTCACTCTATTGGTTATAATCCTTCTTTACAACTTGACTAATGTTCATTTGGAAGGTATTTGTAGAACCTATGTCTGATTGTATGCTGCCATAGGGGAGAATGGAGGAGGAGAGGGAAAGGGAGAAAATTTGAAACTCAAGGGATTGTGGAACTGAATGTTGGAAACTAAAAGTAAACAAGTAAATTTAAATTTAAGAATCGCTGTGTGTAGACATGGCTGGGTTATGGTCTCCATCATTGGAGGGTATGTACAAATAGATGAAATCACGTCACAATTTGCTCATGTTTCCGGCATTGTTACAAGTGAGTAGGACAGAAGAATAATAAAACATTCATTGATCACAAAGACCCTATATTCAAGTGGAGAGACAAACATGTACAGAGAAAAGCAAATATGACATGCATTCATTGTAGCTACAAAGTACTTTCTAGACAGAGAGAGCATGATGGAGGGGAAGATCAGGGTAAGACTGGTGTTTGAGTCCTCTCTCTGTTACATACCCTTTTTTAGTGCCTCAGACCATTTCCTAAGATTATAAATTATAGAGAGAGTCCTGTACCTGGTTCTCCCTATACCTATGAAATCACAGGTTCAGTCAAAAACAAAAATAAAACAAATTCTGTTGGAAGTTTTACCATAATTGGAACAGTGATTAGGGAGCATAAATCTGAACAGAGAAAGGCTCTGGTATCAATAACTTGTGCTCTAGGCCACAGAACCCAAACCTCATTGAATGAGTCTTTCTCAAGCAATCTTTGTGTGGAATTGTATTGCTTCTCACAGTATAACACCTACTGAGCAAGCTGTACCAAAATTATTCAAGTCAGGGAAACAGTGGAAATCAGGTTATAGGGGTGGCTAGGTGGTGCAGTGAATAGAGCACCGGCCCTGGAGTCAGGAGGACCTGAGTTCAAATCCAGCCTCAGACACTTAACACAAAAACTTGTAGTGTCACCTTGGGCAAGTCACTTAACGCCAATTCCCCTCCAAAAAGCATAAAAAAAGAAAGTCAGATTTTAGTATTTAGGGCCCTCATAATAGTCACATGAGATTGTGAGATTCTAGACACAATACAAAAGTAAGCTAGGGGAAGCAGTTGCCTCTCTGACTTTCTGAAAACCTAAGCATTTGTTTGGTTGGCTTAGTGGTTTTTGCAGGTTGGTTAGATTGGGCTCTTTACCTTTAAGAGAAGGGGAAGACATGCAAATAGATATAGTTAGAGGGATGTATAGATATGGACAAGTATACTTTTTGCTTTCAAAACAATTCTATCAAGTCCCATTTTTTATGCTGGGTGATCTAATCATGATTCAAAAGCAGCTGGATGGTACACTAGATGATAGTAAGTTTACTTTAGGACAAAATCCCATTTCTAATATCATTGGACCAATCAGAGCTGCTTGGTAAGTTAAATTAAAGCTTGTTCCTTAAAATCCAGCTAATGCTTCATAAACTTTCACTTCCTTGGATCAAGCCAAAGTAGGGATCCAGGATAGCAGGTAGGTTTTTCTACTCCTTTTATTAGGAGTGAGTTTTTATATCATTCAATAATACCTTTATTTAGACAAACAGCTTAAAGTGGGCATGCTTATGTTTAGTCTAATATGATATTCTTGCATAAACACAAATCAATTTCTATTTATTGCATTTGGGGAGAACTTGAGGAAAGAAGTTGGAGAATGGATGTCTAGCCTTAGATTTGCTTTGTTTCTTTTGAAATGTGGATAGTCTGCCTGAATAGTGGAATGGATTTAAATGAAATACCCCCTAAGATAGGCCACTGTTTTCACAGCTGAACTAGACAGTTGCCATAGTACTGTAGCCTTTAAATGCTTTAGAGATACTGATAATTCATTTAGGATTGGCACATGGTCTGGCAGCTACCATGATATGACATAACACCTATGAACTAGGTCACAGGTCAGTAGCCTTTTAAGGGAGAAAAGCCAATTTTTTGTTAATAGTTTTACAATGTGACTTTCTGAGGAATCACATATATAGCATACATATGTTTGTATATCCAGGAATATTTTACATTATTCTTACATGTCATATTTTATTACTTAATTGGTTGATTATAAGTTATATATTATTCAATGTATACAAGTTAGGAGGGAGTATGCCAGAAAAAAGAAAGTCCCGGGTTTGGGATTAGGAAGGATTAGATTTAAACAGCACCTCTGATACCTACTAGTTTTCTGACCTTGAACTTGAAAGTAAAATTCTTTGTGCATCAACTACTTCCCTATGACATATCTATCAATTCATAGATAGGTTTTAGCCAGTCTGATGTAGGGAATTTTCACATTGGGAGTTACCTACACTGACAAAATGACAAATCTTTCCAATGTTCACAGATGCTTCTTATACTGGATTATACAATGTAACACAATAGAAAGGCCAAGTAATAATTATTAGACTAAAATTCTTACTCACAAGGCTAGTGATTTATTATTTGTAGTAGAGAGTAGAGAGATTTGGTAGTTAATTTTGGTAGTTAATTTGGTAGATTTGTTTATTAATGAGATGAATCAACACACAGGAGAAGTAGCATTTGTTCAGTGCGGCCAAAAGAGTCTTACACAGATTTTTATTTAAAGATCATGCTCTGTCTAGAGATTGAATAGGTGATGAGGCTATCCCAGAAAGTCTATTGCTTGGTGTAGGATGAGCTATGAAGACCAAATAAGACTGGCGTGTAACTATCAAGACAAAAATCTTCCCCCTGACTCCCCTCTTCCCATTCAAGGTAGAAACAGTCATTCTAAATTCAATTCAATATTTAAAAAAAATCATTTGACATATAAACCAAAAAACAACATGAAACCAAAGATTCTGCCAGCTTCTGGGTATGCAATGGTAAAAATGAAATAGTCCCTGCCCTTAAGAAGCTTGTATTTTCTCAAGAGTGATAATATATAAACAGTTATATATAAAATGGGTGCAAGTTAATTTATGGGGGTCAGGTCAATGAAGGGTGTCCCAGCAAGTCCCACCTCAGCAGACCAGCAGGAGATCCACAGCCCCAGTGGAGTTGGCAAGCACCAACACCAGGACCCCAGGTGTGCCTTTGTATAGCCAGGGGAATCGGCAGACACCAGCTTGGATGAGTGTCCACCAGCAGCTGAGCCTGCCTGTGCTCTAGCACACCATTGGGGAGGTGGAGATCTGAAGTGACCAGACCACCCCTCCCCTACCCATCACACTGTGAGCTTCAATTCAACCCTGGGGAAATGCAGAAAGACCTTGCCTCAGTCTTGGCATACACCAGCCAGTTCCAGCTGAGCATCAGGTATATAGCTTCTAACTGACAGAACCAGAGGCCACAGTACACAGAGCCAGTATGTGTGACCAGGGCCCTAGCTCCCAGCACAAGAAGCATGGGACAGAGTCCCCTGTGTCCCAGAAGCAGAGATCCACTTTAAAAATCAGGAAATAGGCAATCATAATGGGCAAAAAGCAAATTGGAAAAGCAAAAACCATAGAATCTTACAGTGGAGAAAGGGAAGATCAAAAAGCAAATTCAGAAGAGGACAGCATTGACCCTATACCTACATCTGAAATCTCAAAAGGGAATATGCATTGGTTTCAAGACCTAAAAACATTCTTGGAAGAGCTCAAGAAGGATTTTAAAAGTCAAATTAGAGAGGTAGAAGAAAAATTGAACAATTATTTTAAAAGTACAATTGACAAAATAGAAAAATAATTCACTGAAGAGAAGTTTAGTTGGGAGATGAGACACAAACAGAAAAGAAACACAGAGAGAATACACATGGATGATATAAGATTTCATGAGAGAAGAACATATAGCACTGCTACTAGTAGTATTTTTATAGTACTTTAAGGTTTACTTTTCAAATATCTCTTTTCCCCCCTCACTATGACCTGTCAGATAAGCAGCAAGGAAAGAGTCATTAGATAGGAATAAAATGAAAATTAGAGAAGGAATAATGATGTTAGAGGGGTCAATGTGCTGGAGAATGGGATCAAGGGAGCCAGTTGAGAATTTGCCTTGACAAGAAGGACCACCTCTTCATTCAAGACAAGTGAAGGAGGAGATGAAGAGAGTTTTCTGAATGATTTGAGATGAGAAGAGGTAGTTCTTGAAGAATGGCCTTAATTAAAAAAATTATTATGAAGCAAGGTCCTCAGTTGAGAGAGCAAAGGAGGGAGTTTCATGGATGGCTCAAGGAGGGTTGAAAACTTTAGGATTGTTGTTGTGGTGAATGGGATAGTTAAATCAACAAACATTTATTAGATACTTACTAAGTATCAGGCACTATGTTAAGCACTTGAGGTACAAAGAAAGACATAAATAGTGCCTCCTTGCCCTCAAGTTGCTGACATTCTAATGGTGATATTGAGAAGACTGGGGAAATGAGGAACACTTTACTTATCTTAATGAAGACCCAGTTAAAATCATGTAACATAAATTTGTAGTGAATACAATTGTCATGATTTTGTGATTCTCTATAGCTCTATTCAGCAGCACACGAAGAAAATGAAGGAAGCAGATGGTGAGAGTAATTCAGGGTTGGGGTTTGGCAAGGCATGATTGGCAATAATACAAAGGAATAAAGAATATAAGTATAGAGGATGGTGTAGAGGTGAATTAATTCACCAAAGGATCTAGAGAGTGTAGCCAGTGCAGGGGTGAAGGCTGGTGAAAGAACTGTTAGAGGGAATGGTGCTCATGAAGAGCAGGGTTAACAGTTTTCAGGCATAGGTAGAGATGGGATGATAAAAAAGATTATAATTAGATAAATGAATTTCATATTTCAAAGAAATTTCAAAATTTATGAAGATGGATGTGGAATAGTTGTAGATAATGGCAGAACCAAAAGTATGCCCATCTCTGTGTAGCTGAAGTGGAGGAGTATAAGAAACATTAAAAGGTATATTGACATCTCTTATTATGAAGAAAAAAGTTAACGTAGAGAGAAAAACTATTCTAGGCCTTGAACTCATGGAGGATAGAAGTCAATTGTCCTGAGAATTGATAGATAATGGTCACCAGGAAGTATGGTTAATTTGTATAGCATGGAACTCAAAGGAGAAGAGGTTGCTTCACAATGGTGGTATAAAGAGAATCTGAAAGTAGTAATGGGGCGTTATGATCAATGAAATGGGTGGTACGAGAACAGATAGGACTGGAAGGGGTGGCTAGGAATTCACTGGCATTAGTGAGACCAAGAAGATGGGAGAAGTGGTAAAGAAATGGTTTAATGTGGAGGGAACTTTGTTTTTATAGGGGAGACATTCGAGAGAGCACAGTGAAAGATGTAGGCAGATCTAGAATGAAATGTTCATTAGGGGTATTGGTGGGGATAGGGTTTTGGTAAATGATCTGAAATTTGGAACTGGAGGGTAGAGAGGGAGATTGTATTGAGTTGTCTGGGGTTTTTTGGTGAGCTATAAGGTAATATCTTTTGCTGAGAAGAATAGGGAAGTGGCAATAAAGGGGACTGAGAAGAGAATATATTATAACCATTGTTTCTATAGGGAAAGTGATAGAGAGTTTACTGGAGAAGAGTAAAAGGATTGGCAATAGTGAAGGTGCAACTGAGTTTGGATAACAAATGAGTAATGGGTATGGTCAGCATAGATTTTTTACTTCCTCCAGCAGAGTTCAGCAGCATAGACTAAGGAGCTGCATAGGCAGATGGTTGAAATATTCCAGGATTGGGACTGGAGAAGGATAATCAGTGGTGGGTTTATAGGGAAAGAGATTCAGAGTTTGAGGATAGTGTGCAGTTGGTTAAAGGTTGAAGATTTTGAAAGGATAAAAGTGGTGTTGGAGCGGGAGTGACGACCTCAGAAATTGAGGGGGAAATGTGGGGACATAGAAAGACTAGAAGTTGTAGTGAGGATTGTGTAAAGGGTTTGGGAGGGATGAGTAGTAGGGAGCACTTGGAAGAAGGGAGATCTGGTCAGATAGGGGAATTTAAGAATTGTGGGCTGTGGAGGCGGAACATATGTGGGTGGGGATCAGATCAAGGATATGACTATCCTTGTATGTGCATTAGGTGGAGTGCAGGTGCAAATCATAGGAGCTGTTGAACTGGGAAGCAAGGGGATTTAGACATCTGTGTATTTAGACAAGGTAAATAGATGTCTGAGGATAAAATAAGAGGTTTATCTCTCTTCCTAGAAAGTTAATTGATTTACATAATGGCAAGATAAATGCTCCCCATTGCAAACAGAGGACAAATAGGATATTCTTGCACTCCCTACCCCCACTATTTTTAGGAGAGCAAGTTAACAGCTCCTCTAAAGTCTGCTACCCATAGAAATTCTGTCAGAGGGCTGGATGTCATGGTAATTTTCCCAGACTATGTTGCGGATATAAAATACTCTGAGTTTCACAGAGTCATCAAATGTGAAATTCATATCAAAAGAGAGGTTTAGAGAAAGGGAAATATATACTTATTTTTAAGACCTCCCTCCCTTAAAGCATTGATCAGAATATTCCATTGACAATTCAATATACTTTTAAATTTCATTTCATTATCCACTGCCCCATAATCTCTTTTGTCCTTGATTTTTAGACCTTCCTGACCTGAAACACTCACTCCGGTGTAACCCCACCATTTATTTTTTTTGCTCGGTTTCTGGGACTTCTGAAAGACAATGGAGAAAATCATGCATTTGAACTGATTTCACACACTAAAATTGCTTGGTATTCAACTTCAAGGGAAGCCATTGCTGCTGCTCAATGAATGTAAAAAGAATTTATAAAGGTATGTAGTATGTTCCAGGCACTGCCTAAGTGCTGGAGTTAACACGACCAAAGGAGAGATGATCCTTTCCCTCAATTATTTTACATTCTAATGGAGAAGTAGTTATGTGTTTGAATGAGAATGTACTTTGTTTCAGAAAATTAGAGAGATACTGAGTGATGCCATAGGATAATAGTTAGATACATCCTTTCTAAAGTGGGAGACTACAGTAGAAACTGGGGGAGAGTAGGAAACAGTACACAGGTAGCATCCAGAAGGTCAATAAAAACATAGTGGGGAGTAGGTGAAGCATGGTTGGTGCCATCCAGATAAAATGGTTCTGAAAGGTGGAAAATGAGAAGACAATCTTTCTACTCTATGTTCAACCAATTACTTGTTTAATTTCCCATAGCTATTTTCCCAAAATTTCTCTTCTAGCTGCATGAATGCTTCATTAATATTCTGTACCTAATCCTCTTATACTTATGGCAGATAACCTAACCTCATATTTCACTGAGAAGACTGAAACTATCTAATGCAATGACTTCTTCAGATACCCTCTTCCATCCTTCAGAACTTCTTAGAATCATTGCTCCCTAGTTCTTTCTTTTTGGATACAGAAGACATACCCTTATTATGTCTAATATAGATTGCTCTACTTGATAATCTGGTGTCATAGAGATATAGGATCATAGAATACTTCTAGAGATGGAGGGGACTTTCAACGTCATCTAGTCCAATCCTTGAATTTTATAGCTGAGGAAATTGAGGTCTAGGGAGGTGATTTGCCTATAGTAATACAGGTAGCAGAATAGAGAGGGATTTGAACTTATTTTCCATTACTCCAAATTAAGGACTCCAGGTTCACACCTCTTTCACTGCTTCCTCCAATATTCATCCCTTAACTTTTGTGTATCTTTAATCTCTCCCTTGCCACTAAATCTTTCCATGTGAACCCAAATATGCTCAGATTCTCCTAATCTGAAACACAAGACTTTGCTTTATTTTCTATTTATCTGCCTCCTTTTCTGCCCAACTCTTTTCTTCCCCTTTTAGCTTCTTTAAAAGTTAAACTACTCAAAATACTTGTCTCCACCTTATATGTCTCTTCCCTCAATGATTACAATAAGACTAATGCCCTCATCACTTGACCACGACCACCCTAAAATTACCACTCTCCACCTAATCACCATATCCCATGGTCTTTCAGTCCTTATTCTTTTTAAAAAAAAACATTTTTTTTATATTTTTGACACCCTCACTTTCTCCCCTCTACTTCAGAGACATTGTGCATTATTGATTCTATTAATTCTAACCAGATCTTTTTCATCTTTATCATTAGGTCATTCCTAAGTGGGTCTATTCTCTCCTAGTCCCTACTCAAATGTTACCATGTCTAGTAAAATTCTCCCCAATTCCCATACCCCATAATGAACTTTTCAGTAGATGTTTCATAACACTTTTTAAATAACTTTAAAAATAAATGCTTCTATAATGTAATATTGTATATTATAAATAGAGTGACTGAGGTCTTAATGCAGTTATAAGCCATTAAAGCATAAAACTGCACCAAGACTTCTGGGACACATTGTGTCTATGTTGGTCTTATCCCCCTCCTTCATTGAAAACTTAGTGAAGCCAGGGGCCAATGTCTTATTTCAACTTTCTATCTATTTCAGTATCAAGAATAGTGTTCTATACACAGTAGGCATTTAATAAAGTGTTGTTTGTTTCTTATAGTCTTATACTAGCATTTAATGTTTTATATATACCTCATGGGAATGCCTGCTTTACAAGAGAAAAATATTATCTCACAAACTGCCATGATACCTAATATCTATCACATTTTAAAGTGGATAAAATTACCAAATAAATCTCTGTATTTCCAATTTTCCTCTCTGGAAATGAAATGTTTTTTAATTGAAAGTATTTTAAGATTTGGGAGAAAATATACTTGTTATTTCAGTTAGATATTTCTAAGTGTAGTGAGTTTCTTGGACATGAAATAGCCCTCTCTTCAAAGGGAAAAAAATCAATTAGGTTTACCCAACAATTGTATTAGATAGAAGCATTACTGTGAGATGGAAATCAAGTTGCAATAGAGTTTACAAATGTAATGAAATGATAGCGTGAGGTTTACAGAAGAGATACACAATTCTCAAGTGAAAGATTAAAGGGGCAGCGCGGGATAGTAGGAAAAGGATTGAACTAAAAAACTGGAGACTTGGGCTTTAATCCTGCATCTGCTGAGTATCTTCCTTGAGGCTATGGACAAGTCACTTCACTTTTTGAAGGGGCTGGACTGAATGATGTCAAGGGTCTCTTTCAGCTCCATTAATTTATGGTTTTCTTTTATATGTTTAATCCAAATAATAGTAATGTGGAAGAATATCTGAATCTTTAGGGTTTTCTGCTAATCTACACAGATTCTTCACCTAAATAAAATTAGAAATGTAGAAAGCAAACTGATCTATTAATCATTAAGTTTCAACAAAGGGTTTTTGTTTCTGATAAAGACAAAATTGTGATTTAATTACCCAGTTTTGGGCCCCAAATGTAATTAGACAAAATCTACACAGGGAAAGTTAGATCCTCATTGCTATTCTAAATTTACTTGCATTTTATTCTAACAAATATTGAGAGCTTTCTTTAAAAAAATTAAATTATACAAATTATAGAGGCTGCTGACAAGTTTTGTTCTCAGGGAGATGCACTTCAAAATTCATGTTCAGTGTGATATATTGTTTCAAGATGCAAAAAGTTGCACCAATCAACAAATTGACAAGCACTTTATTAAGTGCCTACTATGCACCATATACTGTACCATATGTTGAAGAAACAAAACTGGAAACATCTGATGAATGCACACACTCATGGACATAGGTGAAGGACTGCCTTTGTGATTTCAGCATTTATTCAAGGGCCTAGAAGTTTCATGCTCTTGCGTCACTGATACCAAGACATACTGACACCAAGGCACAGAAATAGCCTCGGGCCATATATTAACTGTGGTCTTCTGTCTCTTAAATGTTGACCCTCCCAGGTTTAAGTAGAAAAGAAGATCACATTTTCCATTTTTCTTTTTAATCTGGTACTGAATACCTCCAAACACTACCAATAACCCAATTTTAGTAGCCGAGTTAGAATTGAAGGAGGTGCAGGGAAACAAAGATGAAGATAACAACCAAATAGAAAATTATTTCATTTGTTCTTCCTTCTTTCATACCTTTTAGTATTCATATGCATCTCTTCCTCCAGTCTTTCATGCTCATGATAAAAAAATAATAATTGTAGGGGAAAATTTTTAGGATTGTACCTTAAAACTCACCAGAATCCCAGGATATTAGGGATGGTTCAGTTCCACAGAGGCATGTAAAGTGAATCTCCCTTTCCCTAGAGAATGGGTGAACCCAAATATCTTCATATTCAAAGTGTCATTGACGTTTGACTCATCTTGTTAGGGGATGTGGGGTTCAGGATTTGGCTTTAGCCATTATTCTTTCTTTCAAATAGAACATATTTTCTTTAATTTTTGTTTCTTTTTTTTTTTTTTTTTTAGCACCACAGGTTCTAAAACTATGTCTATAGATGAGCAGGGAACCATGAATTGATTTCAGGAGTCCATAAACTTGAATGCAAAAAAAAAAATCATCTTTATTTTCATTAATCTTTTGTTTCCTTTATAATTCTATATATTTTATATTATGTAATTAAAGACATTCTGAGAAGAGAAGAGTCTATGAGCTTAATGTCATTGCTAAAGGGGTTCATGACACAGAAAAAGTTAAGAACAACTGTTCTGCACTCTACGTCCATAATATATAAATTCCATGTCTACTGTATCAGTCTATACTTATTGCCATATTGTATTAGTTACAGAATTTGAGTTAGAATGAATCCCAGAAGCCACTGAGTTCCACCCATACATGAAAATAATCTTCACCATAACTGACAAAGCATTATTCAATCCATGATTGAAGGCTTCCAGGGAAAGGGAAACCACCACCTCTTAAGACAATCTATTCCATTTTGGGGCAGTTGGGTGGTACAGGGCTAGAGCACCAGGCCTGGGGTCAAGAACACTCGTCTTCCTCAGTTCAAATCTGACCTCAATCACTCACTAGCTGTGTGACCTGAGCAAGTCACGTAGCCCTGTTTGTCTCAGTTCCTCATCTGTGAAATGAGCCCAGAGAAGGAAATGTCAAAACATGCTAATATTTTTGCCAAGAAATCCCCAAATATCTTGGCCAAGAAACCCCCAAAAGGGGTTACAAAGAGTCATACATGACTGAAACAATTGAAAAACAAATGCCTGTCTTAATGTAGTTCCAAATCACATTAGCTTTTTTGACTTTCAAATCACACTGTTGGTCCTGAGCTTTCAGCCCACTAAGACCCCTAGATCATTTTGCTAGCTATTCTTGTCCCTTTTTGAATATCAGGATACCATTTGTTTTTTGCCAGTGTTGTGGCCCCACTCCTATTTTCCTTGGTCTTTCACATATCAGTGACAGTGGCATGATGATCACATCTGTCAGTGATTTCTGAACCTGATGATCTAGTTTATTTGGGACAGGTGACTAGAATTCATCAAGGATAGCTACTATGCTTTCTTACTGTCTCCTTACTTATCTAAATATTAGCTTCCTGTTAATCATTTGTATTTTGTCATTTCCAGTGGAAAGGTCATTCTCCTCCTGCAATCAGAAAGAATTTTTTTCATACAGTCATATATTTCTCCCTAAGTGGTTTTCAAGTTTCTCATGGTTGAGGACTTTGCCCATTTTTGATATCATAATTTCAGGTAGAGTTGGTAAGACTCTAAGTTGTATAGAAGTTGCTTATCTCCATTAATAGAAGACATTTCCTCCCCAGGAGTTTTCTTATACCAGTGAATTATACCAATTAAAGGATCCCCAGATAGGAGCTAGTACCCTATTATGTACGTAGTGGATTTTCAATAAATTTTGGATTCATTTAGCTATTGAATTAATGGATTTTTGCAACTTATGTAGTGTTAGAAAGAGTGCTAGATTGGATATCAGGGGACCTGGTTTGCAATCTTACCCCTGCCACTTACTAAATGTATTATTTTCCTAAATTATTTAACTTCTCTGCATCTTAGTTCCCATATTTGTAAAATGAAGATCAGTAGTATCAAAAATCTAATGGAAATAGAGGCCACTAAACTGTACATAATGATACCTACTGATGACATATTGACTTAGAAAACTAATTATTACCATTATCTATGTTCTATTGTATTTTTCTTTATTTTGTTAAATATTCCCCGATTATATTTTCATCTGGTTTGGGCCTTAAACGGAAGTATTATAGGCTGCTGGGCTTAGATTTTGACACCTCTGACCTAGACTGTGTCTGAGGTTCCTTCCAACTCTCTATATTTGATGTGTGGGAGTTCATATAGCAAACTTGTACCAGAGTGAGGAGTTACATGAAAACTTTTGCCTTCCTTCATTTGCCACTTTGATATCTTTCTTCTCTTTGCTTATAGTGATATTGGCAACATTGGAACATAATGCCTTCACATATTTCAAGTGCTATTCTGATAGTCTGTGGCTTTGTATGCATGGTCAATTTAATATTAAGTCAAGAAGAAATAAAATAGAATTACTGTACAACAATGAGTAGTCACACAGATTTTGAGTGAAATCAACCAGTGGGGTTTTGTAATTTTTTCTAACAATACTATACAGAATTGGATCAGAGGAAACAGGTGACAGAGGTTGATTAGGATTGGGAATGAGAAATATGGAAAAAGGAGAAGAATAATGGGATTTGGGATCCTTGGGTATAATGGCAAGTAAAGTACTTAGCTGCTTATTTCAGCTATTCAAGTGCCTTTGAGCCTTCCCTTTGTGTTAAGTCTTTGTTGGAAATATATACATTGTGTTGCCCTTAATAGGCTTAAGGTAGTTTGGAGACCTTCCCTGCCCTTAATAGGCCTAACATTATCACATGAAGCCCATGGTGGGAGGAAGGACTGGACAGGAAGGGTGGAACAGGAAAGAGCAGAGCAGATAAAAGCTTTAGCACTAGCTGGGAGCCAGCAGAACTGAGAGAGAATGTTTGTGATGTTGGCACTCTGTCTGTTGATCTTTGTTGAATTCTCAGAAAGAAGTCCTATCTATTGGTTTGTTTTTGATTTCTCACACAGAAATTCTGTCTATTGTTATGTATTGGTTACTTAGACAGAAAGTGAATGGAGATGATAGTGCTGAAAATGTGTGTAAACATTGTTGTAGCTCTGTTAAGCTTTGTCTTCCTAGAAATGGAAACTGCAAAGGGCTCTGAGTAGAATAGTCCCTTGGGACTGAGATATAGAACTGGAGCAGAGAGCTGTCTGCTTATGAATCTAGGCAAGATCTGGGAGAGCTTTCTACCTGTGAATCCAGGCAACAGTCAAGTGAATACAGGTGAAAGCTGGGAATGTGGAAGAGAAGCCATGGGGTTTGGATGTCAGCCTCTAGTTAAGATGAAAGAAGATTGATGATAACTTACTGTGACATGGGGTGGATGGTATTTGTACTTTCTGCTATCCCTTAAGGACGATTGGCTTAAGGATGATTGGCAATAAGCTAGGAGTCAAGATGTAAGATTTGACTCAAGTACTTTCTTTTTTTTTAAATTAAACAAATGCTTTATTAACTTCTGGTTTACATCATTCATTTCTGCCAGATTTTGAGTTACAATTTTTTCCCCGTTTTTCCCCTACCCACCATCCAAGAATAGCAGTCCCACAAGATATCCCTTTCTCCAATCTGCTCTCTCCCATAACTTCTCCCATACCCCCTTCGACTTTTCCATTAGAGCAAGGTGAATCTCTGTGCCCCAATGCCTGCACATCTTATCTCCCAATTACATGCAAAAGAGTATTGATAATAGTATTTATATGTATTTGAAACATTTAATTTTAAGACCTCAAATTTCAGATCCATTCCCTTCCTCCCTTGCCACCCATTCCCTCTGGGGAGATAAGAAATTCCATATATGTTGTACATGTATAGCTATGCAAAATATTACCATAGTAGATATATTGGACAAGGCTGCTTATAATTCCCTCCCACCCATCCCACCCCCCACCTGGTCCATTCCCTACTTGAACCTGTACCTCTTCTATAGTGGGTACTTCCAACATCCCCTCCCCCCAAGAATGCCCTCCCATCCATTATCCTTCCTCTCATCCCCCTTCCCCCTATTCTGCTTCAGGTTGAAATATCCCATTTAGTATGCATGACATTCTCTCCCTGAAACAAATTCCATGAGAATGTGGTTTTGCCTTTTTGCCTCCCCATTCTTCCCCTCCCCTGCAGCCACTTCCCCTTGCTTCTTCTACATGAGATAGTTTACCCTACCTTGTCTCTCCCCATCTCCTCTTGCCACTTTCCTCTCTCACCTCATAATTTCACCCCTTAAGTATATGCCTTCCCAATAAATTCAACCTATGCCCTCTATCCATGTATAACTGTAAACATATATGCACATATTCACATATGTATTCATATGACCATACACCCTTCTTCCATTATTTTCATACTGAGAAAGGTTTCATCAGTCACAGTTATTGTATTTCCATGAAGGAATGTAAATAGGTCAACTTTGATAAGTTCCTTTTGATTTCTTTTCCTTGATTACCTTCTCAGGCATCTCTTCCTTCTTGTGTCTGGATGTCAAATTTTTTATTCAACTCTGGTTTTTTCCTCAAGAATGCTTGAAAGTCCTCTATTCCACTAAATGACCATATTTTCCCCTGAAAAAAAATACTCAGTTTTGCTGGGTAGGTGATCCCTGGGTTCATTCCCAGCTCTATTGCCCTCTGGAATATCATATTCCATGCCCTTCTATCCCTCAGTGTAGAAGCTGCCAGGTCCTGTGCTATTCTGATTGTGTTTCCACAATATTGAAATTGTTTCTTCCTGGCTGCTTGTAGTATTTTCTCCTTGATCTGGGAATTCTGGAACCTGGCTATAATATTCCTGGGAGTTTTCTTTTTAGGATCTTTTTCAGGAGGTGATCAGTGGATTCTTTCAATCTGTATTTCCCCCTCTGGGTCTAAAACATCAGGGCAATTTTCCTTGAGAATTTCTTGAAGGGTGATTTCTAGGTTCTTTCTTTGATCATGGCTTTCAGGTAGTCCAATGATTTTTTAAAATTGTCTCTCCTGGATCTATTTTCCAGGTCAGTGGTTTTTCCCATGAGATATTTCACATTGCCTTCTATTCTTTCATTTGTTTTGATCTGCTTAACAGCATCTTGATTTCTCATAAAGTCATTAGCTTCCATTTGCTCCAGTCTAACTCTGAAGGAATGAATATCCTCAGTGAGCTTTTGAGATTCTTTTTCCATCTGGTAAATTCGACTTTTTAAGGCATTCTTCTCCTCATTGCCCTTTTGGGCCTCCTTTGCCATTTGAGCTAGTCTATTTTTTAAGGTGTTGTTTTCCTCAGTCAGGATGTTGACCCTCATTTCATACTTTTCCTGCATCCTTCTCATTCCTCTTCCCAATTTTTCCTCCACTTCTCCTATTTGATTTTTAAAGTCCTTCTTAAGGTCCTCTATGGCTTGTAACCCGCTCATATTTTCCTTTGGGGGGTTTTGGAGCAGGATTTCTGACCTCACAGTCCTCCTCCTGTTCCCTGCTTAGATCCTCTTTGCCCCCAAAATAGGAGTCTAAGGTTGCATTTTTCTGTTTATTTTGTTTCCTTTGCCTTGACATGTTGCCACTTAATTACTTGACTTTTGGGCTTGTTGCCACAGTAGGTCTCTGCCACCAGTCAGGGGAGCTTTTGTTCTGAACGTTGGGGTCTTCACAGCTTTCTGGCAAGCTGGATACCCACCCCAGACCTCCCCCCCCGCCCCGATCACAATCCAGATCCAGGGAGGTTAAAGCAAGAGTGATTACCCCCCAAGACTGATCGCTGGATCTCCCTATAGTTTGCAGACCAGGAGCTGGAGCTGCCACTGAAAACTACAAAATGGCATGTCTCCTCAGTGGAGTCTAGCCCCCAGGGGAGGAGGCCGACGAGTTCCCCAAATACTGGTCCCAAAGTCCATAGGGCACTAACCTCTCACTTTGTCCTAGGCATATCTGAGTTGATAATTCTGGAATCGCCACAGCTGCTGGTGTTCTGGGGTCCCTCCAGCTGGCTGCTGGCCCTGCAGCCCTGGGGCTAAAACTGGGGTTCAGCTGGACCTGGGCTCAGCTCTCCACAGCACTGCCAGCTCCCAGAGAGCTGTGCTGGTCCTTCCTGCAGGGCTGCTGCGCTGTCCTCAGTGGGAGGTTAGCCTCTCTGTGTCGTTCTGTGGGTGCTGGGGCTCCAGAAGTTGTTCAGAGTCCCCTTTTACATAGTTTGGAGGTGATCTGGGGGCAGAGTGCCTTGGACATACTATTTCTAAGACTCAAGTATTTTCTACTGATTGAGGAGATTGTGACTTACTGAATTATATGTTTTGTTTAAGACTATGTGGTCACCTTAGTCATAAATGGTTATGCTATATTTTTCTGAATGTTGTGATTTAATTTCTTGAATGTTTTGCTTTAGTTTATTGCTGAATAAATAGAGAATTCACTGTACTATGCACTTAGATACTTACAGTTATTCACAGCAGCAGTCCTCAGGAGAGCTTCTTTTGATTGGCTTTACATAGGGCTATGGGGGCACATAATCTAAGTGATTGTTTAAATAGCTCTGGTCTGAGGAACAAAGCAAGTGAGGCCAGCGGTGAGATCATGAGCTGGGAGAATGGGGAAAACTTGAGGGACTATGAAGAAAATGAAGATTCAAAATTCAGAAAACTGTGATTTATGAACATAATTGTACCAAAAGAAACTAAAAATAAGAGACATTTGGAGAAACAAGGGAAGAAATACGAACTGATGCAGAGAAAAGTATGTAGAAGCAGGAAAACAATATACAATTTTTACAATAATGTAAATAAAAACAATAACAAGAAAGTAGCTGAACTCAGATTAATTACAATGACTTGAAAAATTTCAGTCTCAGAAAATTGTAGTCACAGAAATGTAAAGAGAGAATACACTTTGGCTGCCATCTTGGAAACTATATATCTGGAAAGGAATCATCACTACATATATAACACATATTTATCCAGCCTATAACTGAAAACTTCCTAAGAGGGGAAATACACTCTCTTAAGTTAATCTATTCCTCTTTGGGGGTAGCTTTTATGTTATAAAGTTTTCCCTCATATCAAGCCTACATTTTCCTCTTTGTAACTTCTACCTATTATTCCTGGTTCTTCTGTCTGGATCCAAATAGAACAAGAATAATTCTTCTTTTACATCACAACCTTTTAATATTGAACACATTTTCATGTCCTACCTAAGTCTTCTCTTCTGCAAACTAAGTTTCCAGTAATCCTCACCTGACAGATCCTTTCTCAACCTAACCTCCCATTTCTAGATATTCTCCAGTTTACTAGTGTCCTTTCTGAACTGTGGTATACAAACCTGAATATGATACTTCAGATGAGGTGTGATCAATACAGAGTATGGTAGGACTCTCATCTTTTGTCTGGAAGTTTTGAAACCTAGGGTTGCATTAGCATTTTTGATTGCAAGGTCATAATACTGACTCAGATTGAACTTTCAGTTCACAAAAGTCCCCACTTTTTTCAAGACACAAACTCCTTTTATGATTATGTCCACGCTATTTGATTTTTGAACACATGTATAAGATTCATATTTATTTTCTTTATTTAATAAAATTTTATTTTTCTTCAATTAAATGACAAGACAATTTTTATCATTCATTCTTACAAGATTTTTAGTTCCCAATTTTTCTCCCTTGCACTCTTCATCTTCATCCATCCCTTTTCAAACAATGGTTGGCAATTTGATACAGATTATCAAATAAAACGTGTTTCCATATTAGTCATAGCTATAAAAGAAGAAACAGATCAAAAGGAAAAACATCATGAAAAGGAATAAACGAAGAGGAAAAAAAGTATGCTTCTATCTGCATTCAGTGTCCATTGGTTCTTTATCTGTATGTAGATAGCATTTTCCTTTGTAAATCCTTTGTACTTGTCTTGGATCATTGTGTTGAATCATTCATAGTTGGTCATCACACAGTGTTGCTAATACTATGAGCAATGTTTTCCTGGTTTTGCTCATTTCACTTTGCATCAGTTCATATAAGTCTTTCCAAATTTTTATGAAATCTGCCTGTTCATTTACTTTTGCATAATAATATTCCATTGCATTCGTATACCAAGGCTTGTTCAGTCATTCTCCAATTGATGGGCATTTCCTCAATTTCCAATACTTTACCACAATAAAAAGAGCTACTAGAAATATTTTTGCACATATAGGTCCTTTTCTTTTTTTATGTGATCTCTTTGGGATACAAACTTAGTAGTGGTATTACTG
The DNA here is from genome assembly GCA_011680675.1 of Gymnobelideus leadbeateri. Classification (NCBI taxonomy): domain Eukaryota; kingdom Metazoa; phylum Chordata; class Mammalia; order Diprotodontia; family Petauridae; genus Gymnobelideus; species Gymnobelideus leadbeateri. The sequence goes on along the minus strand of WOXC01002175.1, from coordinate 70,411 downwards.
GATTGCAAAGTATTGTGCACACTTTGGTTGCCCTTTGTTCATAGTTCCAAATTGTTCTCCAGAATGGTTGAATCAATTCACAACTTCTCCAATGATGCATCAGTGTTCCAATTTCCCCATGTTCTCTCTAACATTTATCATTTTTTAGTCATATTAGCCAATCAGATATGTGTGAGGTGGTACCTCAGAGTTGTTTTAATTTGAATTTCTCTAATCAAAAGTGATTTAGAACACTTTTCATAATGCCTATAGATAACTGATTTATTCATCTAAAAACTGCCTGTTCATATTCTTTGACCATTTGTTAATTGGGGAATGACTTGTGTTCTAATACATTTGAAGCAGTTCTTGATATATTTGAGACATGAGGCCTTTATCAGAGACACTTGCTATAAAAATTGCTTTCCAACTTTCTGCTTTCCTTCTGATCTTGACTACAATGGTTTTGTTTATATAAAAGCTTTTTATTTTAATATAATCAAAATTCTCTATTATGCATTTTGTAATGTTCTCTATTTCTTTTTTGCTCATGAATTCTCTTTCCTATAGATCTTACAAGTAAACTATTCCTTGCTCTTCTAATTTGCTTATGGTATCACCCTTCATGTTTAAATCATGCATCAATTTTGACCTTATGTAGGTATATGGTGTGAGATATTGGTCTGTGTCTAGTTTCCTTCCTGTTTTTAGTTTCCCCAGCATTTTTTTCTCCAAATAGTGAATTCTTATCCCAAAGTCTGGGATCTTTAGGTTTATCAAACACTAGGTTACTATAGTGTCATTGACTATTGTGTTTTGGGTACCCAACTTATTCCATTAATCCACCACTCTATTTTTAAGCCAGTACCAGATAGTTTTTAATGATTATTATTTTATAACATAGTTTGATATCTGGTATTGCTAGGCCACCTTCCTTTATATTCCTCCCTCCCCCACTAATTCCTTTGATATTCTTGACCTTTTCTTCTTACAGATAAATTTTATTGTTATTTTTTTCTATTTCTATCCAATATTTTTTTTGCCAATTTGATTGGCTTGGCACTGAATAAGTAAATTAGTTTACACAGAATTGTCATTTTATTACATTGACTTGGCCTGCCCATGAGCAAATGATGTTTTCCAAATTATTTAGATCTAACTTTATTTGCAAGAAAAGTGTTTTGTAATTGTGTTCATATAGTTCCTGGGTTTCTCTTGGCAGGTACACTCCAAAGTGTTTTGTATTATTTCCAGTTATGGAATAGAATACCTCTATCTCGTGCTGCTGGGCTTTGTTGGTTATATAAAGAAATGCTAATGATTTATGTGAGTTTATCTTATATCCTGCAACTTTGCTAAAGTTGTTAATTATTTCAAGTAGTTTATTCTCTAGGGTTTTCTAGGTATACCATCATATTATCTGCAAAGGGTTATAGCATTGTTTCCTCATTGCCTATTCAAATTCCCTTGATTGCTTTTTCTTCTCTTAATTATATAGATAATAATTCTAGTAATATATTTAATGTTAGTGGTGATAATGAGCATCCTAACTTCACCCCTGATCTTATTGGGAAGACTTCTAGCTTATCTCCATTACAGATAATGTTTGTTGATGGTTTTAGATAGATACTACTTATCATTTTAAGGAAAACTCCCCTTATTCCCATGCTCTCTAAGGTTATAAATTAAAATTTTTGCTGTATTTTGTCAAAAGCTTTTTCAGCATTTATTGAAGTAATCATGTGATTTCTGTTAGTTTTGTTATTGATATGGTCAACTATATTGATAGTTTTCATAATTAACCAACCCTGCATTCCTGGCATAAATCCCACCTGGACATAACGTGTAATCCTTGTGATATATTGCTGTAATCACCCTATTATTTTGTGCTATTTTGTTCAGAATGTTTGTATCAAGATTCATTAGGGAAATTGGTCCATACCATTCTTTCTCTGTTTTGGCTCTTCCTAGTTTAGGTATCAGCACCATATTTGAGTCATAAAAAGAATTTCTTAGGCTCCTTCTTTGCCTATTTACCTACTTAGTTTCTTTCTTGTTTATTTTTTAGTTGGATTTATCAAGTTTTGAGAGGGGACAATTGAGGCCCTCCACTAGCATAGTTTTGATGTCTATTTCTTCCTGTAACACACAATTTCTCTTTTAAGAATTTGGATGCAATGCCACTTGGTGCATATATTTGGTATTTTTATTGCTTCATTAATTCTGTTACCTTTTAGCAAGGAGTAGTTTCCTCCTTATCTCTTTTAATTAGTTCTATTTTTGCTTTTACTTTGTTTGAGATCAGGATTGCTACCCCTACTTCTTTCTTTTTCTTTTTCTTTTTTTGGAGGGGGGAAGGCAGGGCAATTTGGGTTAAGTGACTTGCCCAAGGTCACACAGCTAGTAAGTGTTAAATGTCTGAGGCTGGATTTGAACTCAGATCCTCCTGACTCCAGGGCCAGTGCTTTATTCAGTATGCCACCTAGCCACCCACTTTCTTTCTTTTTTTAAAACTTCAGCTGAAGCATTCTCCTCCAGCACCTTACCTTTACTATGTGTCTCTCTGCTTCAAGTTATTCTTTTTTCTTATAAAGTATCTCTTATTTTGTTTCTGTTTTTTCATTCTCTTGAAATTGTTTGATTGATTCTTGATATTTCATAGGGTCATTAGCTTCCACTTGCCCAGTTGTAACTTTTAAGGTTTTTTCCTCAATTAGCTTTTGTGATTTCTTTTCTATTTGACCAATTGTAATTTTTAGAAGTTGTTTTATTTAGTAGGAATTTTGTATCTCCTTTTTCATTTGGCCAATTCTACTTTTTAAGCAGTTGTTTTATTTTTCTCAGCTGCAAACATTTTTTTTCCCATAATTCTATAGAATCACTCTCATTTCTTTTCTCAATTTTTCTTCTTCCTCTTTTATATGATTGTAAAGTCCTTTTTGAGCTCTTCCATGAATTCTCTCTGGGCTTCAGACCACTTCCTGTTTTCTCTGAGGTTTTGCCCATAGGTGTTTTGACATCGTTGTCCTCTTCTGAGTTTGTGTCTTGATCTTCTCTATCACCACAATGACTTTCTATGGTCAGATTCTTGTTGTTGTTGTTGTTGTTTTGTTAATCTTTTTTGCACTTTTTTTTCCTTTCTCTTAAATTTGAGCTCTGCACCTGGGGCAGAAGGGACACCATCTCAGGCTTCTGGTGCCAGGGGCTGTAGGTTCTGTTTACCTTGTGCTGCACTGATAATGCCCTGAGGCCCCATGAGGGACCCTCGTGTCTGATATTGTACTGAGGGGTAGGGTGGGGGTGGCTGGCTCTGCTGGAGGCCATATGGGTCTGGCCACCTAATGTGGAGCTAGCTGGTCTTGGTGTTTGTCTTCTCTACCATACTAGGACTCAGGATCTACCCCTGGTTTACTGCTGCTGGCTTGCTCAGTCACTTCGTGTCCTGGACTGCATAGCCCTTTTGCCATAGAGAGATAGGCATTTCCTGCTGATCTTCCAAGTTTCTTAGACTCAAAGATTGTTTAACTCCATCTTTTACTTGTTCTGCTGTTCCAGGATTTGTTTTGGGGCACTATTTCATGGTTGTTTAGAGGTCAATATGGGAGAGTTGTGGTGATTTACTGCTTACTCTGCCATCTTGGTTCCTAGAAGTACCCCCCTCATGTTTATTCTTATTTAACTTCATTTTATCAGGTAAATAAAGATGAAATATACTTCATTACTCTAAGTACAGAGGTGGGATACCATGGGAGAAGAAAATTTCATATGTTGTTATACATGGTCACTCCGTTGTTTGGTTTGGCTTATTTGTTTTTCATTATGAGAGAAGTTTCAATGGCTGGAAATATCTTGAAAAAGAAATTAATAAAGCTTGAACAAAGACCAAGGTCAGTGGAAATGAAGGTAATAGAAGCTTCAAAGGTTTTGGTCAGAAGATAATTTTTTGAGTTCAAGACCTTGGAGATACAGAGGTTTTGAGTGATAAAGAGGTCTAAGGAATGGGCATAAAATGAGGAATAATTGGAAAAGAAGGGGCCAAGTAACAGTGAACCCAAGATGTCAGAAGTATCATCAATATGAACACTAATGCCCTTCTTCTATCCCAGGTTTGGCATGTTCTCTGATTTCTCTTAAGTTTCTTTTATGGACAGCTATTAAAAAAACAACAACTCCATTTTATGACATGCTGCTGTACTATATCAATCTTGCTTTCCCCTGTCCTTGCCAGCCCTTGAAGCATAATTCCTGCAAAAACCTTGTAAACATCTTTTTAGAATGTTGGTAATATCCAATTTCTAACTCTACCTGACTCTTTTTTATATATTGTACTTACCACCCCTTGTTTCACTCTGTTGATCATTTCAGAATTCTCCCACACACTAATGAAAATTATATCCAAAAGTTTTATCAGATACTCCTTTAAGTCTTTTAGTTCTTTGCTACTTGGGGAATCACACTCAGGAGTACTGTCCTTTCCAAGGACTTGTTCTCTCTACTCATTCCTTAGGTTGTGACAAGTTTGGTTAAATAAATTATTTTATTTTACTCCTGGAAAAAGCCCCTAAGATATTTCTACCTTATTCCAGAAGAAGAGATATCTTCCCTCAACACACTGCCATTGCCTTGGGGAAATATCAGTACTGGAAATGGATTCAAGAGAATGATTGAAGGGATAAGGTTTCAGAAAAGGAATTGTGAATATAATATTTCTTGGAAGGGAGCATCACAAAGTAATGTCATAATAACAGAAAAATTAGTCAAGTGAAGGTGGTGGTCTAGGAATTATTGGTAGAAATTCTTATGTAAGATGATACAGAAAAGCATAACACAAACAAAAGACAGGCAATGACAATAAAAGCAAACTTAAGGGAGAGAGTTGCACAAGGTAATGGAGGGAGAGGAATTGAAGGGGCAAAGAGAGCAGAGATTGGAGTAAACAAAATCAGTTACAAAGACTGACTCAAAAATGGAGGTAAACATATATGTATGCTGAGAATCAAATTTATAAATTATAATATTAAATATGTAGGTGTAAAGTTACCTAATTAAAAGAAAAATATTGAAGGAGCATATAAGAACAACATATTCAACAATTTTCTGCATGCAAAAAGACTTAAAACACATAAACATATGCATTATGAAAATGAAGAAAGACAAAATACATCATAACTGCAAAATTCCTTATTCCTTATTATTCCCAGTATTCATATTCCTTGCTACAGAAATTATTTCTTAAAAATAGACACAGGAGGCAAATTCAACATTCCTTTTATGAGAATGATATCCTGATTCCATAAGGAAGAAAAATCAAAGCAGAGAGAGAACTATAGGCCAATCTAACTAATAAATATTGAGGCAAAAATGTATTTAAAATGTTTGCATCCAATGGGGTATCTCTTATGATAAGAAGAAATAGTAAGAGACATTCCATTAGATGCAAATATTTTAAATGCTTTTTTTTTTTTGCAAAAGAGAACAACAACACAACCATAAAATATTTCGCTAAGATCTAGTTGTATTCATGCCAAGAATACAAAGGTATTTCAGTATCAGGAAAACAGTGAACAAAATTAATCATATAAAGAGTAAAGAAAACAAAAAAGATAATTACAATAAATTTAGAACAAGTCCCTGATAAAATATAGGGTTCCTTTATGTTTGAAAGGACCCTTAAAATGGAAATTCCTTATTTAACATAATAAAAGCTTGCAAATATAAAAACATAAAACCAAATGCTGATACTGTGTACAGTGAAGAAATGATGAAAACTTTCCCACTGCAAATAAGGGTAAAAGCAAAGATGCTTACTATCCACATCATTATTTGATGTAATTCTAGAAATGCTTGATATAACATTAACATGAGATAGTAAAATCAAATGTGTATTTAACAGCAAAGAGAAGATAAAATTATTTCTTTTTACAGATGATATGATAGTTTAATTAAAGCTGCAGTAAATACACACAAAAGCTAATTGAGATGATTAATAGCTTCAGCTAGGTAGTAGGAGATGAAATAAATCTTTTAAAACATTTTTGTGCATTATCAAAAAATATATTGAAATGGTAAGAAAAATTACATTCAAAAGAGATACAAAATGCAGACCTACCAAGTTAATTCTCCAAGAAAAACACCAGATTTATAGAAATACATTTAAAATGTTTCTTTGTTAAAATAAGGAAAAGTGAAATGCTTGATTCTCTGCTTATCATTGAGTCATATCAAAATTCCAGAAATGATAATAATACCAAAATAAATTCAAAGTTTGTGCTATAGTATTTAAATTGCTTTTATTTATTGATTTTTGCTTGGGGGGGGGGCAATTGGGTTTAAGTGACTTGCCCAAAGTCATGTGGCTAGTAAGTGTGTCAAGTGTCTGAGGCCGGATTTGAACTCAGGTCCTCCTGACTCCAGGGCCCAGTGCTCTATTCACTGTGCCACCTAGTTGCCCCTAAATTGCTTTTAAAATCTGGAAAAAATTGAAAGAAAATTTATTTTGAAAGACAAAAATTCTACAATCTTAAAGAAAATAAGGGAAAATATTAATAAATAATATTATATTAGTAGACATAGAATTATGTTGTAAAGTAGAAAGCATTAAACCTGTTTTGTATCAATTAGAAGACAGAAAAATAGAGAGAGCATACCAGATAAGGACTTGTGTTTAATAATCTGAAGGAAATAAATTCCTGAGGGGATGACTCTCTTTTTTGATAAGAGCTGTTGCTATAGTTTTTCAGAAATTAGTCTGAAAATCTTAGACCATATAGCATGGTAAGATCACTGTGGAAATGACATTATTATAGAAAGTCAAATGATAAAAAGTTAAAAGAAAAAATAGTTGCTTTTCATGGCTATAGTTGAGAGGAGAATTATTTAATTAATGAAGGAATAGAGTAGAACATAAAAGAGGAAATAGGCAATTCTGACTACATATAACTAAAACATCCGATAATTTTGTCATCTTTATTTGTACTCTTTTCATCATTGGCCTTATGATTTTAGACCTTAGTTCTTCCAAATGATTTTTTTTGTTAGTTTAATTCTAAATAAGTATCTCCTCTTATTTGGTTCACGTAGCACTAAACAAAGAAACTATAAAGTAGCTTTGAAAATATAAGCTTTTTTATTATATTGACATGTCCTAATCTTGAACAATGAATAGTTTTCAAATTATTTATCTCATTTTTCTGTTGAATGTTTTAGTTGTATTTAAAGAAATATCATTTGTTTTGGGGTAGATTTAATTTCCAGAGTATATGCATTCTTAATTGTTTTTATTGGGATTTCTTTTATTATATATGATCACATGAGAACATGTGCCAAATCATTAATAGAATATAAATTTAAATCAAATATGTTATTTAAATTTTTGCCTGTCATTCCACCTCAAAGTCTGAAAACTGTAAATGATGATAAAGCATTGAGAGCAGTAAATGTGAGAGGCACTTTGAGAATGCCAGGCATGCTGGCACACTGTTGGTAGAGTTGTGAAGTTAACTAAACTTTCTTAATTACATTTTGGGTTTATGTAAGGAAAAGGATTAAGAGTTCAAACCCTTTCACCCAATAATACTGCTATTAGGCAAACAGCTTAAAGAAGTCTAAAGTCAGAAACTAAGGTCCAAATAAGATTGAAATATTCATAGAAACAGTCTCTGTGGTAGTAAAAGTAGAAAAAAGTACCTAAAATTAAGGAAAGACTGAAAAAAACTATGGCATATGAATGTAATAGGATATTGTGCATTGAGAAAATATGAAAAAAGCAGAAAATATGTGATTTATATGAAGTGATAGTTAAATAAGCAGAATCAAAAGAAGATGATCAATACTAGTTACAAGAATATATTTGGAAAGATCACTAAGGTGAAGATGAATTCTTGGTTACTAAAAAATCAGAGAAGATACCTGAGGTCAGATAGTGAAATACAAATACTTCTTCTGAGTAGATGAGTGGGGAGAGAGTCAGGATGTAGTGTTTTATACATTATAAGTTGTGGTCACTGTGTGAGATACTTTGGTTTGCATTGCTTGTTTCTGTCACAAGGGAATGTTTCATATAGAGAGGATGGGTTGGAATTACTGAAATGTTAAAAACAAAATGCAGCAGTCAAACTTAATTTTGTTTTCATTTGAAAATATGATTGCTTAACTGTTTCTAGTGAATTCTGAAAGGTAACTGGCAATGGAAGTGGTTCTGTAGTCAATAGTAAAGCCAAGTCAAGTCAATAAGCATTTATTAAGTACCTACTTTGTGTCAATCACTCTGTTAAGTAAGCACCAGAGATAGAAAGAAAGGTAAAAATAATCCTTGCTCCCAAGAAGATTATCCTATGATGGGGGAGACTATACAACTATGTAGAAACAAAATACAGATAGGATAAATTAGAGATAATCTTAAATGAAAAGCATTAGCATTAAGGGAAATTGAAGAAAGCTTTTGGTGGATTTTAGCTGACACCTGTTAAAAAAAGTCGTGGAAGTTAGGAGGTAAAGAAGAGGAGTAATTTCTATATTTTCAAAAAAAGTGAAGCTGGTAGATTTTTTTCCAATAAATGTTGTGATTAATTTGATTTTATTCTAGGTATGGTTCTAGAATATATTTTTATTTTTTATATTTATTTTTTCTTTTAACAAACATTTACTTTTCATTTAACAAACATTTTACTTTCCTTCCCACTAACCCTTATTGGGGGAAAATAAAAACCAACCCCCTTTTAACAAATGTGTATAGTTATGAAAGAAATAAACTCACACTGACAATGTCCAAAAATATGTCTATAGCAGCAAGCACTCTATCATGCCCAGGATGGCTGCTAGCACAGGTTCTTAGATCTGCTTTTCTAAAGGAAAGCAACTCAAAATGGGTTAACCATCTTATTTTAATCAAACATCTATCATTTACCTAGTTCAGGGGAAAAAATCAACACCCTGAACTTCAGAGAATACAAACAGAAGTTACAAGTAGAGAGAGAAACAGATCAGCAGACAGGGCTTCCAGTTGTCTGACCATTCATACCTAGTTAGTTACCAGAGAGAGAAGCACCAAGATCTGGGTTTTCAAAGGTGGGGGCTCAACAGCTGCTCAGAGTCTCATCTGGCAGAATCACACAACTCTTCCCAAAGTGAACCTCAAAGCAAAACTTCACATCAGGGTATATATAGCCTTCTCCTGGGTCAGAGAATATCACAACCCTCTTGACCCACTGCTCAATCACAAAGTAACAAGGTGTGGGCATTCCTGAAAAACAAACCTCCAGCCACAGGTTCCATGTGATCACATTCAGCCTATTAGGGGGCAGAGTATATCTTCAAATCAGGGAAGGTTCTCAGAGTCATTTAAGCCTATCAAAAGGTCCAGGGTCAGGGAAGATCTTCAGATTCCCATTCCCACAACATTATCTCATTCTATATGTTTAGTCCATTGTCTCTTTGTCAGGAAGTGGGCAGTATTTTTCATCATTTTTCCTTTGAAAGCATGATTGAACTTTGCATTATAAAAATGAATAACTTTGAGAACTCTTGAACTCCAGAATGCATTATTAAGGGAATAGTTTTGCATAGTTAGAAAGAGAAGCAAGGATGACCTAGGACCAACATGAGTTCACCAAGAACAGTTCATGATAGACTAATTTTACTTTAATTTTTGACTGGGCATCTACACTAATCCATCAGGGGAATATTGCAGACATTGTATATTAAGACTTCAGTAGAACATTTATCCAAACATTTCATAGTATTCTTATAGAAAAAATGGAGGAATATGATCTAGATGACCGTATAGTGAAGTGGATTTGGATTTGGTTGAATGAGAGTACCTCAAAGTAGACATTATTCTACTAAATTATTTTAGCCATTATTCTATTTAGTGCTTGTCACCTATTTTAGTAATGGTTACCTCTAGCTATTATTCTAATAAATGCTAATCATTTAGCATTTATTAAACACCCAGGATGGAGTTAAACTTTGAGTGTGGCATATAAATGAAACCTGTCTCATGGTGAGCTTGAGGGTTTTGTCTGTAACCCCATGTTGTAGACATGTAGTACAGTAGAACCTCAGTTTATAAATTTAATTCATTCTGAGATTCTGTTCATCATTCAATTTGTTCGTATTTCAAAGGGAATTTTCCCATAGGAAATAATGTAAAGTTGGATGATTGGTACCACATCCCAAAAAATATTCATATAAAATAATTATTTATAATTTTAAGTGAGTTTTTTGTCCCTAATGTACCTGAAATGCAATAGCAATGATTAGTACACAATATAAACCAAAAATAAAGCAAATTAACCTGCACTTTGCCTTTGAGAAGAGTCACGGTTGGCATGAGAGAGATGAGAGAGAGGAGGAAGAGAACGGGATATTGCTTGGAAGGAGAATCTCCTTCCATGAGAATATCAAGGATTTCAATATCAGGAGTATTCCCTCTGGTGCTACTTTCACTGGCTGATCTTTTTTCCTCTATGTTCACTCCTGACTAGGAATCTATCTAACAACACTTGTTTTTGACATTTTTTCAGAATGTCATGGAAATTGACATTGCATTATCATTAAAAATATTTGTGGCTCTAATTGACACAGCCTTATTTGGATGATAATTTTCAGAAAACTTTTGCACTTTTTCTTAAATCTGATAAACCTCCCTAATGCCACTTGACATAAGGGATTCCTCCAAACTCTAAACCTCCTCCTCAGATGAGATCTTCAGCACCTCTCACTATTGCTCCTCTTGCAACAGTTTGTTGTCAGCTCCTGGCTATGTTCCTCCACTAGCTCTTGAGAACACAGTTGGGTCACAGTTTTCACCAAGCAGAATTGAGCATCCTCTTGGTAATAATGCTGACTTCACAAAGGGTCAATGCCAAATGAGAATGATTGGGCGGTATATCGACCCAAGGTTCCTTTGTGTGACATATGAAAGCAAGAAAAAACAACATTTTTCCTTGTCTGGTGAAGCATTCGTAAACCAGGTTACTCATAAACTGAGCTTTTACTATACACAGCAAGGTATAAGAAGACTGCAAAGGTGGAAAGGGCCCAAATTTAAAAAGATCTTTAAAAGTCAAACAGATTTTTTATTTGATCCCCAACTGGTAAACTTACAGCCTATTTGAATGAGGGGGAAACTACCACATCTGAAGGCAGTCGTCTATATTTTGTTGTTGTTTAGTCATTTCAGTCATGTCTGACTCTTTGCAACTCCATTTGGGTTTTTCTTGACAGAGATACTGGAGTGGTTCACCATTTCCTTCTCCAGCTTCTTTTACAGTTGAGGAAACTGAGGCAAACAGGGTTAAGTGACATGTCCAGGGTCATATAGCTAAGGGTCTAAGGTCAGATTTGAACTCAGGTCTTCCTGACTTCAGGCCTAGTGTTCTAACCACTGTGCCTTCTAGCTGCCCCAATTCTACTTTGACAGCTCTAATTGTTATGGATTTTTCCCTCATGTCAAGCCTAAATTTTCTTGACCTTTTCTACCCATTAGTCCTGATTCTATATCCTCAGGTACAACAGAATAAGGCTAAAACTTCATCAAGACACTTGAAAATAGCTATTATGTGTCCCCTGAATATTATTCTCTTTCAAAATAAACATCCCTAATTTCTTCATTCATCTTAATGTAGGATATAGATCTGAGACCATTCCCCATCATGACTATATTTCTTTGAACAGTATCCAGCTTATTAGTCAATGCCCTGCCTAAAAACATGATTCCCATTATGGGAAATTTAGAATATTCTAGATGTGGTCTGACAAGGACAGTGTACAGAGGGTCTCTTCTTTCCTTATTCCTGGAAGCTATACCTCTCTTAATGAAGCAAATGACAAGCCCTTCAGGCTGTAATATTGTGTTGTTAACTCATATTAAACTTGTGGTCCTCTAAAGCCCCTAGATCTTTATCAGACTGATTTCTAATCATACCTCCTTCATCTTTCATCTGTTAGCCTGATTTTTAAAACTCAAATGCGAGTTTAAAATAATTCCTGTTGAATTTCATCTTTTTAACTTTATACAAATGTTTCTGTCCATTAAGATCTTTTACTATCCTGATTCTGTCATCCATCCAGGGTGTTAGCAGTTTCTTCCAATTTTGTGACATTTGTGAATTTGAAAAGCAATTCATATAAGCCTTTATAGAAGTCATTGATACAAATCTTAAAGACTACAGGCATAGGGAAATTGAGCATTCCACTGGAGACCTCCACCCAGCTTGGCATTGGACATTAACTATTAGGAACTTTCAGCAAAATACTCCAAATGTTATTGTTGTTTGATTTTTAAGAATTTTTTCCACAAGGAATATCTTATCAAATACTGTGCTAAATTTTGGTAAGTGATAGCAACAACATTCCCCTTAACTGCTAGTTAAGAACTCTCTCCAAATGGAAATAAGACATCAAGCGTTCTTGATGAAGCCATCCACTAGCTACCCCTTTAATGATCAGTTTGAGAATTTTCCCAGAAATTAGTCATACTGATTCTCCTATAGTTTAAAGATTCTATTTTCTTTCCTTTTTTGAAATAACATTGGCCCTTTATGCACTCTGTGATAGTTCTCTTCTTCCCCAAGATATTTCAGATATAACTCATCTAGAGCTTCAAGCCTAGCTTTAAGTCTTTAAGTAAGTGCTTTGCAAATATTATTTCATTGTATCCTCACAATAACCCCTTGTAGATCTATTATTATTTTCATTTTAAAGAATAGGACAATGATGTATTCAGAAGTTAAGTGATTTGTCCAGGGTTAAATAGCTAGTAAGTTTCTGACTCCTGATTTGAATTCAGATCTTCCTCAATCCAGATCCAGCAATCTACACTCACTGTGCCATCTAGCTAAAGGCTCATCATGGGTACCTATCAGTTCTTTCAGTACCTGTGGATGTAATTAATATGGGCCAGGGACTTGAATTCATCAAGGGTATCTATGTGCTCATATACTATTATATTACTTAGTTTGGATATCAGCTACCTATTAGTTATTTTTCACTCTGTCATTTCATTGCAGAAGTCATTTTTCCTTGGCAGAAAAAAGAGAAACAAAATAAAAATTGAATAGATATAGATTTCTTCTGTTTCTCTTCCTTTAGGACTGCTCTAATGGCCAACTGTCTGAGTCTTCCTCACTTTCTTTTCTCCCAACCACAAAAGGTTAGGGTCAAAATTTTGTACACATCCCTGCCTCCACCTCCTTGGATGACTAGAGAGAAACTTTCTCTGCTATCTTCCTCTCCTATCCCTTTCTTTCCTCTTTATCTGCAGGAGAGGTGAGGTTAGAAAGAGAAGGAGAAAACACCTAACTGCAACATCTACCTGCCAGGGAGCCCAACTAGATTATTGAGACTTACATAAATAAAAGAGGGACCAATGTCTGAAGAGCAAACAGAAAGCTAGAAGTTTCCTTCCAGTTTTGTCATTGGGGGTTAATTATGAACCATACAGGATTAAAACCACAGCATATGCCCTTAGGTCTGATTGATTAGCAAATCTAGAGTGAAGTCCTAGCGTATATTTGGTGAAGAATAAAACCCGCTTAGAACTTCCCCTAACTCTATTCCCAACCCTCAGTTCATATGAATGGCATTTATAGTGATTGACAGAAAAATGATACAGAATGAACTCTTTATATAAACAAATGAAGCTTAACAAAAAGTGCCATTGGACAGCGAATCTCTCTCTGTTTCTCTCTGCCTCTGTCTCTCCTTCTCTCTCTCTTTTCCCCCCTCCTTAGTTAAATTAGATTATTGTCTCTTTTCATACTCCTTAATTCACGAACTTCTCCCACACATGATGGCAGTAGAATTTCTTTCATGGAATTATTCATTTCTAAATATGGTTTTGTTTTCTTCCTTGACTTACATCCATAATCTTACATGTCTCAAACTGACCTCTTCTATCTTTAAAATAGCTAAGTATTTTAATACAAAACCCCCAGTCTTACAGTGCTCTCCCTCTACTGACTGGAAAGAACTCTAATCGTAGGCCTTTTATGTGCAATGTATTTCTTTAAATTTAACATTTTGTTGTTGTTGAATTTAGAATTCATTATTTCTTTTCTCAGAGGCTGATAAGCTCCACCCTTAGCCTTCAAACTTACACTGTCTCTTAATTGGTGAGTATATCATGTGGTCATCCATATCAGGTCAACCATGCTTTACTCCATGTCCATTTCCCATCTAGCCACCTTGCTAGCAGAACCAGAAATCACGTCCTGGAAGGGATGATGCCTTCATCTCTGGAGCTACAACCCTGGAGCTCTGCTGTTCTGGTTGGTGAGTGACTCACACAGCCTACTATTTCAAATTAGGCTGGCTCCAGTCACGTTTTGCTTTACTCTTCAGCCATCTCTTTGACAGTTGCCTTGCTGCTATGTATGTACTGCCAGTCTTCCTTCTTTTCTCCCCTTGCCCTTCTACTTTTCAGTTCTACATCTGTAACCAAATCATTACTGACATTGTTACTAGAAATAAGTAGAGTCTGATGTGTGTCTAATCTCCTTCCCTGGAGCTTCCCAAAGCAAAATTTCCCTCCTTGGCCGCTGTTCACCTTTATGTGTTGTCTCCCTTAGTGGAAGGCAAGCTCCTTGAGGTCAGGAACTGTTCCCCTTTTTTATTTGTATGCTCAGGACTTAGAATAGTGTTTGGTATATAATCATCTCATAAGTCCTTTAAGATTCATCAATTAATCAGTCAATTGATTTTATAACACTGTATCTACTTCTCTCTTCTCTGGTTTTGTTATAGTACTTCATTATGGTAAGGATTCTTAGATTCTTGAAGGTTATATCAATAGAACACAAGCTATGGCAGGTCCTAGAAAGTTATAAAATTTTAATATCTAGCAAAGATGGTTGTTACCATCTGAGGACTGACCTAACTAATCTTGAAGAAAACCATGGCTCAGAAGGTTTGTCAGCAAGTGAAAAGTGATTTTTTTTTATTCAACTTCATCTCGTGTTGACCATTTACTAAGGAATAAAGAGTGTTTTGATTTATATCAGAGAAAACCATACCCATACTAATGAAATAATAAAAACTATTTTCAATAATATTAAATGAGGAAATAAATTATTGCTTCAAGTTGTGCTCTGCCCACATATATGTTCTTCTGTATACCCCCTCTTGCCCACTTTCACTAATTTGTGTCTCATATCAAATTCCTTACTTCCAGGAATTTGAAGTTTACTAAAACTTTAAATTAGGCTTTCTATTCATCAGAATTAAATTAATAATCGTGTTTCACACCACATTATTTCATCTTTTCTGTATTACTCTTCTTCCAATTCTTGGTTGCCATATCTGAATGGCCTGTTATCCCCATGCTCTTTGTCTCCCTTAACTTCTCAGAATGCTCTCCTCTCACTCCCTTTCCTTTTTTTGCTTTTTAAATTTTGAATTTCAAAAAAAAAGTTGAAGCAAGTTCACTCTGTTTTCTTACTTGGCAAAAGTTTTTGTTCTCTGCTGTTTTGTTTTTTTTTTGGTATCTCTTTTTTATCTCTGCATTTATTTGAGCACATGTTACTTACTCAGTTGTTTCTTTTCACTTTGATTTTGGTCCCTTGAATGTGGTCCAGCTGTGCCTTTCTTTGTTGATGATGTTATCTTCTGCAGTTTGTGTAGATATGTTCCCCTTTTCTCTTTTTTCTTTCCTCCCTCTCTTTATTTTTTTCCTTCCTTCCTTCCTTCCTTCTTTCCTTCCTTCCTTCCTTCCTTCCTTCCTTCCTTCCTTCCTTCCTTCCTTCCTTCCTTCCTTCCTTCCTTCCTCCTTTCTTCTTTCCTTCTATCCCTCCTTCCTTTTGAAAATATTGCCATCTCTTTATCCTGCCCTGCAATGGGAATGTAAATTTATGTTGTTGCCATCTTTCTAAGACTGTATTGTATAAGATCTTCCCTGCCCCTAGGTTAAGTGCACCTGGAGTCTGTGGGGTGAGGCTTGTTTTTCAGGACATACTTTGTGATTGGGCAGTAGGTCAAGAGGGTTGTGACATTCTCTGAGCCAGAACCAGGCTATATAAAACCTTGATGTGAGTTTTGCTTTGGGGCTCACTTTGAGAAGTGTTGTGTGATTTAACCAGATGAGACTCTGGGCAGCTGTTGAGAGCCCACTGGCTTTGAAAACCCAGATATTGCTTCCCTCTTTGGTAATGGTTAGAGAGTTGGAGGTCTGTCTGCTTGAAATGTTTCTCTTTCTTGTAACTTCTGCTTATAACCTGTCCATATACTCTGAAGTTCAGGGTGCTGGCTTTTTCCCCTGAACTAGGTAAATGATATGTTTGATTGATTAAAGCAAGATTGTTAACCCATTTCGAGTTGCTTTCCTTTAGAAAAGCATATCTAAAAACCTGTATTGGCAGCCACCCTGGGTATATTGGGGTGCTTGCTGCTACATGCCCTATATGAAAAACTTATACTATAGGCAAAGCATGAGATTGTCCAGTTCCTGTAACAAATATAACCTTTTTATCTGTCCCTGAATAAAATGTACCTGGTAAATGGGTCATCCCCTCATCCCTTGCCAAGCTTCTATTTCTTATTTTAGGTCATCAGTCCAAATTTCATGCTCTTTACCACTTTAAAGGTGTAGGTAATATATGAAATGTCATTTTGACCAAGTCATGTGTCCTGTTTCCTTCCTGAAGTAAACAGAGTCTTTAGTTTTGTCCCACTCTGGAAAAACAGCAGGATACTCTTCCAGCAATTTTTTACCTGCTACATTTTTTAAAAATTCTCCATTGATATAAGTCCTCCATCATATCTCATGCTTTAAGGACGCACAAGTTTCATAAAAGCATGTCTTGAGTTTTTCCCAACTGAAGTAGTAATCAGGAGCTTGCCAGAGACTTTTTTTCAAAGGCCACCACTGTTGTCCATTGGATAACATAGCCTTGTCTCAAAAGGAAGCCAATCTTACACTTCCTTCTTCCCTTCATAGAAGCTAAATATGTTCATTTCTTTTTTCCCTTAACCTCCTATCCTTCCAAATATGGACAAAACAAAGTGAGAATGCCAGCAATAGTCACTTTCTTTTTCTTCCTCTATTCTCATTTTCACACATAATGTGGATTTTTTTTAACCAAATGCTTTATTAACTTCTGTTTTACATCTTTCATTTCCTCCAGATTTTGAGTTACAATCATTTTCCCCCCATTATTCCCCTACCCAACCTCCCAGAATAGCAGTCCCACAAGATATCGATTCCTCCAATCTGCTCTCTCCCATACCTTCTCCCATACCCCCATTGACTTTTCCATTAGAGGAAGGTGAATCTTTGTGTCCCAATGCCTGCACATCTTACCTCCCTATTATAAGCAAAAGAGTATTAATAATAGTATTTACATATATATTTGAAACATTTAATGTTATGACCTCGAATTTCAGATCCATTTCCTTCCTCCCTTGTCACCCATTCCCTCTGGGGAGATAAGTAATTCAGTATATGTTGTACATGTATAGCTATGCAAAACATTATCATAGTAGATATATTGTACAAGGCTGCTTATAATTCCCTCCCACTCATCGCACCCCCCACCTGGTCCATTCCCTACATGTTCCTGTCCCTCTTCTATAGTGGGCACTTCCAACCTCCCCTCCCCCCAAGGATGCCCTCTCATCCATCATCCCTCCTCACATCCCCCTTTCCCCTATCCTGCTGCAGGTTGAGATATCCCATTTAGTATGTATGTCATTTTCTCCCTGAACCAAATTCAATGTGAATGTGGTTTTGCCTTTTTAACCTTCCTTATTCTCCCCCTCCTTTGCAACCACTTCCCCTTGCTTCTTCTACATGGGATAGTTTACCCTACCCTGTCTCTCCCCATCTCCTCTTGCCACTTTCCTCTCTCACCTCATAATTTCAACCCTTGAGTATTCTCCCTTCCCAACAAATTCAACCTATGCCCTCTATCCATATATAACTGTAACCATATACACACACATTCACATATGTATTCATATGACCACACACCCTTCTTCCATTATTTTCATAGTGAGAAAGATATCATCAGTCACAGTTATTGCTTTTCCATATAGGAATGTAAATAGTTCAACTTTGATAAGTTCCTTTTGATTTCTTTTCCCTGATTACCTTCTCAGGCATCTCTTGCTTCTTGTGTCTGGATGTCAAATTTTCTATTCAACTCTGGTTTTTTCCTCAAGAATGCTTGAAAGTCCTCTATTCCACTGAATGACCATATTTTCCCCTGAAACAAAATACTCAGTTTTGCTGGGTAGGTGACCCTTAGGTTCATTCTCAGTTCTTTTGCCCTCTAGAATATCATAGTCCATGCCCTTCGATCCCTCAGTGTAGAAGCTGCCAGGTCCTGGGCTATTCTGATTGTGTTTCCACAATATTGAAAGTGTTTCTTCCTGGCTGCTTGTAGTATTTTCTCCTTGATCTGGGGATTCTGGAACCTGGCTATAATATTCCTGGGAGTTTTCTTTTTGGGATCTTTTTCAGGAGGTGATCTGTGGATTCTTTCAACCTCTATTTTGCCCTCTGGATCTAAAACATCAGGGCAGTTTCCTTGAGAATTTCTTGAAGGGTGATTTCTAGGTTCTTTCTTTGATCATGGCTTTCAGGTAGTCCAATAATTTTTAAATTGTCTCTCTTGGATCTATTTTCCAGGTCAGTGGTTTTCCCATGAGATATTTCACATTGCCTTCTAATCTTTCATTTGTTTGGATCTGCTTAACAGCATCTTGATTTCTCATAAAGTCATTAGTTTCCATTTGCTCCAGTCTAACTCTGAAGGAATGAATCTCCTCAGTGAACTTTTGAGATTCTTTTTCATCTGGCAAATTCGACTTTTTAAGGCATTCTTCTCCTCATTGCCCTTTTGGGCCTCCTTTGCCATTTGAGTTAGTCTATTTTTTAAGGTGTTGTTTTTCCTCAGTCAGGCTGTTGACCCTCATTTCATACTTTTCCTGCATCCTTCTCATTTCTCTTTCCAATTTTTCTCCACTTCTCTTATTTGATTTTTAAAGTCCTTCTTAAGGTCCTCTATGGCCTGCAACCCACTCATGTTTTCCCCTGGGGCTTTTGGAGCAGGACTTCTGACCTCACAGTCCTTTTCCTGCTCTATGCCCCAAAATAGGAGTCTAGGGTTGCATTTTTCTGTTTCCTTTGCCTTGGGATGTTGCCACTTAATTACTTGACTTTTGGGCTTGTTGCCACACTATGGCTTTAAGGCCAGATAAAGGAATTTTCGTCCTGAACGTGTGGGGGGCAACTTCCGTTTCTGTTAAGCTGTAAACCCACCCACAACTTCCACCCTAGATCACAATCCAGATCCAGGGAGGTTAAAGCAAAAGCGATTACCCCCCAAGACTGATCGCTGGATCTCCCTATGATTTGCAGGCCAGGAGCTGGAGCCACCTCTGAAAACTACAAAATGGCGTTTCTCCTCAGTGGCTTCTAGCCCCCAGGGGAGGGAGCTGACGTATTCCCTAAATACAGGTCCCAAAGTCCATAGGACACTAACCTCTTACTTTGTCCTAGGCATGTCTATGTTGATAATTCTGGAGTCGCCACAGCTCCTGGTGTTCTAGGGTCCCTCCAGCTGGTTGCTGGCCCTGCCGCCCTGGGGCTAAAACCTCGGCTCCCACGGACCTGGGCTCCGCTCTGCGTTCTGCGCGCTGCGTGCTGCCAGGTCCCAGACTGCTGCACTGGTCCTTCCAGCAGGGCTGCTGGGCTGTCCTCAGAAGGAGGTTAGCTTCTTTGTGTCGTTCTATGGGTGCTGGGTCTCCAGAAGTTGTTCAGAATCCCCTTTTGCATAGTTTGGGGGGAATCTGGGGGCAGAGAGGCTTGGAAGAGCTGTTTCTACTCCACCATCTTGGCTCAGCCCCCATAATGTGGATTTTCAAAGGATGCTTAGGATCTGAGTTGGGTGGAGTCTTTGTTGAAAAGAAGGATGTCTCTTTGAAAATATTCTGAAAGAAGGCAGGGCCACCAGAGAAGAGACTGAAGAGATCATGTAAGCAGCCAGTCATTAACCAGAGAGGAGGTAAGGAAGAGAGGGAAGTAAGAAGTGATCAGAAGTACTTCAGCATACATCCTCACAGATTACAGCTCAGTAAATTATGGTAATTTGGAAAAAAAAAACAAATTGTGGACCTAGTTTCAATTTTTTTACTATGCATCAAGTGCATCAAAAAAGGCAAGAATGGAAATTATGCTTTCTGACAAAGCAAAAGAAAATATCTAAAAATTAAAAAAAGGGGATACGCAAGGAAACTACATTGCAGTGAAAGGAACCATAGAAGACAAACCAATATCATTTGTACATATATACAGTCCAAAAGGGTTAGCTTACAAATTCACAAAGTAAACATTAAGTGATCTACAAGAAGATATAGATCTATAAGAAGATATAGCACAATGATAACAGGAGACTTCAAAATCCCTTTCTTAGCTACAAATAAGTCTAATAGGAAGATAAACAAAAGGGAAAATACAGACATATTGCTGGAGAAACTAATGTTAAAAGATTTGTGACATCTAAATGGGTCAGTAAAATAATTCAGGTATTTCTCAGCCTCATCTGGAAATTTTAAAAATGACAATATAGTATGGAACAGAAATATCACAAACATAAAAAGGCAGAAATAATTAATGCATGATTTACAAACAATAATGCAATAAAAATAGTCATTGGTTTAGGGATCACAAGCAAAAACACAGGCACAAATGGAGTTTTAACAATGAGATTCCAAAAATGAATGGATAGTATAACAAGTCAGAAACAAAAATAGTATGAAAGAAAAAGAAAAGAATGAAGTAATCTGCCAAAATTTCCTGGAATATTGCCAAAGTAATCTTCAGGAGAAATATGGTATTTCTAATACCACATACTAACAAAATAAGATATGCTTTTAAAATTAGAAAGCCAAAAATTAATCTAAAATGAACACAAAAGAGGATATATGAAAGTTAGGGGAAAATAGATTCAGTACAAAAAATGCATAGAAATGATAAAACTAAAAGCTGTTTTTTTGAAAAGATAGATAAATTGGTAGTCCTTTGACTAATATGATTAAAAAGAATGTGGTAGAAAATCAAATCAAAACAGCAAATGAATAAAGTAAGAACCCAACAAAATCAGAAAAATAAAAACAATTAGAAAATATTCTGTACGCTAACAAAACTGAGAATACAAAGAATAGAGGATTACCTTCAAAAGTACAAAATACCAACACTATTAGCAGGCCAGATTGAAATCTTAAATATCCCAATCTTAGAAAAAGTAATACAACTAGCCATAAAGGAACTAGCAAAGAAGAAAAAAAAATCCTAGTAGTGATGGATTCACAGGAACATTTTGTCAAATTTGAAACAACAGTACCAATATGCTACAAATTATTCTCAAATATTGAAAAAGAAATCATTTTGCAAGAATACATTTATAACCTTCAATCAGGGGAATTTAAAACACAGAAGAAAAACTATGTGCTAATATCATTAAGAAATATTTCTTAAAAACTTTAAAACAAAATCTTGTTGGATTACAGTGCTTTATCTAAAATATCATTCATTATATCCAAGTGAATTTATATCAGTGTTACAAAAATCATTCAATATCAGGGAAACAACCAGTGTAGTTAATTGTATTAAAATCAAAACATCTAAAACCTTGTATTATCTCAATGGATGTTGAAAAAGCCTTTGACAAAGTACAGCTATCTTTCATGCTAAAAATCCTATAAAGTATAGGAATAGAATGAGCTTTTTAAACATCTCATAAAAAAGCAAACATCTAATACCCAAAACAAGCATCATATGCTATGGGAATATCCTAGAATATTTTCTAACAAATACAAAAGTTCAGTAAGAATGAATACTCTCCCCACTTTTTTGACATAATTTTTGACATAATTTGACATAATATAAATTCTGGCAACAGCAACAAGAGAAGAGAAAAGAATTAAAAGCATAAATATAGATGAAGAGGAGACAAAACTAATCCTATTGATTGGTGTTATAATGGTAAACTTAGAAAACATTAGGAAATTAACAGATACTGATGAAACAATAATCCTACAAAACACCTGGGGATTGACCTGCCAGAGCATACAAAATATTATATAGATTCTATTACAAAATACTCCTTACAAGAATAAAGAACAACTTAAGTAAATAGGTGGAGGAATATTTAGTACTTGTGGTTAGGCTGTGCCAAAATAATGAAAATTACAGTATTTCAAAAGTCATTTAACACTTTTAATATTATACCAATCAAATTACCATGGAAATATTTTATAACCTGATAAAAATAACAAAATACATTTTAATAAAAGGTCTAGAATGTTAAAGGAAATGATAGAAAAGCTGGGATGAAGGGAAAATAGCCCTTTTAGATCTCAAAGTCTAAAAAAAAATCATCAAAGTCATAAAAGCCATCTGGTAATGCTTTAAAAATAGACACCAGTGGAGGGGTGGGGCCATGATGGTGGAGTAGAAGCACAAACTTGGCATGAGCTCTTGCTCCAATCACTTCCCATACATGTTAAAAAAAACAACTCTAAACAAACTTTAGAGCTGCACAAACCACAAAGCAACAGAGAGAAACAAATCTCCCACTGAAGGCAGCCCAGCAGGCTGACAGGAAAGGTCTATCACACTGGGCAGGGAGCTGAGCACAGTCCTCCCTGAGCTGTGATTATGGCCTCAGGGCAGCCCCAACTAGCAGCAGCCAGAGGAGGCTTCAGGAGAGTGAATCACCATCAGCTGTGGTGATTTCCAGACTTCTTAACCCATAAATGCCAAAGACAAAGTAAAAGATCAGTGTGGAACTCTGTTGGAACAGGGGTGGCAGAAGGGCAGAAGCTGTGAAAGTGCAGTGGCTATGCCTTGTGGCTATCTCAGGAGCTCCTTTCCTACAGACTGTAGGGAGACCAAATGACCATTCAGAGGTAATTGCTCTTGCTTTAACCTGCTTAGATCTGGATTGTGATTTTGGGTGGTGGTCCTGGGGGTGTGTGGCCAGTGAGCCAGAGCTTGTGGGGGTTTGTAGGGAGGGTGCCCTCCTAATAGCTCTGGCAGCTGTGAAAACCCTAGCAATTTGGGACAAAGCTCCATTCTGGAAGCAGAGTTCT
This sequence comes from Gymnobelideus leadbeateri, assembly GCA_011680675.1. Lineage (NCBI taxonomy): Eukaryota > Metazoa > Chordata > Mammalia > Diprotodontia > Petauridae > Gymnobelideus > Gymnobelideus leadbeateri. The sequence continues at coordinate 47,341 of WOXC01002175.1, read as the reverse complement.
ACTGTGGCTAAGAGCTCAAAAGTCAAGTAATTGTCTGGCAAAATGAGGAAGCACAAATAGACCGTAGAATCCTTTTTTGGGGACAAAAAGGATCAAGGCATGGAATGGGAGGAAGACAGCAAAGTCAGAACTCCTGCATCAAAAGCCTCCAGGAAAAATATGAACTGGTTACATGGAGGAGAAAGAAATCATTTTGCAAGAATACATTTATATGGAGGAGCACAAGAAGGATTTTGAAAATCAAGTAAGAAGGTGGAAATTGGGAAGAGAAATGAGAATAATGCAAGAAAATCATGAAAAGCAAGTCAACAGCCTGCTAAAGGAGACCCAAAAATATACTGAAGAAAATAACAACTTAAAAAATAGACTAACTCAAATGGCAAAAGAGGACCAGTAAGGAGAAGAATGCCTTAAAAAGCCAAATTTAGATGATATGGCACACAGAGGCCTGGACAAAGCCTTGTCAATGTGGCAGCAAGTTGATGCCCCAACAACAAAGGCTATTCCCAGGTCTATCACTGCAGGGCTGGAATCTGATGGAGCTTGGTAAGAGACTAATGCAGGGCCTGTGGCAGTGGAAGCAGCTACTCATGGGACTACCAACCCACAGCCTGGAAATTTAAAAAGCCCCTATCTGAACTTCCAGGGACCAGGATGGCAGAGTGAACCCTGGCTACTTGAATCCCCACCTTTGACCCTGAAAACACAGTAATTATTGTCCCAGAGCAAAATTTTAAACAGTAAAGGCTGGGTAACACTAGAAGAAGGGTATGACTAAGACCCTGCCTCAAAAGGGGTTAAAACAGACTACAAAGACAAAGACTCTAGAATCCTATCATTATGAGAGGGAGGAACCAAATTCAGAAGATGACAGTATTGACTCCACATCCACAGCTGAAGCCACAACAGGGAATGTGAACTGGTCTCAAGCACAGAAAGCATTCTTAGATGAGCTCAAAAAGAACCTTGAAAACCAAATTAGAGAGGTGGAAGACAAAATGAATAATGCTTTTGAAATCAAAATTGCAAAATTAGAAAAACATTACAATGAAGAAAACAGCTCCTTAAACAGAAAAAAATGTGTGAACTAATAATGGAATCTGAACATATGGAAAAGGAGCTTCAAATACTAATCGAGGAAAATAATTTGCTAAAAATTAGAATCAACCAAATTGAAGGTAATGACTCTATCAGGCACCAAGAATCAGTCAAACAAAACATCAAGAATGAAAAATTAGAAAAAGAGGTAAAATATTTCAATGGAAAAATAACTGACCTGGAAAACAGATCCAGGAGAGATAATCTAAGAATTATTGGTCTACCAGAAAATCATGATGAAAAAATGAGCCTGGACAACATCTTCCAAGAGTTCATCACGGAAAACTGCTCTGAGATTCTAGAACCAGAGGGTAAAATAAAAATCAAGAGAATCCATCAAACACCTCCTGAAAGAGTTCCCAAATTGAAAAGTCTGCAAAATGTTTGGGCCAAATTCCAGAACTATCAGGTAAAGGAGAAAATACTACAAGCAGCCAGAAAGAAACAATTCAAATATTACAGAACCACAGTGAGGATCACACAGGATCTGACAGCTTCTACACTGAAAGACTGGAGGAACTGGAATATGATTTTTTTGCCAGGCAAAATAGCACTGGTTACAACCAAGGATCACCTATCCAGAGAAACAGAGCATAATCTTCCAGGCAAGGAGATGATCACTCAATGATATAACAGACTTCCAGACCTTCCTGATGAAGAAGCCAGAGCTCAATGGAAAATTCAACCTCTAATTACAAGACTCAAGTGAGATGTAGAAAGGTAAATAGGGAAAACACACACTCACAACTTGTTATTCAAAAAGAGCAAACTGTTTACATCCCTATATGGGAAGCTGATACCTGTTAATGCTAAAAATTCTATACCTATGGTGCCATCTACAAGGGATATAGATAAATAGAGGGTGTGGGTATAAATTACACAAAATGATGATAAAAAACCTTATTAAGGGCTGCAAAGGGACTGCAATGGAAGAAGAGGAAAAAATGAAGCATAAAAGGGTAAATTATGCCACACAAACTGGCATAAAAACATTATAGTAGAGGGAAAGAAGGGAGGGAGATGAGCATTATATGAGCTTTTCCCTTATTGGTTCTGGTGCAAGGAGGGAATAACATAATCAGTTAAGTATAGAACTCTATTGAGAAGAGACATAAAACTTATCATAATAGAGGGAAAGGGGGGAGGAGAGGAGCATTGCATGAGATTTATTCTGATCAATCTTGGTTTGAGGAAGAAATAACATACTACATTAAGTATTAAAAAATACCCTACAGGCAATAGGAGGGGGCAAGGGCTAGGAAAGGGGGTGGGTGGTTAGAAGGGATGGAAGAAGTAGTAAGGGGGTAAGGGTAGGAAAAGGGAGGGGGGCTGATAAGAAGGGAATACTGGGGGAGGTGGTGGTCAAAAGGAAAATTCTTAAGGAGAGGAAGGGAGAAGGGGGAAAATAAAAGCATAAATAGGGGAGGGAATAGGGATGAGGGAAAGAAACGGCCATTGAATTAATAAATAAAACTAAGAGCAAGTATTATGAATAAAACAAGAAAATTGATAGACCTTTAGTAAATATAATAAAAAAGAAAGAAGAAAGCCAAATTACAAGTATCAAAAATGAAAAGGGTGAATCTACTTCCAATGAAGAAGAAATTAAAACAATAATTAGGAATAATTTTGCTCAATTATATTCATATAAATTTGACAATATTAGTTAAATGGATTAATATTTACAAAATTTTACATAAAATAAAATTTAAAAATATTACAAAAAAGTTGCCCAGACAAAGTGAAGAGGAAGTAAACTACTTAAATAACCCCATCTCAGAGAAAGAAATTGAACAAGCCATCGATGAACTCCCTAGGAAAAAAACTCCAGGGCCAGATGGCTTTACTAGCAAATTCTACCAAGCATTTAAAGAACAATTGACACCAATACTTTACAAACATTTCGGGAAAATTGGTGAAGAGGGAGTCCTACCAAATTCTTTTTATGACACAAATATGGTACTGATACCTAAACTGGGAAGAGACAAAACAGAGAAAGAAAATTACAGACCAATTTCCCTTATAAATATAGATGCAAAAATTCTAAATAAAATATTAGCAAAGAGACTACAGCAACTCATCACAAGAATAATACACTTTGATCAGGTAGGATTTATTCCAGGAATGTAAGGGTGCTTCAATATCAGGAAAACTATCAGTACAATTAATCACATCAACAACAAAACCAGCAGAAACCATATTATTTTCTCAATAAGTGCAGAAAAGGCTTTTGACAAAATACAACACCCATTCCTATTAAAAACACCAGAAAATATAGGAATAAATGGATTCTTCCTTAAAATAATAAGTAGCATCTATCTAAAATCATCAGCAAGTATTATATATAATGGGGATAATCTAGAAGCATTTCCAATAAGATTAAGGGTGAAATAAGGATGTCCACTATCACCCCTTTTATTCAATTTGGTACTAGGAATGTTAGCAATAGAAGAAAAGAAATTGAAGGAATCAAATTAGTCAAAGAAGAGATTTAAGCTATCACTCTTTGCAGATGATATGATGATATACTTAGAGAATCCTAGAGAATCAAGTAAAAAACTACTTGAGATAATAAACAAATTTGGCAAAGTTCCAGGATATAAAATAATCCCACATAAGTCCCCAGCATTCCTATATATTTCTAATGAAATCCAACAGCAAGAGATAGAAAGAGAAATCTCATTTAAAGTTACTGTAGACATAAAATATTTGGGATTCTCCTGCCAAACCAAACCCAGGACTTATATGAACACAATTACAAAATACTTTTCACACAAATAAAGTCAAATCTAACTAACTGGAAAAACATCAATTGCTCATGGCTGGGTCAAGCTAATATAATACAAATGACAATTTCACCTAAATTAAATTACACATTTAAAGCCATACCAAACAATCTACCAAAAAAAATCACTTTTTAGAGCCATAAAAAAATAGTAGCAAAATTCATTTGGAAAAACAAAAGGTCCAGAATATCAAGGCGATTAATGAAAAGAAATGCTAGGGAAGGTGCCCTAGTCATACCAGATTTTAATCTGTATTATAAAGCAGCAGTCATCAAAACTACTTGGTACTGGCTGAGGAACAGAGCAATTGACCAATGGAATAGATTGGGTACACAAGACTCAGCAGGCAATGATTATAGTAATATGCTGTTTGATAAACACAAAGACCCCAGTTTTTGGCATAAGAACACACTATTTGACAAAATCTTCTGGGAAAACTGGAAAACAGTATGGCAGAAATTGGGCATACACCAATATATAACACTGTACACCAAAATAAAGTCAAAAATGGGTGCACATATAAAGGCTGATACTGTAAGCAATATGGGAGAGCAAGGGATAGTTTACCTGTCAGATTTATGGAGAGGGAAAGACTTCATGATGAAACAGAGTTAGACAGCATGTTACCAAGATGAGAGGGAAGTGAAATTTGGGAAAGAATTTTTACAACTGGGGAGGCTAACTGGCACAGTGAATAAAGCACTGGCCCTGGAATCAGGAGGACCTGAGTTCAAATCCAGCCTCAGACACTTGACACACTTACTAGCAGTGTGTCCTTGGGCAAGTCACTTAACCCTAATTTCCCTACATCCCCCCCTCCAAAAAGCAAAAAACAAACAATAAAATGAAAAAAAAATGAATTTTTACAACCAGTGTCTCTGATAAAGGCCTCATTTCTAAAATATACAAAGAACTGAGTCAAATCTAAGAATGCAAGCCACTTCCTAATTGATAAATAGTCAAAGGATATGAACAGGCAGTTGTCAGAAGATGAAATTAAAGATATCTACAAGCACATGAAAAAAATGTTCTAAATCGCTAGTGATTAGAGAAATGCAAATCAAAACAACTCTGTGGTACCACATGTCACTGGCTAGATTGGCTAAGATAACAAAACAGGGAAATGATAAATGCTGGAGAGGATGTGGGAAAATTGGAACGTTAATACATTGGTGGTGGAGTTGTGAACTGATCTAGCCATTTGGGAGAGCAATCTGGAACTGTGCCTAAAGGGCTATAAATAAGTGCATCCCCTTTGACCCAGCATTACCACTTCTAGGGTATTATCTGAAAGAGATCAGAGAAGTGGGAGGAAGACCCATATGTACAAAAATATTTATAGCAGCTCTTTTTGTGGTGGCAAAGAACTAGAAATCAAGGAGATGACCATCAATTAGTGAATGACTGAACATGTTGTGGTATTTGAATGTAATGAAATACTACTGTGCTATAAGAAATGAGGAGCAGATGGACTATAATAACTGGAGGAGACTTATATAAACTGATGCTGAGCGAGAAGAGCAGAACCAGGAGAAATCTGTACACAATCACAAACACAACATATATGTGACAATTAACTTCAATAGACCGGGCTCCTCTCAGCAATTTAAGGTTATAAGACAACTCCAAAAGACTCATGAGTGAAAGAGATATCCATATCCAGAGAAAGAGATGCAGAATCTGAATGTAGATTGAAACAAACTACTTGCTGTATTTCTCTTGTTTTGTTTCCTCTTTCCCACGGATCATTCCATCAGTTATAATTCTCCTTTACAACCTGACTAATGATTAATGTGAAGATATTTGTAGATACTATATTTGAGTGCATGCCAACATGATTGAGAGGGGGGAAGAGAAGGAGGGGGAGAAAATTTGAAACTCAAGGGACTGTGGAGCTGAAATGTTGTAAACTAAAAATAAATGAACAAGCCAATTTAATTAAAAAATAAAAATAAAAAGATTTCCTAGAGGACAGTGAGGTGGACATATTAAAAAAGAAAAAAAGTGACAAAAAAATAAAAAGCTGAATTTGCCAGATGGAAAAGGAATTTTAAAAACTCACTAATGAGAATAAGCCTTCAAAATTAGATTGGAGCAATTGAAAGCTAATGACTTTATGAAAAATCAAGATATTATAAAACTGATCCAAACAAATGAAAAATAGAAGGCAATGTGAAATACATGGTTGGAAAAAAACCACTGACCTGGAAAACAGATCCAGGAGAGATAATTTAAAAATTATTGGACTACCTGAAAGCCATGATCAACAACAGAGCCTAGACATTATCTTTCAAGAAATTATCAAGCAAAATTACCCTGATATTCTAGAACCAGGCAAAATAGAAATTGAAAGAATTCATTGATCACCTCTTAAAAAAGATCCCAAAAAGAAAATTCCTAGGATTATTATAGCCAAATTCCATAGTTCCCAGGTCAAGGAGAAAATAGTGCAAGCAGTCAGGAAGAAGCAATTTAAATATTATGGAAACAATCAGGATAACAGAAGACTTAGCAGCTTCTACATTAAGGGATCATAAGGGCTTAGAATATGATATTTTGGAGGTCAAAGGAGCTAGGCCTAAACCCAAGAATCATCTACCCAGGAAAAATGAGTGTAATGCTACAGGGGGAAATATGGTCATTCAATGAAATAGAACATTTTCAAGCATTCTTGATGAAAAAACCATAGCTGAACAGAAAATTTGGCTTTCAAATACAACAAGCAAGAGATACATGAGAAGGTAAACAGGAAAAAGAAATAAGGAACTTATTAAAGTTGAATTATTTTCATTCCTACATGGAAAAATTATAATTGTAACTCATAAGACTTTTCTCTTATGAGGATAGTTGAAGGAAATATATATATATATATATATATATACATATATATGCATTATAGGAGGGTGTATGTATATATTAATATATATGTGAGTGTGGGCATATGTATGTTCATGTATACATAGACAGATGGCACAGGATAAGTTGAATATGAAGGGATGATATCTAAAAACTAAAATTAAAAGGTGAGAGAGAAATTTATTGGGAGAAGGAAAAAGGGAGAGAAAGATTAGGGTAAATTATCCCAATTAAAAGAGGCAAGGGAAAACTGTTAAAATGGAGGGGAAGAGCAGGAAGGTGAAAGGGAATGGAACAACCTTATTCTCATTGAATTTGGCTTAAGGAAAGAATAACATAGACACTCAATTGGGTATCTTGCCCTACAGGAAAATAGGGGGGTAGGGGATAAGAGGGAGAAGTATAGAAGGGAAGGCAGATTACGGGAGAAGGTAGTTAGAAGCAAATATTTTTGAAAAGGAATAGGGTCAAAGCAGAAAACAGAATAAGTCAGGGCGGGATAGGATGGAGGGAAATATAGTTAGTCTTTCACAATATAACTACTGTGGAAATGATTTGGGTAACTACACATGTACATTGAATTGCTTATCTTCTCAGTGGGGGTGGGTAAGGAGGGAAGAAAGGAAAAAATCTGGAGCTCAAAGTTTTAAAGAAAAATGTTTTTTAAAAATGTTTTTTTGTTTGTTTGTTTTTACATGCAACTAGGAAATAAGATATACAGGCACTGGGGTATAGAAATCCATCTTTCACTACTAGAAAGTTAAGGGAGTGATGGGGAAGGATATAAGAGAGAACAGATTGGGGGAAGGGACATCCAGTAGCCTTGCTATTTTGGGGTGGGGTAGGGGAAAATGGGGAGAAAAAATGTAACTCAAAATCTTGTGGAAATGAATGTTAAAAACTAAAAAAATAAATAAATAAAAATTTTAAAAGTAGACATCAATGAAATAGATTAGACAAGGGAGAATAAAAAGGAATAGATAGAACTCAATAACTCAGGGTCTGATAAAGTATAATATATAAATTACCCAGAAAATACTCCTTAATTTTTAAAAGATGTTCAAAAAAATGGAAAACTGATAGAAATTGGGCTTATACAACCACCTTACAACATATTTCACAATAAATTTTAAAAGGATACACAACCTTGACACTAGTGATATGACTATAAAAAATTCTAATAGAAGCAGATCATATACTTCTCAAAGATATGGGTAGGAGATGTATTTTTATTATTTTTTTTGGAGGGGGGAAGGTAGGGCAATTGGGGTTAAGTGACTTGCACAAGGTCACATGGCTAGTTTTGTGTTAAGTGTCTGAGGCCGGTTTTGAACTTAGGTCCTCCTGACTCCAGGGCTGGTGCTCTATTCACTGCACCACCTAGCCATCCCAGGAGATGTATTCTTAATCAACTAAGAAATGACTGAAAAAGATGAAATATATAACTTTAATTATATGAAATGAAAAAAAAAAGCTTCTGCACAGACAAAATTAACATCTGGGATAAAAAGGGAAGTTGTCAGATGGGAATTTTTTGTAGCAAAATTTTCTGATAAGAGTTTGATATCCAATATATGTGAACAATTAATTAACGTACATAACTAACATCCATTCCACAATAGATAAATGGCCAAAAGATAGGAATAGTTTCCAAAAGAATTGTGACATATTCACAACTAGAACAAAACATGCTCTAAATCATTAATAATAAGAGAAATGGACATCAAAACAATCCTGGGGTTTCACCTCACACACTGTAAATTAACAAAGATGTTGGAGGGTTTGTGGAATACAACTATTCATTGTAGGTGGAACTGTGAAATAGTATAAGCATTCATGAAAAACAACTCAGAATTATGCAAATGAAATGACTAAGATGTCCATGCCCTTTGACCCAAAGACTCCATTACTGAATTTACATTCCAAGGAAGTTGTTGATAAGAAGTCCCCATAAATGCCAAAATATTTATAACTGCTCTTTTCATGATAGCAAAAATTGGGGAAAATGTAGATACTCAATGATTGGGGAATGTCTAAATAAATTGTGGTACATAAATGTGATATAATATTACTATGCTATAAGAAAAGATTTACATGAGGAATATAAAGAAGCATGGAAAGATTTACATGAACTGACTCAGACTAAAGTAAGCAGTGCACTAAGCAATGTAAATGGAAAGAATAACCAAATACCAAAAAACTCAAAAGTGAATGTGATAAAATGTTAAAGATCAAGCATTATTCAAATGAAGAGATATGAAAAGACAGCTCCAACTTACTGCATTGTGGAGTTACACATTGCACATGTTCTTAGACTTTTTGGACATATCAATCTGTTATGCTAATTTTTTTATTCTTGAAATGGTGTTTGTTAAATGGGATGGTAAGTCAGGGGAAAAAACAATGGGGAAAATTATAATGTAAGAAACAAGATGTAAACAAAGACATTTAAAAATTAGTTTCTATCTACACAAAAGGATTTAGGAGATGTGGCTAAATAAGAGTTCATGTGAAAAGGGCCTGGGAATTCTAAATATAGTAGAATTTAATTTGATCATGAATAGAAGGATAGTACTCAGAATGATTGGAAGTTGGAATTCTGCTGTGGTGTGACTACATCCATGTCATTGGGATCAGTACAGGAAGCCATATTTCAGGAATTATACTGAGATTGTATTCAGGAGCAAGTAGGCCAGATGGTGAAGGGACTAGAGATCATGAAATAAAAGATAGGTTGAACCTACAAGAAATTTCTATCTTGAAGAAAAGAAGACCTGCATGGTAATTGTCTTCAAGCATTAGAAAGGCTGTTATATGGGAGAGGGATTAAACGTATTCTGCTGGGACCCAGAGAACAAAGCTTGAAGCAATAGGAGCAGGTTTCAGAGGCAGATTTTACATAGAAATGGGAGGAAAGACTTAATATCTTATGGAACTGTACAAAAGTATATCACAACATCTCAGCTGTAGTGAGTCCACATGTTAAGTAGAGGAGTTAGAGGACCGCTTATTAGGAGTGTAGAGGGGGCAGCGTTTGTTACTCTAATATGGATTAAATTAGATGACAAAATTCATTCAAACTCTGAGGTTGATGCTTTTTGTCACCCTCAAATTCAAATCTTTATTTCTTCTTTCTGTTCCTTTCCTTTAAAGCGTTTCAGAGATAGTTGGCATTCAACATCCCTGATGTTGAGGCCATGGAGAAAAAGAGCAATATCATTTAGTTTGAACAACAAACACTTTAATAAGCTCCTAATATGTATACAGTGCTGGGGTGGATGCTGGAGGGAGGGGGAAATGCAAGGTTTGTGTTAGATGTGGTCTTTACTCTGTGGAGCTTACACTATATGTATATCCTCGAAGTTTCCTATTACTACTACCCATCTCACAGTTTGCCTTTGTCTTCCAGTCTCTATGTAACTGCCCAAACAAGTTTTCATTATCCTTTGCCTCTTCCACCTAAATTGCCTTCATGTCTATTCCCAAAGGGCTATAAAACCATGCATACTCTTTGATACAGCAGTAGCACTACTCGGTCTGTATCTGAAAGAGATTAAAAAAAGAAGGATAAGGACATTGTGTGTGTGTGTGTGTGTGTGTGTGTGTGTATAAATACACACATATACTAGAAATTGAGGGAATGCCTATTAATTGGGGAATGACTGAATAAGTTATGGTATATGATTGTGATGGAATACTATTGTGCTACAAAAATGATGAATAGGATCCTTTTGGAAAAACCTGTACTTACATGAAACTGATGCAAAATGAAGTGAGCAGAACCAGGAGAACAATGTACACAGTGATGGCAATATTGTATGATGATGAACTGTGAGTTACTTAGCTATTCGCAGCAAGACAATGATTTAAGATAATTCCAAACAACATGATGAAAAATGCTGTGTACCTCCAGAGAAAGAACTGAAGGAGTCTGAATGCAGATTTGTTTCAGTTTATTTTTCTCATTTTTCAATCTGTGTTTTAATCTCACCTTTGATTTCCATAATTTTTAAATTGATATTTAATTGTAGATTATTCATTTTCTTTTCTAGCTTTTTTAGTTGTATGCACAATTCATTTAACTGCCCTTTCTCTATGTTATTTATGCAAGCATTTAGAGATAATAAAATATCCCCTAAGTATTACTTCAGCTACATCCTGTGAACTTTGATGTTGTCTCATTATTGTCATTCTCTTTGATGAAATGATTGTGTCTATGATTTGTTGTTTGAGGCTCAGTTTTTAGTATTAGATTATTTAGTTTTCAACCAATTTTAATCTATCTTTCCATGACCCTCTATTACATGTAAATTTTATTGTATCATGATCTGAAAAGGATACATTTAATATTTGCTTTTCTGCATTTGATTGTGAGTTTTTATGCCCTAATATATGGTCATTTTTTTGTGTTGGTTCCATGTACCACTGAAAAAAAGGTATATTCCTTTCCATCCCCACTCAAATTTCTAGAATTCTATTCACATCCTTAATTTCTTTGTTGTTTATTTTGTGATTAGATTTATCTAGTTATGAGAATGGGTGGTTGAGGTCTACCACTAGTATAGTTTTTCTCTCTATTCCTTCCTGTAACTCCCTTAACTTCTCCTCTAAGAATCTGGATGCTATACCATTTAATGCATATATATATATATATATATATATATATATATATATATATATATATATATGTGTGTGTGTGTGTGTGTGTGTGTGTGTGTGTGTGTGTGTGTGTGGGTGTGTGTGTGTGTGTGTGTGTATATATATTAGTATTGATATTATTTCATTGTCTATGGTACCTTTTTAGCAAGACGTAGTTTCTTTCCTTATCTGTTTTAATTAGATCTATTTTTGCTTTTACTTCCTCTGAGATCAGGATTGCTACTCCTGCTTGTTTTTTACTTCAGCTAAAGCCTAATTATTTCTGCTCCAGACGTTTTTTTACCTTTACACTGTGTGTATCTTTGTGCTTTAAATGTGTTTCTCATAAATCACATACTGTAGGATTTTGGTTTTTCATCCACTCTGCTATCTTCTTTCATTTTGTGGAAGAGTTCATCCCATTCACATTATCAGTTTTCATTACTAAATGTTTATTTCTTTCCATCCTATTTTCCACATTTATACTTTTCTCTCTCTTTTTATCCTTTCCCTTCTCACCAATGTTTTGTTTCTGATCTGTGCTTCCCTCAATCTGCTTTCCATTCCACGAAACTTTCTCCCTTTTCTTTCCCCTTTCCCCTCCTCCTTCCTGATAGGATTGTGTTGTATGTGGTTTGTCCTTCATTCTTAAAGAGGACCATGGTGTCAGACTGATGGTGACTTGATTTCAAACTGAATTTGATTTGAATGAGGGAGGGCTATGCAAAGTCACCAGTCTCATTTTCTCCTCCAACGATCTGGGTCCAGTGGCAAGATGTCAATCAGGTAGACTGGAGATGGCCCAGGATACAGTGGGAGACTTTGGCCTTTTTAAGCTAAGGTCTTTTCTAGTTCTCACTTTGAGTGAGGCAATGCCTAATTCTATGAATAGACCTCTTTACGAAGTAAATAAAGGGATGGCCCCTTTAATAAAAAATATCAAACTGTTAAGGGAAGACCCTTAGGATTACTGACCTGCAGAGAATCAGTTACTATTGACATTCACTCTGAGTCAAAAGGGCCCCAAAATAGCCATTAAGTGGTACTTGGACAGGCTAGGGACCTATCATTATCCAGTCAATGAGATTCAGAATTAATTGGGTTTAAGGCTTCAACCCTGTATGGTAAAATGAATTTCTATACCCAATTGAATATTTTATTCCCTCTTTGAGTCAAATTGAACAAGAGTAAGGTTCAAGCAATGCTCACCCCCTGCCTTTCCCTCTACTCTACTATAATAGATCTTTTGTACCTCTTCATGTGATGTAATTTACACCATTCTGCCTCCCCCTTTCTTCTTCTTCCAGGACAATCCTTTTTTAGTCCTCAATTCTATCATATCATTGCATCAAAGTCAACTTATACCCACACCATCTTTCTATGTATACCATTTCTAAATGTCCTAATAGAGATACAATTCTCAAGTATTACAAGTATTATTTTCCCATGTAGGAATATAAACAGTTTGACACTATCGAATAACATTTTTTTTTATTTTTGTCTACATTTCATGCTTTTCTTAAGTTTTGTATTTGAATATTGAATTTTCTGTTCAGCTCTGGTCTTTTCATCAGCAAAGTTTGAAAGTCCCCTATTTCATTGAATGTCCATCTTTTCCCTTGAATGATAATGCTCAGTTTTTCTGGGTAGTTAATTTTTGGATATAACCCAACCTCCTTTGCCTTCTGGAATATCATATTCTAAGTCCTCTGATCTTTTAATGTTGAAGTTGCTAAGTCTTGTGCAATCCTGACTGTGATTCCTTGATGTTTGAATTGTTTTGTTTTGTTTTCTGGCTGCTTACAGTCTTTTCTCCTTGACCTTATTATTCTGGAATTTGGCTATAATATTCCTTGAAGTTTTTATTTTTGTATACCTTTCATCACATGATTTGTAGATTCTTTCAATGACTATTTTACCCTTTGCATCTAGGATATCAGGGCAGTTTTCCTTGATAATTTCTTGAAAGATGCTATCTAGGCTTTTTTTTTTTTTGTCTTTATTATGTCTTTCAGGTAGTCCAATATTTCTTAAATTATCTCTCCTGGATCTATTTTCCAGGTCAGTTGTTTTTCCAATGAGATATTCTATCTATATTTGCTTCTATTTTTTATTCTTTTGAATCCATTGGACTGATTCTTAATGTCTCATAGAGTCATATACTTCCACTTTACCAATTCTAATTTTTAAGGAATTATTTTCTTCAGTTAGCTTTTGTACCTCCTTTTCCATTTGGCTAATTCTACTTTTTAAGGAGTTGTTTTCCTCAGTAGTTTTTTCCACTTGTATTTTTTAAGGGATTGTTTTCTCCAGTTAATTTTTGTCCTTCCTTTTCTGAGTTGTTGGCTCTCTCTCTTACATACCTTTCATTTCTATCCCCAATATTTCTTCTATCTCTCTTATTTGATTTTTAAATATTTTTAACCTCTTTCAAGCATGCTTTTTGGGCTGGAGATGGATTCATATTCCCTTTTGAGGTTTTGTATGTAGTCATTATGACATTGTTGTCCTCTTCTCAATTTGTGTTTGGATCTCACCTGTCACCATAGTAGTTTTCTTTTTTTTTAATTAAATTTTATGTTTCTTTTTAGTTTACATCATTCATTTCCACAAGATTTTGAGTTACAAATTTTCTCCCTGTCTTTCCCCTACCCACCATCCCAAAACAGTGATCCCACTGTATACCCCCTCCCCCAATCTGCTCTCTCCTATATCTTCCCCCACGCCCCCTCTGACTTTCCAGTAGGGCAGGATGGATCTCTATATCCCAGTGCCTGTATATTATACCATAGTAATTTTCAATGGTCAGGTTTCATTTTCATTGTTTTGCTCATTTTTTAAAAGTTGAGCTCTAATCCTGGCATACAGAGGGCTTTTTCCCAAGCTTCTTGTACTAAGGGCCAGTGGCCTAGATGCTGGCTTTCTGCTCTGGGGCCTCAGGTGCTGGTGGCTTGCCAACTGTTCTGCAAATGGCCTGGCCTAGTCCTGCCTGTTGTGCCCCATATTCAAGGGATGACAATCCTTTTGTGCTGGGGATAGATGCCTCGAAGCTGGCCTGATGAAGCAGGACCAAGGGGCCTTGGCTGCTTATCTGTGCTGTGGCTAAGACCCTCCCACTGGCTTGCCCAGACACTGATTGCTCTGGGCTTAACTCTCATTTTACCAAAGTGAGACAGACCTTGCCTGAAGTTCTTATAAATTTTCTCGGGTTGGAAAATTGTTTCACTCTGTCTTTTTGTGGATTCTATAACTAAAGAATTCTATTAGAGGTTTGATTTAATGTTATTTCTGATGAAAACTGGGGAAAACTTAGGCAACTTCCTGGCTCCTCTCTGCCATCTTGGCTATGCCCTTCTGAGCAGTCTTTGAAGGATTGCATTGCTCACCTCTTGGTGTGAAGAAGGGGCTAGAAAAGGTGCCCCCAAAATATCTCCTTACACAACCATGGCCTAATTACCACAGCAAGCAGGCCATCCTATGGCTAAAATGCAAGAAAATATACAAAAATTCTGCAAAAATAATTCCAATCACTGTTGGCGTATAGAATGCTCACACACTTATAAACAGCACAAAATCCAGTAGACCTGAAAGGTGAGCATCTATTGTTGTGAGAGAAATCAGAAGATATCATATCCATATAGCAGCTCAGAGTGAAAGAAGGCTGGCAAATGAAGGCCAATTTACTGAAGTCAGAGTTTGATACACATTTTTTCTGGAGTGTTGTAGGTTTTGAAATAAAAACTAATCTAGTCAACAAGCTTGCATGAGTACCAAAAGGAGTGAATGAGAGGCTCATGACAATGTGATTGTCACTGACAGGAAAGTGTCATGCCATCAGTGCCTATGCTCCCACCATGACAAACACAGATGAGGTCAAAGAAAAATTTTATGAAGGTCTGGAGACCCTTATAATCAATGTGCCAAAAGAGGACAAACTTATAGTTCTCAGTGACTTTAATGCTAGAGTAGTCTGGGACTACTAGGCATGATAGGGAGTACTTGGGAGTAATGGAGCTGGAAACACCAACAGCAGTGCCACTTACTGTTGAAGACTTGTACATTTCATGACCTTCTCATCACCAACCCTATCTTCTATTTGTCTAAATGCAATAAAGCTTCATGGATGCACTCTTGCAGAAAATATTAGCATTATTGGTTATATGGACTATGTGGTTATAAGGAGAAGAGACAGAGAGGATATGAGAGTGATGAAGGCAATGTTTGGTGCAGAGTGCTGGACTGATCATAGACTTATCCTCTCTAAGCTAAATATTTCTATATTCAACAAAATTAGTGGCACCAAGGCAAAATGACTACAGAAGAATTAATGTCAACAGATTACAGAGCTTCTCTGAGTGGGAACAGTTTCTTGCTAACTTGGAGGGAAAGTTGAGTCAACACATAGCTGGCAACAGTGAAGCAGAAAAGGAGTGGGCAGCTTTCAGAGATTTAGTTTACAAGATTGCATTTGCTTATCTGTGTCAGAACACTTGCAAGCATCGAAATGGTTTGATGAAAATGATGGGGAAATTCAGAAGCTGTTAAATGAAAAAAAGAGAGTTCCACAGGGTTTGCCAGCAGGATAGTCCATCCATTTCTGAGAAGGCAGCCTTTAATTCCATCAAAAGTATAGTACAAGCAAAGCTTAGAGAGTTGCAGCATTCTTGGCTCAATAGAAACTCACATAAAATTCAGTTATATGCTGATAGTAAAAATCCAAAGCACTTTTATGACCCTGAAGGCTATTTATGGGCCAAAGACCTGTGGTGCATCTCAACTACTCAGTGGTGATGGAGCCACATTGTGATAAGGACATGATTCTAGAGAGGTGGGCTGAACACTTCCATAATGTTCTCAACAGAGTATCATTAGTAAATTCTGAAACCATTGACTATTTACCTCTGGTAAAGTCAATCCCTCCCTAGCTAAGGTTTCATCTGAAGAAGAGCTTTTGAATGCTGTTAGGCTTCTTTTGTTTGTCAAAACACCTGATACTGATTCTGTTCTAGATGACATTTACAAGATAGAGGGTCCATTGCTCATGCAAAGCTGATACAATTTTCTGGGTTATATAGCAAGAGGAGATTAACCCCTCAGGAATTCAAGGTTGTCTCCATTGTGTGTTCATCTCTATAAAGGTAAAGGAAATATATTGTCCTGAGACACTCACAGGAGTTTCTCTCTTAGTCATTGCTAGCAAGATTCTTGCCAGCATTCTTCTTAATAGGCTAACCCTTCACCTGGAAGATGATCATCTACCTGAGAGCCAGTGTAGCTTTAGAAAGGGCTGAGGAACAGTTTATATCATGTTTGCTGCCCAAAAACTCCAGAAGAAATTTCAGGGGCAAAACAGAGATTTGTACACAGTGTTTGTAGATCTGACCGGGGTCTTTGATACCATCAGTTGCAAGGACTTATGGAAAATTATGTCAAAATTTGGTTGCCCATAGAAATTAGGATGTGTGTGTGTGTGTGTGTGTGTGTGTGTGTGTGCGCGTGTGCACTCGTGTGTAATAATGACCAGAATTACTTTTTCTTTATCGTGTTCTCTTTCTGGTAGGCAAAAATTCACTCTGTTTTGATAATTTGATCTTATCAGTATTCCTAAAGAGAGGTATACTGAGATAGGTAGACAAGACACATGTTTTATGGATGAGGAAAATGATGACCCAGGAGTTTAATGTATGTGACTCCTTGTGCCTCCTGTGGACCATGGGATTCTGCTGCTTCCTCAGAATGTTTAGATCTTCCCTATGTGGAGAGAGCCTCATACATATTGTATAGCTCCATTTGTTCAAACTTTCTTCTCTTCTACTCCTCGTCCCATTCTCAATTCACCAAGAGTGTGTTTTTTGTTTCTTCTCTGCCCTCTTAAATGCTTAAAAAAAAGTTCCTGCCTTCCTTCTTGAATTATTTAATCCTGTATAAGAATGCTTCATCCTCTTTAATAAATCAGAGATTAAAGAAACATTCCTCTAGTACTTTAACCTTTTCCCCAAACAAGGAAATCAGCTTGTATTTGTGAAATTCAGAGTTAATGAGTGCCTCCAGCAGGAAAGCTAACATAGCATAAAGCTAGAAAGGATTTAATCTATTTCCATACTTCGAGACATGGAAAGTTTTAGGTTTAACATTCTCAAGTGGACTTGTAACTATCATCAGTTGCCCATGTTGTTACCAAGGGAAAGCTGCTTTGGCTAGTTGCCTGTTGGGTGTGGCTGCTCTTTCTTGGTTCTGGTCTGAGAGTTCATAAGCTCATAGATTTAGAGCTGGAAGAGACCTCAAGGGTCATCTAGTCTGATCCCTTTATTTTATAGATGGAAAAAAAACTGAGGCCCAGGGAGGATGAACGTTTTGTCCAAGGCCAGAAATGCAGTGTGAGTTTCTAGCTTTTTGCTGTTGCTGTTTTTGCTGGGTTCCTAGCATGGCATTTACAAAAACAAAACAATAATAACAACCAAACCCAAAACTATCTTTCTACTCCAAATCTCATGCTATCTTACAAAATCTTCCCAGACCTTTTACTTCTCATTTGCCTATGTGTCAATAATCAATAATTAATAATAGGATGCTGGCTGCTTAGCTGAGGTCTGCCTACAAAACTTGGTTATAATAGCTAAACTGCATCAGAAAACACAGAGGTCCCTGACAAGACTAATTAAGAATCTCTTACTGACCACTTTTTCCTTCTCTATTTTCTGTGCCTGTTTTCTTTGCTGTTGGATTCCAAGTCACCCTGCTGCTGGCACCATTCCACAAATGGAAATTATATATTTATGATTTATAGCATGTGTATTCTTCTTCCCTTAAAAGAATACTAAGCTTTAATGAATAGTGGATGAAAGAATTTGAAATAGTTGACTCCACCCAGACACTTTTTATTGGCTGGAAAGACATCATACCTGTGATACCCAGTGTTTACCTTGCTCAGATGAAACCAGACAACTCTGACCATTCCTACATAGTCTCTCTGGTGGTCCTCAGGGCCTTGCTGACTTCCAGCAATAGAGAACATTCATCGCCTAAACTATTAGCCTGTGAGTATGACCCCAGAGCTCATTAACCAAGACAATTACTTACAACAGGAATAATATTACACAGTTGGAGGTGATGCATCTGGAAATACACATTTTAGCACATCTGGCTGGTAGAGAAAAACAAGAAAACAGGAGCAAACCATTGGTAGATGTCAGCTTTTTTATTGACTCTTCAATTCTATAGCAATAGACTAAGGGATGCTACTGAGGCTCTACTCTGTAAGCCAACTACTTAGTGGTCAGCAGGGTGGCAGGAAAGTGGAAAACTGTCCAAATATGAGTCACCTGTGGTTGGGAGCTATTCAGGCTCCTCCTGCCTCCTAGAGCAAGCAGTCGCTATAAGGACCCAGCTATAATGAACTCTATGCTGTTGTTACACTAAACACCAACAGTATGGGTTATTTTAATGGACATATTGCTTTAAACTGAGCTTTCACCATCTGTTCAGTCCCTAATTTTGAATGCAAAAAGAACATATTTCACAATTACATCTGTAAGTAATGATATAAGTAATTTAAATGCATGTATATGTTCACACAATGCAGCAGACAGCTGGGATTTTTCCCCCTTCTCTTACATTTCAGGCACAAATCAAGGGAGAAAATCCACTCGTTCCTTCTAGAGTGCATTTTCCCATTTAGTAAAGTTGTTTTTCAGGAAACAAGGTTTTCCGTTTAACTGTACCTAGGAGTTCAAGGCAAGCTCAATAAACTAAATCGCAAACTCATTTTTTACAATGCTTGCCTTGTCTCTGTCCAAATCCCCCCTGGCTTGAATGACAGCTTGGCAGATGCAAGGCATTAGATCAATCAGTTTCAATAGATGTTCATGAAGGGACAGTCGGGCTGTGTGGGCCAGCATTTCTTTCATTCCCTCCTCTTAAGACAGGCATCTTTAAAGCCAGCACAAGTGTTCTACGAAAGGAGGAGTCTGAGGGTAACCAGCATGTGGGCTCAATGGAATGGCCAGCTGAACCAGAGGGTTGGCAATAGAATAGTGTCCAAACTGGCCATGATATTGGGCCAATGCCACTACATCCTAATCACAGACTGAACAATGGCATTTCCATGAGCACCAGGAGAGATGGAACCTGAAGGCTCCATGTCTGAGAGAAGCCCCATCACACCACGGGCAGCATCACTATCACCAAGTGTCCAGGCTCAAAGGCACTGATCTGGACACAGTACAAGAAACATGGTATGAAATAATGTAACTAATGCTCATATGATGCCCCCATATGACTGCAAAGGGAATCTACCAGATGGTAAATCTAATAACTACTTTTCCTTTTTGAAAGCTTATTCCTTGGGAAAGCAATACATAATGGATAACACATTATCTAGAGACTGTTTTGTTTTTTTCAAATGGATTCTTCTCTTCATAAACAACCTTTCCTTTCCTTTCCTTTCCTTTCCTTTCCTTTCCTTTCCTTTCCTTTCCTTTCCTTTCCTTTCCTTTCCTTTCCTTTCCTTTCCTTTCCTTTCCTCTCCTGTCCTTTCCTCTCCTTTCCTTTCCTCTATTCTCTCCTCTCCTTTTTAACTTTTCCCTTCTCTCTTCTCTTCTATTGCTTGTCCTCTTTCTTTCTTTCTCTTTTTCTTTCTTTCTCTTTCTTTCTTTCTTTCTTTCTTTCTTTCTTTCTTTCTTTCTTTCTTTCTTTCTTTCTTTTTTCTTTCTTTCTTTCTTTCTTTCTTTCTTTCTTTCTTTCTTTCTTTCTTTCTTTCTTTCTTTCTTTCTTTCTTTCTTTCTTTCTTTCTTTCTTTCTTTCTTTCTTTCTTTCCCTCTGGTCTTTTGTTCTGTCTCCCTGTAGTAGAAAGACACACTTATAGGGAATATTTGGTCTTTGCATTGTCCAAGTTGGAAGTAAGGATTGGAGAAACTCATAAATCCTGCAGTGTGACATCATTGCTGTTTTATATCTATGTACTGTATATTTATTGTGTATGTTTTTTGGCATCTCTGACATAGCTGACAGAAGTGGATTTGCATGGGGACTTATGTTGCTGTTTGCAAGGACTCCCTGTAGAGATGCTTCTTGAGTCTGCAGTAGTTCTGATTTTTTTAACTGCATATATATATATATATTTTTTTTTTCCCCCTTCTCAGACAAAAGTGTTAACTGGAGCTGATGGAAGGTTTATTTTAGGAAGCTTCCTAACAGATTCAAAGTTTGAAGAGGATGTTAAAAGAAATAAAATTAATATTTAGGATGTTTACTGATCATTTTTATTGACTGCCCCTCCATATGTACCATGGAAGAAAGATTATCCTTCTTTATACTCATAATAATATCACCCTTGAAAGAAAGGCCTGTTGGAAATGTATATAGAGATGTATTTGTCTCCTTCAATCACTCCCCATACCTCACTTACTAAACAACTGCCAATTTTTAGTTCACTCATCTTTTCACCTTCTTTTTTTCCATTTGCAAAAACTAATTAAAGAGCAGTTATTTCCTTTCCTTCCCAGACATATCATAAATCAGCAAAGGTTAAAAAGGGAAAAAGTCTGGCTACTACTTTAGAAGAATGCTATCCTAAGAACTTAGCACAGTGCCTTACAGGTAGTAAATGCTTAATAAATTTAGTAAGAGCTTAATAAATGCTTGTTGACTGACTGACATCATTCAATCTAACCTATATTTCAACCCTCAGTGTCAGACTGACCTCTGTTTTCAAAGGGTCTGTGTAACTTGTTTTAAAAGTGTTATATAAAATCTGTCCCCTAGCTCTGATGTATCACCCAAAGAAGGAGAATACATCTTTAGAAACTCTCTGATCTTTGATTTATTTGGATATTTTTCTGTGTTTCAGTATACAGGTAGTCAGGGTCATTAAATATAGAAAGATAGACCTTAAAGAGAATCCTTCCAATTGCCCGTCTTTCATGATTGGAGAAAGAAAATGAAGTGTTCCAGTTAAGTAGAAGGGTCCTGGAATAAGTGTGATTGGCAGCATGAACCTCAAATGTAAGTACTCTAACCAGATCATGCTTGCAAAACCAACTGATAGATTCAAACTTATCTAGTGGGGGAAAAAAATGAGCTGATGACCCAAATGAAAAAATGACTATATTTTCTGGTCCTCCAGTTGAGGCCTGGTGTTTTTTGTTAAATCATCCTTATATTTTAAGATGCATTTGTATTGTATCCTAAGATGATATAAACATATTGTTGATTAGACATGTAATTTTGTTGGTGCAGGAAATTCCTGGGAAGTTACTTAGAGAGTTACATGGATGGAGCTAACTCCTATTGTCATGCATCCGGTATGTGTCAGAGGCAGGTATGTTATGGGAAAATCATTTTTTGTTTGTTTTTGTTTGTTTGTTTGATTGGTTGTTTTTGCTTTTTGGAGGGGGGAAGGTAGGGCAATTGGGGTTAAGTGACTTGCCCAAGGTCACACTGCTAGTTTTTGTGTTAAGTGTCTGAGGCCAGATTTGAACTCAGGTTCTCCTGACTCCAGGGCTGGTGCTCTATTCACTGTACCACCTAGCCACCCCTGGGCAAATCATTTTACCTTTCTATGCCTCAGTTTTCTCATCTCATGAGGAAATGAAGTTTGACCTTTAAGGTCCCTTCTAGCTCTATATAGATGATACTGTGATCTGCTAAGTATACTCACTACCACCATCTTATGCATTATCATATATACATATATATATATATATATATATATATATATATATATATATTTAAAGTACATTGGGATTGGATTAGAAACCAGCTCTCCTGATTTTCTGGCTAGTTATTTTTGTATCCCATCTCACTCTTAAGGTTTTATCATTGTTTTAATATTGGGATTTAAGGAATTTTTAATCTAATCTCAAGACATGTGCTTTGTTATAAGTCATTGTTGACTAGGAAGAAGTATTTCTCTGGATTCATCATATGGATTCATCAGACAAATCTGAGAATTCAGTGATAAATACAATACATTATATGATGGGCAGGGTTTAGTTTCATCTTGTCCCTATACCTTGGATGAACAGTTGAGTTCAGGTCCCATACTTGTCAAAATCAGGAAAGAGTTTCATTCTCTTATCTAGTGGGGAAAAAAATGAGCTGATGACCCAAATGAAAAAGAGTAACCATCCTCTAGAATGGTTAGAAGCAGTAAGGAATTTAGATACCACATGCAACATACTATTATCATTCAGCCTCATACAAAAAGAAAAGAATATATGAATAAATAAGGGAATGGGCATGTAATCACATTAAAGGAATGAGTGGAAACCACAGTTGTAAATAAGAGTTAAGGGAAATACAACTTTTTTCTTATTTAAATTTTGGAAAAATATGTTTCTCTTTGAAGCCTCATGAAAAATTGACAACCCTGAAATAAAGCCTGCAAAGTCTGATATTAAACATCAACAAGGTCCCAGAGCTTGATAGGATGTATTTTGTTGATGAAACAGAGATCAAGCAACATAGCACTTCAAACTTTTTATGTTTTAGATTTTGAAAATGATACCAACCACTGTATTTTTTGGCTAAACAGGAAAACATGCAAGATTTACTGTGATTCAAGTCAGTCCACTGATATATCTATTGAATAAATTTGTCAAGTGACCATGCTATGACATGACTCTTGAGAATATGGAGATAAAATTGAATGAAAATCTAAGCAATTTCTTCAGCTTTTAACCTTTGTTGTTCAGAATAACACCAATTCTGTGTCCTGAATCATCATTCAACAAAACACTCCTCTGGTGCCTAAGAGGCATTTTTTCTTATTGGTTCTCAAAAAGAATAAACTATTCTTCATTGCTTTTTTTTCCTGAGGGTATTTTCTGGGACTTTGGAATACTTCATTTGGCTAATGTTTATTAAGGAAATTAGCTCATTTGGAAGCCATCATCAATGCCCTATTGTAGTAAATGTCCTCAGAATTTAATCGCAGACTGGAAATCTTTCTCATACTGGTATGCAAACATAACAACAAAAACAATCAACACTGAAGACTAAGTATAAAGGTCTATAGATTTACAAACTGTAAGTATAAAGGTCTATGGATTTACAAACAGTAAGTGTGCCCTGTGTGGATCCTTGATGAATAGAGAAACTTTGCAATTCTAAGACTAAAAGGAAAATTGGAAGACTTTTCTGTGATACAGAAAGAGCCAAACTATATAAATCCATGCAGCCTCCTAAAAATTAATAGCATTTATAAGTGGAATGATGTCACAGTGAATTTGGCCAGACATAGCACCCTGGCCCCTTAAGTCAGTAACAATGTGGGGGGGTGGTTTCAATCAGGTGACATTTTAAGTTTCATTAGGTAGGAGAACAGTTGTGCCTCTAACTGACTCCTACCCAATTCACTGAGTTGTGTTAGGCCTTCTAATGAATAAATCTTGGAGAGAAAGATAGTGGAGACAGATAAAGGTGAGCCTGTGGAAGACTCGAAGCTAAGAGAGGGAGTGGGGAGGTACTGACATTTAATAAAGAGGAGGGGTAGAAGAAAAAAAAATTCTAATTGACAAAGCAAACAGAGGGATAAAACAAGCAAACAAACAAAAAATATGCCCAAACCCAATAACCCAAATCTGGCAAGGAGATAGGGTGCAGTGCAGACAATAGTGTGCCAGATGCAACTTTACTGTCGGAATAGGATTCTCACTCAGGGATCCAGGAGTCTAGAGTGATTGCCAGAGTTTACTAATTAAGCAGCTATTAAGAACACCTACATTAAATAGGAGGTTTCCATACAGGAAGCTGGAGCAGTCAGCCATAGGCAAGCTTCTCATCTGAGGACACATAAATTTGTAAGCTGGTAAACATTACAAATCCACAGGACATATTAAAGAGTATTACAATCTATGCCATTCTCTGCATTTGTGCTGGTTTCAAAATCGTATCTAAGAAGTAGAAAAGGCCATCCTTTTTTGAATGGGCTATTTTGTAAAGTATTTTTACAAGGACAGGATCTCAGAGGTCAAATAGTTCCAACTTCTTCAGATTAAAGAGGAGGAAACTGAGGCCCAGATATGATAAATGACTTGAACAAAAGTAATAAGTAATAGAACATGGATTCAAGCCCTGGTGCTCTCACTTAACATTTTTTCCACTATTAATATATTATGGAATGGCTTGAGAGTTAACAAGAATTTATTAGAAATTTTTATGTACAGAAAATTGGTAAGGAGATACAAAGTTTATCTCAGTCATGCTTCCTCTCTTCACAGAGCTTAAATGGTACAAAGGAAGCATGACACCTATAATATGCAATCAGTATAAGTATATCAAGAGAGATAAAACAAAATTTTCTCAGGGGAGAAAAGACTATGGGGGTGTATTAAGGGAAAACTTTAGTTTGGGAGTCAAAAATAATGGTGTGGTTTTAACAAACTGAAAACACCTAAAACCTAGCAAATATTAGGAAATGAGTCCATTACTTCTGATGCGGTTTGAGGAAGAGAGGGGTTGGATTCAGGGACCCTTAAAAGACTGGAGTACTGGATAGGGTCATATGGAATGAATTCATGAACTCAAGCATTCTTTAGGTCAAGATGGCAAAGATTTATTGTTTTGCTTTTCAGAGGGCAAGAGTTCTTAAGGAGCCTGAGATCTAAAAGGAGTACTGTTAATGTTTATATAGGATACTCTATAATAGAATATGTGACACATATGCTAACTAGCTGATTCAGGGTAGGATTAGGGAGTGGTCAAGGAGTGGTCAGTTCTTAAAGGAACATACACTTTTAGTATCTACTGTGCAGGCATTTTACCCAGAGTTCACCAGGAAAAAACCCAAGCCAGGCTACATGGAGGAGGTGTGGTTTTAGGTCTGCAGCGTCAGTAAGTCAACTATCTGTCAGGGCTAACTAAGAAATGCCCAGTCTGCCACCTATCAATGTCTTGTTAGACAAGATAGATGTAGGGAGTAAACAAATGTCTAAAGTCTAGGATACAAGTAATGAGGAGTCCAGGATGCATATAATGATGTTGGGAGTTGGGGACTGAATATCTTTATGAGCTAGTACAAAACTAGTTCAAACTAATATTTCTACAGTTGTGGTTTATTACTATATACCAGGAAGAGAGATAAGTATTTTGCTGGGGCCCACTCATGAGCAATTGCTAGGTATAGTGTCCTTGGGCTGGGGAGAAACTGCCAGGGATAATGTTTTGAGGTTAGGGAGAAATGTGATCTTCGAATCTGGGGTCCAATCACAGACACCCAAGTACCCCATCACTTCTACCCAGAACTCTACTCTGGTCAAAATGGGCAACTTCACATGTACAAAGGGGCCTGAAAATTTCTTCTTAACCCAATGTCTTAAAAAAAAAATGGTGTTGTTACTCAATCTGACTCTTTTGACCCCTTTTTGGGTTTTCTTGGCAAAGATACTGGAGTAGTTTGCCATTTCCTTCTTTATTTTATAGAGGAGGAAACTGAGGTAAACAGTTTAAGTGACTTGCCTAGGGTCACATAGCTAGTAAGTGTCTGAGGCAGATTTGAACTCACAAAGGTAAGTCTTCTTAACTTTTGACCCAGCATTCTATCCCCTTTGCAACCTGGTAGTTAGTTGCCCTTTAGTAAGCATAACTACTATTATCCTTTAGCTATGTTACTGTGTTCCCAAATATCATATATTGTTCAGTTCAAGAATTCTCTTAGAACTTTCTGTTTTCTTAAACCTGTTGGGCTCCCTGAATTGGATATGGTTATTGAAAACCAAAAAACAAACCACCCCCCCAAACTACTTTAATAACATTTCCATTTTCTTTTTCTTAATTTAAGAATTGGTATTGTTGGCAAAAGTTTGTAGCACAGGAAATAATTGAAACTGCTTAGGTTCATAAATCTCAGAGCTGGATGTGACCTGACCTCCAACATAATATGAGCCCTTCTTATAACATCTCCGACAAGTGGGCAGCTAGCCTTTGCATAAATACCTTCAGTGACTGAGAATGTACTACTTGATGAGGTTTTCTAGTTCACTTTCACAGAATTTAAATGTTAGGACATTCTTTCTTATACTGAGAACTTTTGGTCATCAGTGTCTTAAAAGAAGATATGGAAAATGGCCTGAGACACTATTTCAGAATTGTTCAATAAGTATGCTTATGTTCACTATACACTTATTGTGCACCTGCTAGGTATAACAACAACAATTAAAAAACGTTTTTCACATTTATGTAGGGAGTAGAGCTGGACTATAGTAGATAGATGGGCAGTGTTTGAGCCAGAGAGATCTAGGTTGAAATCCTACTTCTGACCAGTTGTCAGACTCAAAGATTCTAAATTACAGGCAAACTGCTAATCTACATCAGTTGAAGGGGTTTCCAAACAAAAGCATTCTCCCACACTAGTGTAGTCATAGGACTGAATTAATTTTTTTTAATCATGCTTTGATGTTTACAAAGTACTTTGTTCACAATTCCCCCATAGACCCTGTGCTAGGCATTTCATGGGACTCATAGATGTAAAAGCATGATTGTTGCCCTCAGGGAGTTTACAATCTGATCCAATACAAATGTAAACAGACACTGATTTTCTTTTTAGTTTCATAACAAATGGCTTTTCAGTATTTTAGCATTGGGAAACCCAAACAGAAGATGATCACTGCTGTGCATGAATATCAGAAGATGTCACCAGGAGGAAAAAGAAGAAAAACAGATTGTTGCTGTCAAGTTGAGGGAAGGACAAAAGTGAATTAAATAACTGACAAGTAAATGGGATTTTAAAGTTGTTTTCAAGACGATTCATATTCTAAGCAAGAGAGGGGCTACCGTTTTGGGGTGAGTATGAGTGAAGCAGAACATATTTATCCCTCTGAAATAATTTCTGACCAGATAATTTCACAAAAGCTACAGAGTGGCTGCTGAAGGGAATTTCACTTTTTTGATGGAGGGTGAGATGGGAACCGGAGTTGTAGATGAGGACGGAGACCATTTAATATGGCATTGTGGTTCCTCTAATTAACTACTGGATAGTAATCACTAAATATAATCAGTGGCTAAATATTGTTTTAATTTTGACCCATGATTTCATTGCCATAGGGAGCTCCTATTGAGAAAATGCCCCCTAGCAGTAAGGATTAGCAATTATTCTGTAATTTTCAGTCTTGAGGAGTTGCCTGGGTCACTGAAAGGTTGAGTTGCCCATGGTCACATAACCAATATATGATAAAGGCAGGATTTGAACCTCTAAAAGAATTATGATGATGATAATGATGATGATGGCATTGACTAATAATAGTAATAACTAGCATTTATACAGTATTTTGAAATGCTTTACATATATTATCTCATTTGATTCTCACAACAGCCCTGTTAAATAAGTCCTATTTTAGCTCCATTTTACAGAGAAGAAAACTGAGATAAATTATGTGAGTTGACCAGGAATACACAGCAATTAAGTGTCAGAAAGGTGATTAACACAGATCTTCATGATTTGATTCCAAGTCCAGAGCTTTATCCACTGAGCACCCTAACTTCCTCCATACACCCATGAACCTATAGGTATTAATATGTGTATATAATTATATGTATGTATATGTGTCTACATATATGTGTATATGTCTGTGAGCACGTGTGTGTATACATACATATATATGTACATATATGTGTGTGTGTATATATATATATATATATATATATATATATATATATATATATATATATATATATATACCGTATATATCATGATTCTGTAGTCAGGATATAGTAAGAATCAGGTATGGAACAGCTATTTATTTGTCACCCACAGAAGAAATGCCTAGCATAAAAGATTCTCACAAGCTTAAACTAAAAGAGACTTAAAACTACTAGCAGTAATAGCTACTATAATATTCTCCTGGAAAATTTAGTCTTAAAGCCATCAAAACATAAAGCACCGAGCAAGACTATTAGGCATTTTGTAGTTCTCCTCAGTGATGTATCCTTCAAAAAGTTCCCTCCAGGTCTTCTGGAGTACACCTGAACAGGGTTTGAGATTCTCTTGTTGATTATATCCTTTTTTGATGTAGAAATTCTCCTAGCCACCAGTGAGCTCTGACTGAGGGAATCAGTACCACTATACCTATCAACCTCACAAGACTGAGTGTGTCAATTTCAGGATTGCTGCTCAGTCACCCATGATCAGTCAAAGAAACACAAAGTAGAAAAGCCTCCTTACAAAGACATGGCCCTTGTAATCAAGGAAGAGATGAGAAAGGTACGTAAAGATTACAGTTCTGAATAAGTACTCACATTTCTATGATGCTTTAAGAGTTATGAAATACTTTCTTCATGACAAGTCTGTGAAGTATGTAGTAGAAAATAATAATTCCCATTGTACAAAGGAATAAACTGAGGCTCAAAGGGATTAAGTGAATTTTCTAGTGGGTAAAATCAAAGCTTCACTGTTCCTCAAGAAGAAGGTAAGTACTTTTAAAAGGTGCAAACAAAGTAATATGAGAAAAATCAGAGGAGGCTTCATGGACATGGCATTTCACTTGAGCCTTAAAGGCAGCATTTTAACAAATGAAGATAATGGGAATAGCACAGGGAGAGAACACAGAGAATGTTAAGGCCTAAGTAAGAGATCAGGAGTAGCAAAGCAGTGAAATGGATATAGAATATGGAACCTGGAATCAGGACGACTTCTAATCTGGTCTCAAACACTTATTAGCTGTATGACCTTGGGCAAATTACTTAACCTCCTTTAACCTCAGTTTCCTCGACTGTAAAATGGGAATTATAATAGCACATACTTTTCAGAGCTATGTGAAGATCAAATGAAATAATATTTGTAAAGCTCTTAGTTCCTACTACAGTGTGGGAACTATATAAATGCTAACTGCTATTATTAATTACTATTATTAATGTCATTATTATTATCATTAGCTATATGCAAAGGCATGAAGATAGGAAAACATTCAATCCATTTTGGTGATAGTAAATGAACCACTTGGTCTGGAACATGAGCACAAGAGAGATGAATATAATATATGATTCCCAAGAAGATTTAAGTCAGATCATAGGAGTACTTGAGTTTAATTTAATTCAAATCAATTCAAGCCAACATTTCTTAAATGCTTATTATATACAGAACACTAAAAGTATATTGCTTTCTTTCTCCCCATCTTGCCTGTTTCTTCTCAGTTTTCTTTGCTAGATCATTAATCCTATTCCAACTCCTTACCATGAAGGTAGACATTTCCTTTTTCTCTCATCATACTCCCTGTAGTTTACCTCTTTCTAGATAGCTCCAAAAATCTACATATGAATCTCCAGATTTACTCCCAGTCTCTATTCTTCCATTCCTAATTGTCCTCTAGGAAGCTCTACCTAGATGTTGCAAGTGAATCTCAAACCCACCATGCTCAAAGCAGAACTAATTTTCTTTTCTATTCAGCTCTCCTTTCCTTCCAGTTTCCTTAGTTCTATTGATAATACTGCCAACCTTCTTTTCACCTAGGTCCCCAGTTTCAGAGTCATCTCTGACCTCAGTCTCCTATTCTGTACCTAATCATTTGCCAAGTTGTGCTGATTATAATTTTACAGTATTTCTCATTTGCCCTTTTTGGTCCACTCATTCATAGGCTGCCCTAATTCAGGCTGTCATCACCTTTCAACTAAACTATTAAAATAGACTTCCAACTGATTTTCCTGATTTCTGCCTCCCTTCTTTCCAATCTATCCTTCACAAGCTGCCAAAATAATATCCCCAAAGGACATTTCTGACCATTTTACTCCCTTTTGCAAAACTCTTCTGTTGCTCCCAATTGCCGGTAGCATAAAGTACAAACTACTTACGTTGCCATTTAAAGCTATTCCCAATTTGCCTCCAGTCAACCTCCCTAGACTTAATTCATAATAAGCTCCTTCACACTCTCCTCTTTTAAGCTCTGCTTGTCCACCAAGACTTAATATTCTGTTTCTGGCCTATGTACCTTTGAACAGATTGATCCCCATTCCTGCAATGCCCTTTCTCATCACCTCCACATCTGAATGATCTTCATTTCTTTCGAGCATTGTCTCAGATATAAGTTCTTACAAGAGCTTTTCCTGATCCATAATAGTTGTGATTGTTCTCTTCCTCTTCAAAATTTTTTGATATTTTATTTTGCTTTTGATAGACTATTTGATTTACTATTTGATATTTTGATACTTTAAGTGATATAGATCCCAGAAGAGTGTAAGCTCCTTGAAACCAGAGACTGGCTTTAATTTTGTCTTTGTGTCTCTACTACCAAGCACAGGGCCTTTCACAGACAAAGTACTTGCTTGAATTAACTTGAAAAGGAAATGGAGATTCATAACATAGAAGGAAATGGAATAACCATGATCTTAATCTGCTAGGATTTTAATCTGCACCTTTTGAAGAATGAAAATAGCAGAAATGGGTCATCTAACCTTTCCTTGAGATTGTCTAATGCAAGGGATCTCACTATTTTTGAGGTAGCCTATTTCAGTTTTGGTTAGGCCCAATTATTCAGAAGTTTTCTTCAATATATCTTCCACCCATTGCTCCTAGTTTTTTCCTTTGGCACCAAATAGAATAAGTCTAATACATATTCCATATAAAATTTATTAAATACTTGTTGCTCTCTGAATCATCCCTCCTCCAAAATATACATCTTATAATCTTTTGATAGATCTTATATGACATGATTTTCGTTCTCCTGGTGGACCTTGTTAGAATGCTTTTAAACTATGCCATGTTCTTCCCATAAATACCCGTGCTCTGTATATGTTACTCCATCTTAAAGTTTGTATAGAGAAGGGAAAGGCATCTTTTGTCATGCAACAGTTTCTCATCTGTCAAATGAAGGGGTTGAAGTAAATAGGGGACCTTATACCTCTAAAGAAATGAACTGACATATCCTTGTTTTTCATAATTTCTTATGACAGAGTACTATTTCATTCTATTCATGGCTAGGTGGAGAAGAGAAGAGGGAAAGGTGAAATTTTGGGATTAGTTTTGATAATAGATTATTAATGTTTTTTCCCCTTTCCTTTCCTTTCCATATATATTCTAGGCATTTATCAATTATTTATTGGGAATTGTAAGGAATATTCATATTCAACATAATTGCATGGAGCCTTTGCAAAAACTGGTCATGTGCTGGGCAAAGTTATATAAAAGTAGAAATATCAAACACTTCTTTTATTGAACACCACATGATGCAAATTGTAATTGATAAAGGGAACTTGAAAAATGATTCAAACTTAAATGGATACTATATAATGTAAACCTAAAGATTAAGTGGGTTAAAAGCAAATCACAGGCACAATAAATAATTTTAAGCAGACAAAACCATAATAATTAAATAATATGCCAAAACTTTTGGGATATAGCCAGATTGTCTTTAGAGAAAAATCTATATCTCGGAATACTTTCATCTACACAGGAGCAGAAGAATAGATCAATCAAATAAGCATGCAAATTGGAAAAAAGACCTAGGGAAAACCAACAAATTAAAGCTAAATCCTTTACACCACTAAAAATACAAAAATTCTGGAAATAAGAAATTAAGAAACAAAATTGATTAAAATAATCAAGTTAATAAGACTAAAAAATCTAGTTTCTGAAAAGATGAATAAAGTATTCAAACCATTAGCTAACTTCTTTAAATAAGAAGAATATAGGAAAATTAAATAATCGAAATAAAAAGGAAATTCAGAAGAGATAAAAAGAAATAATTAAAATAATTTCACTCAATTATATAACAACAAATGGAAAACAAATTAAATGAGTGAATATTTACACAAATGTACAACACCAAATTGATAAAGCCAGAACTATACTATCTGAATCTAGCCTCAGAAATAGAAATTGAACTCTTAAAAGAAAAGAAAATCAGACTAGACAGAGATGTTGATTAAATAAAATTGATATTTTTGCACAAAATCAAAGAATCTAGATTTAAAACAGAAGCAGTTAATTGAGAAAAATGTGAAAAATAAGCATCTCTGTTAAAGTTTTGATGTTCAAACTATATAGAAAATTGATACAAATGTATCAGAACAAGAGTCATTCCCCAGTGGATTAAAAAAAGGAGAAAAATTAATTAGATTTTATAATAGGAAATGCAACCTATCAAAAACCTTAGGAAATTGTACTCCAAATAATTAATAATAAGATAAATATCAATTTACATGTATGTGAGTTTTCACTTCATATGCATATTGGCAAAAATAATAAAATATGGTAAATGTTGGAGGGGATATTGTGGACCTATGTTCAAATAATCTGGAAAACAATTTGGAATTATACTAAAAACATGAATAAACTCTACAAACTCTTTGAGCCATTGGTACCAATGCTAGGTAAAGGAAACCCAGAAACAAAGGGGAAAATTCCATATATTCAAAAATATTTATAGTTGTACTTTCTATAAATGTAAGACTTGGAAGAAAAGTAGGTTCTTAATTAGTAAATGGATTTAACAAATTATGGGATTAAAGCCTACCGAAAAACTATCATGCTGTAACACATGACAATAGAAATTATTCATAGAAACATTGGAAAACTTATTTGCAATCTAATGCCACTTATAATTTGGACATTCTACCATTCTGTGGTTCACTTGTGGATTTTGAACATTGATCAAAGAAATATTGTAAGAACACTGGGCTAGTATGATTGCACAGGATTTATTGGGAATATATCATAATCTAGGCTTTTTCCCTGCAAAATGAAGGCCTGAATTAAAGGTAGTGAAAGTGGGAAAGAGAAAGGCAGTCACAAAGAAAGTTTTCACACATGCTTTGTTTTAAAGTCTATCTTCTTGTGAAATAGGAAATCTCTTTCTTGCATTATTTTTGTATCATTTCAAAAAATATTTTAAAATGTACTATATATTATAGAAAAATTCTATTATTTTATATATGATTAAGCATAACTTTATTAATCTTTGAAGAGCTTTTCGAAGTTCAGTCAGTCAACTATCGGCATTTTTCTCCCTGAGACATTTCAAAACTTCTCTCCTCCAACTTTACTTTGATGTATCATAGGGTCTAGGGAAACTGGCCTTGCCTCTCTTCTTCTCATGTGACATTATGCTCTCAGTCTCTACATTTTCACCATCAGTCCAGTGTTTCTGGATTTCACTCTTAGAAACTCCATTTTCATTCAAGGTACAGCTCCAGGTATATTTTATATTTGAATGCTTTCCTGATCTTCTCAATAGCTACTATGCTTCCTCTCAGACTCTTCTGTATTAATCCATTTATTTATTCTGTTATAATTATATACATTATTACTGTTTTCATCATTACAATGTAAGTTTATTTTGAGTAAGGCTTATTTTGTTATGTCTGTCTCTCTGATTCCTAGCCCATGACTGGCACATAGCATACATTTAGTACCTGTTGATTCATTGATTTTTGAAAGCTGCATTAATTGAGCATATATTGTGGCAGCTCCTAGCAATATAAAAAAGCTATTTGGACATGGTAATGGACAGTATGTCTTTTGTCCAAGAGCCAATCTGGTTATATTTTCAGAGTTTCATTATCAGAAACTTGGCCATGAAATAATTGTTTTTTTCAGTCATTTCAACACATGATGACTAGGAAGTCTGGGTGGGGTAGGGGATAGGTATGTTACTCATAGTAATTAAGTTAAAGATCCTTGAAGTATATTGTAGTATCTTAAAACTATCTTATCCAGAGATCTTTCAGTTGGAGAGATGACTTTGGAAATGTTTATGATATGGCTTCAAACTTACAGAAATAAGAAGATAGAATGTACTTTGGCATTTTATCAACTGGCATATCAAAAGCAGAAGAATGACGGTGCTGACAAAAAAAAAGTCCTTGAAGAGAATAAAAGGGAAAAATAGAAATGGGGAACAAGGAATTTCTAAGGAATTAGATTCAAAGGAAAAACAGTTTACTCACAGCCAACGATTTCAGTAGGGAACAGTTTGAGTAGTTCCTGGTCACTGTCCAGTTGTGTGAGAATTAGAGTGAGGCCAACCTCATAGGGCAGGGTAGAAAAATATACATGTGCCCAAAGAACGCTGAGTGATGTAAAGGGAATATGATCTGGAAAACTGATAATCCTATTACTCACTAGGTGTCACTCAACCTCTCAGAAACTCAGTTTCTTCATCTGCAAAATGAAGATAGTATCATCTACATCATAGGGTTGACATTAGGGTTAATTAAACTAGTGCATATAAACGTCAAAGAACTATGTAGAAGTTCATCATCATCATCATCATCTTGGGATCAGAGTCTTTCAAACTGATCTTGCTACTTAGATTCTGTTATTAAGTTTTTATTTTGATTTTTCTCCAGAATTCTCCCCATTAAACTGTTTTCTGTATCTGACAGGATCTATATCCTGATTACTAGCTATGGTTATCCCACAGAGCTTCTGTCCCCAGATGGTTTGGGGACTTTTCAAACAGGGTCTTCTTTTGCTCCCTAGAGGCCCAACTGAGTCTGGGGCATCATTGCAATTTTAATATTTGAAGAATGACACAGTGAATATGCCATAAAAAGCTTGAAGCAAAAAAAGGTGTCCTTTTATGAAAGAATTATGTAGTGTTTGGAAAGTTCTGACTCTCAAGCCTCTGCAAACTCCAGTGGACCAGTTGTCTGGGAAACAGAATATGCTATTTTAAATATTTTATATTAGGGGACTTATTTTAGACCTTTCTAACTCCTGTAGACTTTTGGAGAGAAATATGGACTATATGAACTACTTGCCATTATTCCTTGGATAATGACCTGCTCTACCTATATCACAGAGGATCAAATGAGATTATATAAGGCTCAAGTGGACTAATGGAGGTATGGGTAGTAGTCAAGCTAGAGCCATTAACACACAAAAAATCAATTGGCTCCTTAAATAAAAATTTGTTTTAATCTGATAGTTAATTTTTGATGGAGAAAAGTTTTAATAGTTCAACTCATCTACTAAAAATTAAAAATAACAAACAGAATTTTAAAAACAAATACAATAAGCATATTTCAGTTCCGTTTTATGGTCAACTAGTGGGAAATATCTGGGAGGACAAAGGAAACAAAGGAGGGAAAATGAAAAAGGAAAGAAGGACTGTCAATCAGAGACAAATATTGCAAGACCCTGAAAGGAAGATAGAAAAAAAATGGTACACTAAGTGAAACATTATGCAAAATAAACAGGGAAAGGAAAATATACAGAGGCACAGAAAGATAGAGACACACATAATGATCTCAAAGACATTGACAGTAAAAAAAAAGATTTAAAAAAGAGAAATAAATATTCATGGAAATATTTGTAGGCAGAGTTAGATATTGCAGATGTTATTTCCTAAAAATAGTATTTAGAATATTTAGTTTATTACCCTGAGCCCCAGAACCATAAAAGGTCTTCACAATTAATTCTAACATCCATCAAAAGGTAGTCTAACTATCCATACAGGAAAAAATAAAATGAAATAAATTTAAATATTGTATGGCTACAGAATTAATATCAATGTTGACTTTAATAGAAGAGCCACAAAAGATAGAAAATGTTGGCAGAAATCTAACTTATGAAGAAAGGGAAAGAGGACATTCTAGAAATAAGAAAAAGTCTGAGCAAAGGGGTGGACACATGAAAATGTATTGCATTTTGGAGGGAAGAGACATATTTGACCAGAAAAGAAGATGGGCTGGTCATATAATGAATGATGAGAGAAAACAGATGGGCAGACCAAATTTCATACTGGTACATATAAATATTTAAAGAACTAGATGAATACTTTGAACATATTTAATGGATCCCCTAAGGAAGACTTACAGAAAGATGTGAATAAGTACTGTATAGGGCCAGAAGTCATGAATGGATTTGGAATTTGTGCAGGAAATTCCCATGTCAATGAAATCCCAGATCCATTGTGTCATTGAATCATCATCATCTGGTGGCCTTTTGGAATATTGACATAAAAGGATTTTTGTTGTGTTTGAATTTCACAACTGTGGACATACTTAGAGATATCATTTCAAGATACTTTTTTTTCTGTGGCTCAAATAAAAGTAACTCAAGATTACAATCTGGAAACTTAGATTTCCTTTGAGATAATAGATATAAAAACACTTTGCAAAATTTAAAGCCCAACTGTGATCAATAAAATAAACATTTCTAAGTCATTTCTTGTGTGTAGAGCATTGGGGTCGGGGAAATTCAAAGTTTGAACAAATATAGTCAAGTATGAGGAACATGACACAAACACAAAAAGTTGTGTCTAAATCTTAGTATATTAGAGTTATGAAACGAAATGCAGTGAGATGCAAGTGAGAAGTTTCTTACTTTCTTAGGAAGACTTACTTCAAGATTACTTAAGGAAGAGATGGCATTGAATAGAGCAGGAAGGAAAGGTAGGAGTTCAACATATAAGGGAGGGCATTCTAAGAATAGGAAATATCTTGGACAAAAACATGGAAGGGTACAAGTATAATAGTTGATGAATGTGACAGAAAGAAATCTAGTTATGCTGGACTATGAAGAACATGGGGTAAGTAACCTGAGACAAAGTTGGAAAGATAGGAAAATGCCAAATTGTGGAGGGTTTTGAACTCTTGGCAAAGAAATTTGAACTTGGAACACAATAGGGAGCCAATGTAGATTTGTTAGGAGAGGAGTGACATGAGAGGATAAAATCATAATTCTGGTAATATAAGGAATTGATTAGATTGACAAAAGAATAGAATGGAAGAAACCAATTAGGATCTTATTAAA
This sequence comes from Gymnobelideus leadbeateri, assembly GCA_011680675.1. Taxonomy (NCBI): domain Eukaryota; kingdom Metazoa; phylum Chordata; class Mammalia; order Diprotodontia; family Petauridae; genus Gymnobelideus; species Gymnobelideus leadbeateri. The sequence continues at coordinate 10,279 of WOXC01002175.1, read as the reverse complement.
ATCGTCCTCCTTCAAGATGCTGATGAGGCAGTAGATTTAAAGAGAAGGATGATTCATTTTTTTTACAAATATGAAGATGAAATTGACAGAAATCATTATATATAAAATATAAAGGAGGAGAGTCAGATACCCCAAGGTCATAAGCCTGGAAGATTGGCTGAATAATGGCATCACCAAGAGAAATAATAAAATCTGGAGAAGCAAATTTAGATATAAAGAAGATGAGATAAGATTTTGACATGAATGATTTGAGTCCCTTGTGGGACATCCAAGTAGAGATACCATAAATATTAGAAATGTATATTTAGACCTCAAAAGAGAGGTAAGAAATGTATAGAGAGATTTGAAAGTGATATACATGAAGAGTAGTGGAAACTATAGGAAAGACTGAAATTGTCAAGAGAGAGGAGAGAAAAGAATAAAAGAAGTCAACACTGGAGGCTAGAAAGTAGTACATTAAAAGGCTAGAAAGTAATGGTAATGGGAATTTGAAGATCTCCCTTGTCCCTTAATAAGGCTAAGAGAACTTGAAGACCTCTCCTGCCCTGAAAATAAACTCTGTCCCCTAATAAGCTGAATGTGGTCACATGGAGCCTGTGGTGGGAGGAGTTTTCTGAGGGGTGGAGCAGAGCTCACAGGAAGCTGGGAGTCAGAGCTAGCTAGACCAGGAGAGAGAGAGTACATTCAGGCAAGGATTCACTTAGGCTTGTAAGTAAACTATTGGTTGTAAGTAAACTATTGGTCAAATATTGGTTTATGGGAAGGCTAAAAGATGGTGTGGCTGCTATGTTATAGTGCATTAACTTCTATGTTGCTATGATGGGTTTGGTTTCCTGGTGTTGGGATTTGGTTTTCTGGTGTCTGAATAAGAGTCTTGCTTCTGTCTTCTATATGGAGAGCCTGTTATATTTTGCAATTTAGCACCATGTGGGAATATTTATAATCATGGTCAGTATATTTATCATGATCATGGGCACTGTGAATATCACATTGGTGCTACATAGGTGATTCCATCATAGTAGCAAAGAAGTTAATAAGCTGTAACAGCACAGAGCTACAGCATCCTTTAGCCTTCCCACAAACCAAATTTACTTACAAGCCTGACTCCTTGCCTGAGCATCCTGATTCCTTGCCTGAGCATCCTCTCTCTCTCTTCTGGTATAATTAGCTCTGACTCCCAGCTTCCTGTGGGCTCTGCTCTACCCTTCAGCAAACTCCTCCCACCACAGGCTCCATGTGACTACATTCAGCCAATTATGGGGCAGAGTTTATTGTCAAATTAGAGAAGATATTCAAATTCCCATTATCATTACAGTAGCCATTGAAGAAAAAAAAGAATGATCAGTTAGAGATAGGAAGCAAATTAGGAGTGGTCTCTCAGAAGGAATGAGAGAAGATTAAATCTAGCAGCAAGGATTGTTTAATAGTGTCAAAAGTGAAAGAGCCTTGTAGGATGAGGACTGAAAAAAGCATATGAAGCAGATGATTAGGAAGTCATTGGAATACCTAGAGTAGTTTTCACTCCAATATCTTGAAATGTATAGCTTTCTTTAGGACACAACTGAAGTGTAAGTTCCTATGAGAAGCCTTAAGCCTTTCCTAACCTTCACTCTCACTCCCTCCATTGTAGCTCTTTTGACATTTTTTTGTGTTTTTTTGTATATGTTTGTATTTATCTATTTTTATTTTGCATCTCCAAATAAAATGTAGTAGGCACATTGAGGACAGAGACATTTTTCATTTCTATACATAACAGAGGGGTATGGTGTGTTTAGGGACGTCTAGCACCTCTGGTGTGAGGGTTTGCTGAGCTCTTTTCAAGACTGCTTATCCACCTAACTCTCACCTGTGATTCCAAGAAGCTGTAGTATGTGCAGTGGCCACACCCCAGTAAAACCATTTTAGCAGATGGGCTAAACCAGACTGAGGGTAACTGACAGGCTTTAAACCCATTAGTGAATTAGGGGGATGGCTACCCCAAGCATGTGAAGACTTTCCCCCAGTGGAATGGGCAGATGAGAATAATTTGACCCAACTACCGTGAAGGTGGTTGAAGCAGGCACTTTGGAGTGTTTAGAGCTTGGTCAGATATTGAAAATGCTGAGGTCATCTGCTTCATCCTAGGCCATCACTTGTCATCTTGACCTTCATCATGCCACTAGATGTGGATGACTGTGGAAGAGTGAGAATGATGACTTTGTGCAACTGTGCCTCATTTAAATCCAATTCATGTTCAAGTCAAAACATCGCCATGTGTTGACATTGATCCTCTTTAAAAATGAAGGACTGAAAAAAAAAACAACCTAACAAAACACAGTACCTTGAATATAGTAGGCAGTTACTACATGTTGAATTTAATTGAATTTGCAGGTGATAAACATTGGATAGTTAGGGTGAGGGTAATGTAAAGTAAGAGTAGTAACTAATAAAGTCTTATGTGGAAGGGTAAAGGCTGGGGAAGGAGGCAGCTGAAGACAGAGACAGACTGGGAGATTATTGTCAACGATATAAAGTTCATGATGGAATGGGGATCTCTAATGTAATGTCACAGTGATCTGCTCTTGACTCTGCTTTTTTTATCAGTGACTTGGACGAAGCCACAAAAACTTTCCTTGCTAAATTTCAGATGCCATGAAACTGGAGGGGGTGGCTAAGTCCTTGGATGACAGGTGATAGATTCAAGCCTGTGATGTGTGACCTAGAACAATAGAAAACTTGAACAGTGTTAATAATCTGAGTTGAGGTACCAGTGATATTGGACTACCTTTGGGTGCTGCAAGTCAGAAAAGCAATTCACTTTGTAGGAGAATGTTAGTGCATCTGAAATGGATATTTTGAATTGCTCATCTGACTAGTTGGGGGTCCTGGGTTATGGGGTTTGCTCCTCCTATGAAGTGCTGGGAAGGAAGATATTCCTTCTTTTGTTACTTGGACCCTGAAATGACCCTCAGTAGCTTAAACACATCTTTCCATTCCTGAGACTATTAAATATGTTCATATTAGAAATTTGAGCTGGTAGTAAATCTTAAGCATTATTTCCAATAATTAAATCTGAAAATTAGATTTCCTATTTTTTTCCAAAGGATTTCCTTCCCCCTTCAATTTGACTGGTTTGGCTGAAAATGATACTAACTCTGCAAGAAATGTTAGCAATTAAACAAGTGCAATTAGTTTAAATACTCTGGTTTAAGTATTCTCATGTGTAACAAACAGCTTGAACCCACTGACTTGAACCCATGGAATCAGTTCATAATACTTGGGCAACATATTGGTAAAATTCAATTATTGAAATATAAGCTTTAAAATCACATCTTTTACATGATCTTATCTATGTCATGCAAAAGTGATTCTTTATTTGCTGCTAGAACAGTGAAACCAGCGTGTAAAGTAGAACCTTTTCATTGTTTGTATGTGATTGACTTTGACTTCCTTTTGGTTTGACCCTGGGATTCCATCTGGCAGTGTTCATGAAATTTCTCATTCTCCACTGCAGATTTCTGAGATGATCTGCTATTCCTGAGCAGAAGGGAACTGTTTAGCTCAGTTGTTTATCACATGGTACTAATGAGGCCACAGCTGTAAGTTCAGTATCACTATATAGTACATAGACTGGGTGAGAAAGTGTGGACAGATCAGATTTCTATATCAGAAATGCTGCAAGCCATTTCCAAGAGCTTTGGTACACTGGTCAACAGTGTCATTCCAATTGAATGTAAGCACTTTGATGGCAGCAATGGTTTCTTCCTTCCTTCCCTCCCTCCATCTCTCCCTCTGTCTTTCCTTTCCTCCTTTTCTTCCTCCCTCCCTTCCTTTTCTCCATCCCTTCCTTCTTCTCTCCCCTCTTCCCTCCCTCCCTTCCTTCTTTTCTTCTTTCCTTCCTTCCTTTCTTCCTTTTTTCTCTTTATTTCCTCCTTTCTCTTTTCTTTTACATGTTGTCTCTCCCAATAGACTGTGGACTTTTTTGAGAATAGGGTCTGTTTGTGTTTATCAATTATAATCATCAATAATAATTATATTCATAATAATAATCAAAATGTCTTCCCTAAGGACCTTGAGCTTTTCCATCTAACTCACAGATAAAACTTTTACTAAATGTTGTCTCCTCTGGTAGTATATGAACTTCTTAAGAGTAGGGACTCTTTTGATTTTCTTTTTGTATTCCCAGGTCTCAGCATTGTATTTCGTACTTAGCAAATGCTTAATACATGGCTTCTTTATTCATTGATTCATCATCATCATCTTCTTCTTCTTCTTCTTCTTCTTCTTCTTCTTCTTCTTCTTCTTCTTCTTCTTCTTCTTCTTCTTCTTCTTCACTTTTTCCTCCTAAATAACCATTGAAGCTTTCCATTTTATACACTTTTAAGGCTTCCTAGGTACTCAGAGCTGGTAGGGTAGCAATATGGTAGAATAACCACAAGACTTTGCTAGAAATAGTAACTCACTAATAATCATTTGGATTTCCTCCATTTCTTGTAAAAATGTTAAGTACCTAGGACTCCCTCAACATGGAAATACTTTCTAAAATGCATATTGCAACCTCTACATGTGGTAGGTGGTGCTTTAATTATTTGAAGTAGAATTAGGTCTTGTCACCTGCTGGTATGTCATTTGGTGATGAACCTCTCAAAATTTATTCAGTTTGATACTTGAAGAACAGTCTGCTGCTATACCCATACTAGAAGCCTCAACAGTCTGCCACAACTTGCCAGAGCTTCTGCTCTTATGGTATAATCTTTGAGGACTCAGCATCATCACCATATCAAAATGAAGTTTGGGATTAGGATTTTAGTAGAGAGTGTCCGCTAGCTTGCCTTGGAATTTGGGTGAATTAAATTCTTAATCTCTAAAAACTATGACTCAAAATAGTAAGCTGGAAGGAGGAGACAAGTATTCAATTCTCTATGGATAGGCATGGCTTGGGGATGATACTGCTCTCTGAAATAAGCAAGGTACTTACTTGGTTGGCACCAAAATAATTTACTCAAGTCCCTCTCATCCAGATCTGTCTCTGAAAAAAGGGGGTGTTGAGAGGAACATGGTACCTGAGAAAGCATAGACTTCCTTCCAACTCCCTGTAGAGTAACATGGAGTCCATGGGTTCCTCTATAGATTTGGGGGATTTGTAAACTTGGATGGTAAAATAATTGCATCCTTATTTTTACTAGCTTCCAACTAAAATTTAACATTTAATTCTATTATGGATGCGGGCAGTGAAACATTTTCCTGAGAAGGGGTCTATACTACATATCTTATCAGTCTATTAAAGGGGTATATGATGATACAAGAAAGGTTAAGAACCTCTTCTATAGAGTTAAAGTAAGAAGATTTCTATTGTGAATTCTCTTCTATGAGTAGATTAGACCTTGGTGATTATGCCACATTTGTTTCATCACAATTTAGCTCTCCACAAGTGGCCAGCAAAAAAACCAACCAAACAAACAAACAACAACAACAAAAAAAAACCTTAGCTCGCTATTTTCATCATTTTTTAACTATAGAAACAATAATCATCAATTGTGATCCAATCTTGGTTCCAACAATCCATATCATCTAAGAAAATGGAAAGGATTAACTGGATTGTACTGAGATCCAGTCATAAAGAAATTGTATCTGTGTGGCTATTTGGTTGATGGCCCAGAGTTTCTCATGAATTCTCCCCTTACAGTGAAACTAGCCTCATTTTCTGAATTATATTTAAAAGATGCACTGCTTCTATGAGTCTGTTTGAAGACTTTTTAAATGTGCTGAAATGGAGAGTTAATAATAAAAGGACAGAGATAGAGAAGTATTTTTCCCCCAATATGGAATTAGGAATATAAAAGAATAAACAGTGGCTATTTCTTGTAACATTAATTATCTATAGAATGCACCATCGACGGCAGATGTGACCACAATTCCTTCTCATCATCAGTTTTGAGCCTTCAATCAGCAGATGACTCATAGTTAGTGAAAGAAAAATTGTTCAGGCTACGCAAGGAGAGCATAAATATTATGTTTCACTTGCTATCATAATTAACTGCATGCTTCAAATATTTCTTTCATGTCTGCTTTCACAATAGGTAATATAATTTACCATTAATAGGATTAAAATGTCTTTTTATAAAAAAATTAAAAAATAAATACTTCAGTGGTTTAGGACTTTTTTATATTTGTTTTCTCTGGATACATATTTTACTACAGGCAATCACTTTATACCCTGCCGAAGAAAATAATGAGGAAAATTGGAGATAATTTTTGTAGTCCAGAAGCAAAGGCTTTTCAATATGATTATTTTTGCTTTTGTGGTTTCTTCCTGGGAAGTGTTTGGTGGGGGGTGGGACAACACAAAGAGCATGCAGTCTGAATTCTCAGTGGAGGTACAGTTTTAGAGATCTGAGGTAAAGTTGAAAAAAAAAAAACCCATCATAGGATGAAGACAGGAAGTTTACCCTGGAGAATGAATGCTAGCAGTTCACAAACCTCCAAACACAAAAATACCCCTTTTGGGGGCTACTTTTCCTAACTGATAATTGAGAGAGAGAGGAAGATCTGCTTAGAATTTTTTTAAAGGCAGTTCAATTTTATATCTCCTGTGGTGTGCTCAACACACTGTCACACAAAGGCTGACACAAAGCACTTGCAGGTTAGGAAACTCATTACAACTCTGAACTTGTGCAATGTTCGAACAGGTCAGAAATTAAAACCCATAACCTGTGGCATAATATCCAGTAGGAAGCCAATTTTTGATTCAATCTGCAAAGAATGAGCCCAAGTTTAACTAGGCAGCTGTCTAAATATAAAATACTAGTTCTCTTGCATCTTCATAAGTACTTATAACAGCTTATAGGAATAGTAGAGTCCCATTTGAAGAAGAGACATCTTAGGATAGTGGATAGAGTGATGGTCTCGGAGTCAGGAAGACTTAATTTCTAAACCCAGCTTAGATATTTATACTCTGTGACACTGGCAAATTATGCAACCTCTCTGAGTTTCTTCTTATGCATCTATAAAATGGTAATAATAGCACCTACCTCACAGACTTATTCTGAAGATTAAGTAAACTGGTGTATTGAAGAGATTTGGAAATATTAAAACACTACACTGTTTTTATTTGTCTGGAATTTAGATTCATAAGGCCTGAATGCTGGGAAGGCAATTCAGATATAATAATATCTAACTATTATGTTACAGATGAAGAAACTGAGTCCCAGAAGAGTCAACTGACTGACCTGAAGTCACACAGCTAGCTTTTGGTAGAGGCAGGACTGAAACCAGGCATATGCTGTTTCCAAGTGACTTTTTGGAAGTGATTTGGTCTTGCTAGTCACTGCAGCAAAACAGAATTTGGCATAGACCTTTGGATATACTCACTTCACCACTGATCCATCCATTGAAGTTTCATTAGGGAGCCATGTGCATTTGCCAAGGATGAGTGATTTCATTAGCACTGAGACTAATAAACTTATAAAAGTTAATAATGTGAATATGTTTGATTTGGAATTATGCACATAGGCATTAATGATCACATGCACACACACACACACACACACACACACACACACACAAAGTGCTTTATAATGCCTGGATTTTTCTGTGCATCTACAGGTGTGACAATTTCTAATTTTCTGGACCCCTCCTAGCAATACATCATTAGAGATTAACAGAGATATTTGAGACCCGATTCTCCCATTTAAAGTTACATTAATAAAATATTTTTAAAACATTCTAATTTATTTTATTTATCTTCTTGATAAAATTATGGAGAAATAAATTTCAGAATAGTTTAAGGCATCTCTAAGTCATTTGCCTAGGATTTTTCACTATTTCATTCTTTCTATGAGAATTACCAAAACCAGTGTTCTGTGGATTTTTTAGAGAATCCATTTGTCCTATAGTATGTCTCAAATTCCCCAATAATGCATTTGAAAGCCCATATGTCAATATGTGATGGAACAATTATATGGACAAATCTGAAGAGATTGATCAAGAAAGACTCCACATGCCTGGTGTATGAGTGATCCCTATAGGGATAACAATACTTTGATGTTCTAGTGACCATGATTTCCGTATGACCAACAATTTAATATAATGTAATATAAATTATATGTCTAGGGAGAATCTGGTAAGGCCCTCTTGAGTTCCCTTTTATCTCTTTTACTAGGTTAATCCCTCAAAAAAGTTGGCTATGTGATGATGAGGTGTGAAGGTGCCTTCGCCCAGGTGTTTCCTTCATTCCTTTATACTCATATTAAGTATAGGTAGAGAGTAAGGCAATTTATGAACTTGAGTTACGTCTTTGATCATAGGGTTATAAGACCATATATCTGAAATGGACTTGAGTTACCACCTAGTACATCATTTTTGAAGAATTGTTCATATCACTTAACCACTTATCAATCAGGGAATATAACTCTTCTTCATATATTTGTGTGATTTGAAAATATGTATTTTATAACAGACCTCAAAGAGAGATATTTGATGGCAAATTTCCCCTAATCAACAATTTCCTTTTTTACTCTAGCTTCCTAGAGTTAGTCAAAAACTTTTTTTTTTTTTTGCTTTTTGGAGGGCAGTTGGGGTTAAGTAACTTACCCAAGGTTACATGGCTAGGTTTTTGTTTGTGTGTGCATTAAGTGTCTGAGGCTGGATCCGAATTCAGGTCCATCTGACTCCAGGGCCGACGCTCTACTCACTGCGCCACCTAGCTGCCCCAAGTCAAAAACTTTTCAATTAAAAAACAAACATTCACAGAATATGAAAGCAAGGCCAAGTAGCAGAGAATAAATATAAGAGAATGGTAAGGTCCTATAAAAAATATTGTCAAATAAGTGTGATGGTGCATAGCCATTCTTAATCCTTGCTACTAGAGAAGCTGATATTGGAATCTCTTGAGCCCTGGAGTCCCAAGCTAAAAAATAGGGTGTCTGAACTGTCAATAATATGGTAAACACCCCCAAAGAAGAGGGGCTGGGGGAAACCACCAGGTTGTCTAAAAAGAGGGAAGAGGCACAGTGAAAAACTGGAGAAGATCAAAGCTCTTGAGTCCTGCACTGCTCTGTAATAGGATGAGGTCTAAGAATGTCTACAAAACGTCCAATCTGGGTAAAATAAGGATCTTAAAAAATGTCAATAATTTAAAGCTCAAAATAAACAGGATGGTTATGGAAGCTAACGACAGCAGAAAAGGCTTAATTTTTTTTTTAATTTTAGCCACATTGAGAGAAAAAGGAGGAAGGCTAGGACATTTTCTTGAGTTGGATGGAATAGATCGATGGAATAGAATAGAATTAGATGGAAAGGTAACTGATGTCAGAGATGATGGAGTTGTTCAGTTCTCTTTTCCATTCCAAGGGAAATGAATCTTATGATTCAGATGATAGAACAAAAGAAGGACTAGTACAGAGTTGATACCCGAGATAAATAAGTGGATAATCAGAGCAATTTACTATTCTTGATGAATTCAAGTTGACTGGTTCAGATAGACTAGATCTTCTTGTCCTGAAACAACTGGAGGATGGGATCATTGAATGACTGTTGGTGACACTAGAAAGATCATGGAAAACCAGAGAGGTGTGACAAGATTGGTAAAGAACAGATGTCCTTCTTTACACAGATGCAAATCAAAGAATATGATTTCTTCTCAATGCTTTGGAAGTCTTAGCTTCCTTCCTTAGCCTCCTTACCTTTCCTTCCACCAAAAACTACTTGATGATTCAGAAGGTTTATACTTATATTCCTTTGAGACAACAGGTAAGTTGCTACATCCTATGAAAGGTTTTTCCTGTCCTTTCTCTCTTTAAAGACTTTTTGCATTCTAATAATACTTTAGATGATTTTGTATATATTTGTACTTATTTATCTGATTCCATGGTATAAAGTCAATGAATTAAAGCTAATATGCATAAGTACTTATGATCTCAACTTTAATTCCAGGGAATAATCTAGAACAGATCATTAAAGAGTTGGTTGGCAGCGATCTAGAAAGGATGGTGGTGGTTTTGAAAATCCATGATTTCATCAAGAACAACTAATGCCAAAATAACCTCTTCCTTTTTTGACAAGATTACTCAACTACAAAATGAAGAAAATTCTATGGATACAATTAATCTAGATTCTATAAAGACATTGGTAATGTATCTCATGTTATTCGTGTAGAGAAGATGAGGGCATGTATATTAGAGGATACAATTAGATGGACTCAGAATTGTATAGATGGTAAGACTCAAAGAGTAGTTAGTTGCTCAATGTCAACATGGCAAGAGGTCAAGGTCTATAATAAATTATTCCAGAGATCTATACT